>VZTB01008677.1:28676-41419 GCA_013397245.1 Thryothorus ludovicianus | reverse complement strand
AGAGAAGAGGAGAAGAGAAGAGAAGAGAAGAGAAGAGAAGAGAAGAGAAGAGAAGAGAAGAGAAGAGAAGAGAAGAGAAGAGAAGAGAAGAGAAGAGAAGAGAAGAGAAGAGAAGAGAAGAGAAGAAATACTTGGGGGTCATCTCCCAGGAGATCTTCTAGGAGATCTCCAGCTGCTCAGCCCCATGTGTGTCCTTGTTGCCTCTACTGCCACCTCCAGGCTCCTGTGACTCCCACTCCTCTTCCCACCTCTCCCATCCTGCTTTTTCCTCCCTCCCTCCAGCCATCCCTCACCTTGTCTCAACTCTTCCCTTTCCAGCCAGGGGAACCCAACTCTTCCCAGTTTAGCTGGAGCAGCCCCACCTCTGGCCGTGCTCACGGAGGAGAGGTGGGCTGGCTGTCCCCATGGTCTGGTTGAGGTTTCCCTTCTGCTGCAGGAGAGGTGACCTGGGGCGTCAGCGCTGGACATTCCAGAAGCAGAGTGGCTGCCAGGTTCACTGGCAAAGACAGGTGCCATGTTCCTGCGTGTTCTGTTACCCAGCAAAGCAGCACTCACGACCAAATTTTGGAAAACCAGACGTGAGTGAGGTTTGATCTGCACCCAGGAGAAATCCATCATGCCTTCTGCGCCAAGGCTCTGTTAACTCTGAGAAATAAATGAGTAGGAAATACAATACAGCATTCCGGGGTGGTTCATTCATTTTTCTTTATTATTTTTTTTTCTCAGCACAAGAGGGAAGAAAGGAACATATGGGGAATGAGCAGGAGCCATTTCTCAGTGCCATGGCCACCTGAAAAGGGTTTAGACCCATAATGTCTCAAAAAATTCATTCACATTTCCCAAATCACATTAGGCAGGTACAGATTGTTTTCATTTTTATGAATTTTTTTGCCCTTCTAAACTCTATTAAACCAGAATATGCCAAAAATGACAGTGGACAGAATTACCTTGAAGTCCCAGATGAGAACTGCTTGTAACTCGCCCAAATGAAAGCATTTATCTTGAAATAAATTGGGGTTGAATTCAGCAGAAAAGGTTATAACAAGACTACAAAAATGAGGCTTGTTTTACTCCCAGTGTTTGTTGGCACTGGGAAGAAACTGCCCCAAACTCCAGCAAATATTGCAGGACTGGAGGCCCTGGCACAAGAGAGAGCCTTTGGTGAGATCCTCACCTAAAACCACGGAGAGGATCCCTGAGCTCCTGGAGAGCCAGACCTTGAGGAGGGGCTGAGGGAGCTGGGAAGGGGCTGGAGAATTGCTGAGGGAGCTGGGAAGGGGCTGGAGAATTGCTGAGGGAGCTAGGAAGGGGCTGGAGAATTCCTAAGGGAGCTGGGAAAGGGCTGGAGAATTGCTGAGGGAGCTGGGAAGGGGCTGGAGCCCGAGCAGGGGCTGAGGGAGCTGGGAAGGGGCTCAGGCTGCAGCAAAGGAGGCTCAGGGGGCCCTTGTGGCTCTGCACAGCTCCTGCCAGGAGGGGCAGGGAGGGGGGGTCGGGCTCTGGGAACAGGGACAGGGACAGGAGCAGAGGGAACGGCCTCAGGCTGGGTCAGGGCAGGCTCAGGGGGGACCCCAGGAGCAATTTGCCCATGGCAAGGGTGGCCAGGCCTTGGCAGGGGCTGCCCAGGGAGCTTTGGAGTGCCCATCCCTGCAGGTGGCACCTGGAGGTGGCACTCAGGGACAGGCTGGGGACAGGGTGGGACCCCATGGGCTGGGAGGGCTTTTCCAGCCTCAGGGATTTGGGGATTCTGGGATCCTAATGGAGGCACTGGGGTTTGATGGAGTGCAGCCCCCAGGAAAGGCCTGGGCAGGCCCTGGTGCCCCCATTGTGCAGCCAAAGCCCCCAGGATCAAACTGGAATTCCCTTGGCCCCATTCCTGAGGGAGCAGGGTCTGCTGCAGGGGAACTGCACACACATCCCTGCTGTCACCTCGGAGGTGAGACCACAGTTCATGACAAGGAGAATTTTGAGAGGGGCTCCCATCAATCCACACAAATGTCTCCAAGGCGTGCCCGAGGATGGTGCCAGCCCCTGTTCAATGGTGCCCTGACAGGACTTTTTAGGAATTTCCAGTGTGGAACACGTTTGGCTTGGAAGTAAGACTTCCTTCAGCTTGGAATCATCACTGACATTTAGAACTTGCTTACTTTTTTCCCTTGAGATGTTTTCATTTTATTTAATACAATTATTAATTTAAATTATTTTTACAATTCCTACCAGTAACTGAGTCTGAAGCTTTTCCACAGTCTCTGCTATGAGGAGGTTGAGGGGTCTTGACAGAGCACACAATAGGTCAGAACAAGACCACAGAGGTGGATGTTCTTTTTCTGAAACGCATTTCTGCATCTGTAATGTCACTTTGGACAGGTGTCCAACAATTATTTTACTTAGAGAATGATGCTCTGTTCAAATTTTCTGATAAAACTTTTGGAATGTGACTGTGCCCCATGTGAAAGCAATGAGTTAACTAAATCACCCCAAACCACCCCAGCGTTTGCTGTGCTCTGCCGCTGTTGGAGGTGAGACAGGAAGCCAGGGGTGCAACGCTGGGACATCCGTGTGAGTCTGCTGAGTCGCTTTTCCCTTCTTGTGGAACCGGCCAGGTCGGGCGCGGATTTAGATCCCTGCGGTCATTTCTCACTAGGTCTGGTGAGGGCAAATACTCTTGAGTTCACAGTCAGCTTTTGCCTGGTGGCAGCACCCCAGAGCACACGGAGAGGACACCAAAGACTCTGAGTGTAAATCAAGATGAGCCCGGGTGAGGACGTGGGGGCGGCGGCCGAGCCCGTGTCACCGGGGGGTTCTGTCAGCCACGTGGATCAGGCTCAGGATCCTCCTGCGGATCTGCTTGGTCCTCACCCCGTAGATGATGGGGTTGAGCACCGCGGGCACCAGGATGTAGATGTTTCCCATGACGATGTGGACCAGCGGGGCCAGGTCCTTCCCGAAGCGGTGCACCACGGACAGCCCGATGAGGGGCACGTAGAAGGCCAGCACCACGCAGATGTGGGCGATGCAGGTGCTGAACACCTTGAGCCGCTCCCTCCAGGCCGCGAGGCGCAGCACGGCCTTGAGGATGAGGAGGTAGGAGAGGCAGATGAGGACGGCGTCCAGCCCCATGACCAGCAGGATGGCCGTGAGGCCGTACACCACGCTGGGGGTGGTGTTGGCACAGGCCAGGTTCATCACGTCCTGGTGCAGGCAGAAGGAGTGGGACAGCACGCGGGACCCGCAGAAGGGCAGCGGCAGCAGGAGCAGGGGCAGCGGCAGGAAGAAGAGCACGCCCCTGGCCACGGCCAGCAGCCCGATCTTGGCCGTGGCCCCGCAGGTGAGCACGGCGGCGTGGCGCAGCGGGTGGCAGATGGCCACGTAGCGGTCCACGGCCATGGCCAGCAGCACGGCCGACTCGACGGCCGAGAGCGCGTGGATGAGGAACATCTGCAGCAGGCAGGCGGGGAAGCTGATCTCGCGGCTGCCGAACCAGTAGAAGGAGAGCACGCGGGGCACGGTGGCCGTGGCCAGGGCCAGGTCGATGGCGGCCAGCATGCAGAGGAAGCAGTACATGGGCGCGTGCAGGCCGGGCTCGGCGCGCACCACCAGCAGCACGGCGCCGTTGGCCAGCACGGCCAGCACGTAGGCCGAGCACAGCGGGATGGCCAGCCAGCCCTGCGCCGCCTCCAGCCCCGGGATGCTGGCCAGCAGGAAGGACGGGCCGAGCTCAGAGCTGTTGGAGAAGGGCATGGCCCTCAGGGCCAGGGGCGCTCATGCCGCGCCACGGCGCTTCCTGCTGCAGGGAAACACAAACGGCACTGGCTGTAAGCCCTTTCCCATGGCTTGGCACCCCACAGGGCCGATCCCGGGGTTCTCAGAGAGGCCACACTGGTGCAGGGAGCTCCTCTCTTGGTTTTTTACCCCGTTATGGCTCTATGCAACAACATATGCAGTGACAAAATGCTGACATTTGAGTTCGAACAGGAATTGCCTGAATTCTCTAAAAGGCAGAACACCGTAAAATCAACCTTTAGAATGATAAACCAATCAGCTGAACTTGTTTTCTTTTCTTTTTAAAGGACAGAATTAAAAATAATAACAAAAAACCCAGCAGATTTTTAGTACTTTCTGTGATACTTCAGAGCTGCTTGATTTTTTCCATATGTGCTGTGGTGCCCTGTCAGAAATGTGCTCCTGGAGGCTGAAGCTGGCAGTGCTGCCTCCCACGACCCAGCCCTCCCCAGAACAGCTCACAGCCACAGGCAGACACGGATCTTTCAAATTTTTTTTGCACATACAAATTGGATTTTCATCCTATGAAAAACACGTATGGAAAAAACAGAGTATGTGTAGAAAAAAATAATCAGACTATTTACCTTACCCTGTGTCTGTAGATTTTCCAGGAGTGCTGTGACCCAAGGATAAGGACCTGAAGATAAATAAAAGGCTTTGCTTAAGGTACCTTTCTGTTTTCAGACACCAAGCCAGTACTCATGCTGGAATAAACCCACCATCCCTCCTTCCCTGGAAGGACAGCACAAGGTCAAGCACAACCCGAGCTTTCTGGATATTCCTTTCATGCCCAATCTGTGCAAATGAACGATGCAAAGTGGCTTTATGGCAAGCTCTGCAGATTACTAATGGTGTTATTTTCTAAGCAACATTGGGTTGTGAAACATGGGGATTTTATTGCACATCTGTGCTGAAGGCCTAAAATAGCATCAGGCTTTATTCTCCTGGTGTGGGGCTTTTCCATCTCGGATGTATAACAAGTAGGACTCACATTGTAGCTTTTTATACCTGATTTACACACAGTGTGGGAGGACTGTTGCTGTCACTGTGCCCAAAATCTATTCCAGGGATGACGCTGGCAGCCAAGCACTTGAATTAAGACACAAATGGAATGAACAAGGAGCCTCAGTAATCACCAGCAGGTCCTGAGGCAGCTCAACTGCCAGCCCTGATGGAATTACCTGAGTCTCACTGGGAAATTTCTGCCCTCCTGATCATTTCCCTGAGGGAATGGGGCTGTGAGACAGGCACTGAAACAACCCCCGGTGCTTCAGTTCATCTCTAATTCTCTGGCACCAATAAATGTAGGCACGTTTGCATAAGTGGCTCAGGATGTGGGATTGATGGTGGGCAGAGCAGGTGCTGTGAGGGCCTGGATTTCCATAGGATGGAAACTGGATCCATGTCTTTGAAACATCAATAAATGCAGATTTATTTTCCTAGGGGGATCCGAGCAGCAGCCCCAGCAGTAAATCACAGAATCACTCTGGTTGGAAATCCAGAATCACTGAGACCAACCTTTGACCAATTCCCACCTCGTCAAAGAACCATGGAATGGGTTGGGTTGGGAGGAATATTAAAGTTCATCCCATCCCACTCCTGCCATGGCAGGGACACCTCCCACTGTCCCCAATATCCAGCCTGGCCTGGGACACTGCCAGGGATCCAGGGGCAGCCACAGCTGCTCTGGCCACCCTGGGCCAGGGCCTGCCCACCCTCTCAGGGAACAATTCCTGCCCAAAATCCCACCCAGCCTTGCCCTCTGGCAGTGGAAGCCATTCCCTGTGTCCTGTCCCTCCATCCCTTGTCCCCAGTCCCTCTGCAGCTCTCCTGGACCCCCTTTGGGCACTGGAAGGGGCTCTAAAGTCTTCTGGAACCTTATCCTCTCCAGGCTAGACAACCCCAGCTCTCCCATCTTTCCTCTCCTTCCTTCTCCTTCTCTGCCTTCTCCCTCTTCCCCTTCCTCTCCTCCCAGCCTTTATCTCTCCCACTTTCATTGCCCCTCCACCCTGCTCTCCAGCTCTGCTGATAAATCCCTCACACTTTGCCCTCCATCTCCCCCACAAACAGTTTCTTACTGTGGCAGAGGCTCCTCAGGTGTTTTGTTTTGGGGCCGTTTTAGAGAACAGCTGCAGCCAGGAGACACAGACATCCAGGGGTGAATTCTGGAAGTTTTCAGAATGGGAGCAGACTCAGAATCTTCTCAGAATTCTCAGTCATCAATTTCAGAACCCCATGTGAGGATCCCGTGCAAGCCAGGCATCTCTGCAGCAAAGCTGTTTTCTCCTGGATGTTGTTCCCTTCTAGTGATTTTCCCTGCAAGCTCCAGTTTAGATCAGAGGCGTTTGAGCAAAGCTCTCCCCTTGCCCAGTGCCAGTGGGAGCTGCTCCCCAGGCTGAGCTCCCGGGGGCTGAGGGACCCTGGGGCACAGCGAGATAATTAGCACAACACAGAGCAAACAGTGGCCTGGGAATCCTCCCCTTAGGAATCGTCCCTGCCCTCTTTCTGGTTTTTTATGGAGCTGTTTCCGCACCACTTTTTTCTCTCAATTTTTTTCTCTCCAGCTACTGCACATGTGGAACAGAATAGAAAGTCACTGATCTGGGCTGGTGAAGTGCTCAGTGTCAGGCAAAACCAGGACAGTTCAGGGGTGGGATCCTGTCCCAGTGCCTTTGCTGCTTCATCCTTAAGGTAAAACTGACTGTTGCTTCTTATCCCCCACCATGCTCAAGACTGGCCAAAATATGGCGTGAGATCAACAGAACTGCAGCTCTGTAATTTGGAGGGATGAAATATTCACAACTGGATGTGCCCTGGTCTGAATGACAAGGTGGGGGATCACTCACAGGCCTGGGAGGGCTTTTCCAACCCTCGTGGTTCTGTGATTCTGTTCTATGATTTTGGGACCTTTCATTCTGTCTGTGGTAGGACTGGAGCCAGGAGAACCACGAGACCTTTCTGCCTGCCTGGCTCAGACCCAGCTCCAGCACAGCTGGGACCTGCTGTCATCTCCCACCTGTGGGTGGCCCTGGGGCTCTCCTCCCATAGGAGGAGCACCAGCAGACCTCATGTGGAAGGCAGCAGCACGTGGGCCTGAGTGTCAGGAAGTTCAGCCATTCCTACAATGTATTTGAACTCCCCTTTCATTTTTGCAAGAGAGCTTCCAGCCCTGCCAGACCCCCAAGCCCATCCAGACACACACCTGGCTCATACAGTCCTGCTCATCTGCAGCACACACTGAAGATTTTAGGCAACTCCAATCTAATCTTTCTGCATCACACAGACAGAAAAACAGGCTTCCTCAAGTCTTGTGGCCTTTCACAACGAATAGATGGATTTTATTGCAGATGCTGCATATAAATGGCATTCAACGCAGAACAACTAGCGGGACATTCACTGGACTTGGCAAGCTGGTAAGACTCAAAGACATCCAAATGAGATGCACAAGCAGCTATTTCCTCACTGGGGATGGACACGGCACTCCGGACATGTGGGTGATGGCTGAGCATGTTTTTCAGAAGGGCTGAGAGTGCTCTGGGCACCTCAACAGGGCCTAGTGAGAAATGAGAGTTCTCAGCTCGGCTGTACCAGCACCCTCGGGATGTCTGCAGGAAGGGAGGAAAGCACCTTGCTGGACACAACACAAAGGTTCACAGCTCTGGGCTGGGGTACAGCATCCCAGTGGATCTGCAGTTCTTCCCTCCGGCAGTGACCTGCATGGGTGGAGCACCAAGAGACCAGTCCACCAGCTCTGACTTTTTCTTTGACCAGGCCAAGAGTTCTGACAGAGAGCCCAGTCCCAGAGCTCTGACAGAGAGCCCAGTCCCACAGGTGTGACAAAGAGCCCAGTCCCAGAGCTCTGACAGAGCCCAGTCCCACAGGTGTAACAGAGAGCCCAGTCCCACAGGTGTGACAGAGAGCCCAGTCCCAGAGCTCTGACAGAGAGCCCAGTCCCACAAGTGTGACAAAGAGCCCAGTCCCAGAGCTCTGACAGAGCCCAGTCCCACAGGTGTAACAGAGAGCCCAGTCCCACAGGTGTGACAAAGAGCCCAGTCCCAGAGCTCTGACAGAGCCCAGTCCCACAGGTGTAACAGAGAGCCCAGTCCCACAGGTGTGACAAAGAGCCCAGTCCCAGAGTTCTGACAGAGAGCCCAATTCCAAAGTTCTGACAGAGAGCCCAGTCCCACAGGTATAACAGAGAGCCCAGTCCCAGAATTCTGACAGAGCCCAGTCCCAGAGGGTGACAGAGAGCTCTGACAGAGAGCCCAGTCCATCAGCACTTTCTGGCAGAACTGGTGGAGGAAACTACCAGTCAGAGCCACGCTTCCTGCACAGGGCCCTGAGCAAAGCCTCCCGGATGTGGGTGGATTTTATGCTGTAGATGACAGGGTTGAGGGCAGGGGGGATGATGAGGTAGGTGTAGGCCACCAAGGTGTTAACGAGGGGGGGAAGGTTCTTTCCAAAGCGGTGGATCATGGAGAGTCCGATCATGGGGATGAAGAACACGAGGACAGCACAGATGTGGGACACACAGGTGTTCAAGGCCTTCAGGCACTCCTCCTTGGTGGTGAGGCTGACGACGGTTCTGATGATGAGGATGTAGGACAGCACGATGAAGACGAAGTCCATCCCCACCGTGGATAGGAGGATGATCATCCCGTAGAAGACATTGACCTTTATATCCGCACAGGCCAGGTTCATGATGTCCGGGTGGAAGCAGAAGGAGTGGGAAAGCTCCGTCCTGCCGCAGTAGTTCAGCCTCTTGAGCAGGAAGGGGATGGGGAGCAGCGAGACCATCCCCCTCAGCACGATGGCCAGGCCGATCTTCAGGACAGTGGTCCTGGTCAGGATGGCCGGGTGCCTCAGCGGGTGGGAGATGGCCACGAAGCGGTCAAAGGCCATGGCCAGGAGCACGGAGGACTCGATGAAGGACAGGATGTGGATGAAGTACATCTGGGCGAGGCAGGCGTCGAAGGCAATCCTGCGCACGTCGAACCAGAGGAGGCCCAGCGTGGTGGGCAGGGTGCAGAGAGCCAGGCCCAGGTCCGTGACGGCCAGCATGGACAGGAAATAGTACATGGGCTCGTGGAGGCTCGGGGTCCTCCTGATGATGAACAGTATCACGCAGTTCCCTGAGAGGGCAGTGAGGTAGAGGGCACAGAAAGGGATGGAGATCCAGGGGTGAAGGGCTTCCAGGCCTGGGATGCCCATCATGAGGAAAGCTGAGGGCTGGTGGAAGGAGCCATTGACCTCCCACGGGGTGTGTGGGTCATGCTCCATCCCAGCTCCGCTCTCGCATGGCCTAGACCTACAATAAACCAACAACACAGACTCCACGTAGCTGAGCAGGAGATCATCCTGTTCATCCTGAGCATCCTCCACCTCCCCACGAGCAGGGACCCCTGGGTGCTTGGGAACTGTGTCTCACATGGCTACACTCCTGTTTATCCATTAAATCCTAAACTTGAGGAAAAGGATGAACATTTTTTGTTGAAAAAGAGGGGGGGGGGAATAGAAATGCTTTAGAATGAAAAGGAAAACATTCCACTATTTCACAGTGGTCCCCAAATTCCAGAGTTTGAGATGCTCTGTGGAGTGAGCAAACTTCTTTTCCATGCTCATCCCAACCACGACCAAGCTGCTGAGCCTTTGTGCTTTTTTGTGCCAACTGGAGATCAAGAGGCGTGAAAATCGTGAAAATTTAACCCTGACACTTCTTATTTGGGAAATCAACACCAGAAACAAGTGCAAAATTTGTGTCAGTGGCATGGGCTGCCCAGAGAAGCTGTGGCTACCCCATCCCTGCAAGAGTTTAATGCCAGGTTGGAGCAGCCTGGTCCTGTGGAAGGTGTCCCTGCCCATGGCAGCTGTTGGAACAGGATGGACTTTGAGGCTCCTCCCAATCCAAACCAGTCTGGGATTCCAGGATTCCCAACAGGACAGAGAATCAGCCCCTCAGCCCCTCCTGCTCTGAGCTCAGAAGGTGGCTCCCAGGGCAAGGCGAATTGTCAGTGGTTCTCACACCCAGCCCTGCTGATTTCTCAATCTCACTGCCAGGGGAGGGCAACAAATGAGCAAACTCCCCCCAGGGACACAGGCTCTGTGTGGTGCCTGGGACATCTGTGGGTCACAGGCAAGCACAAGAGGTTCCAGGGTCAGAGCCCTGGGCAGGATCCTGGGGAAGTCTCTGGGGTGAGCTGGAGGGGCACATGGACACGGTGGGTGCTTGGCACAGGGACCCAGAGCAGGAGGGTCCCACTGCAGGGGGTTCAGCAGGATGTCAGTGAGACAGGGTGTGCAGAGTGCCCTGGAATAATCCAGGAATGAGGCTGGTTCAGCCCGGGAAGAGGAGGTTTGCAGGGATCCAGCAGCAGCCTCCAAGAAGGCATCAAGGAGGATGGAGCAGGATCTTCACAGCTCAGCATGGAGGAAGAGTGGGAGGCAGCAGGTGGAAGTTGAACCGAGGGAGGTTTAGACTGGATGAAATGAGAAATGTTTCTCCATCAAGCTTTGGAGCAGGTTGCCCAGAGGTTGCACATCTCCATCCACAGAAGATTTCAAGACTCAAGTGGACAAAGCCATGAGGCCTGGCTGGCGCTGCATGTGTTGGACCAGAGATCTTCAGAAGATTGTCCAACAGGAATTATCCAATGAAGCTCCAAGCCTTGGCACAATCCAGTTTCCTACATTTCCTGTGACAATGCTGGAGAGGCTGACGGGGTCCCTGAGCCCCTCAGAGACAGAGTGACCCGCTGGGTGGATGGTGGAAAGCAGCAAATGTGCAAGATGAGCTAATTAAAGCAAAGAAATATTTGTGACTTTGGTCTTCCTGCGCCTTCCACAGGACACAGAACTCACGTCACAGCGAGCCTGGATTATGAGCCAGAGGGTTTGCTGAAACACAGCTCATCTCTGATCAACAGACAATTCTTCCATGACGTATTTATTAGGTTCCTAATACGATTTTCTTCATTAGATCCTCAGCTTGAGAGTCTAATGTGACAATAAATCCTGAAGCTTAGCAAGGAAAAACATCTTCCTGCTCCAGGGCAAAGGCAACACATAACTGATGGGACCTGGGGAAAACCCCAAATCATTTGATTTTCTCCAGGCAGGGCTGAGCCACACGTTGGAATCAGAATCACCCTGAGCTGCAGCTCCACTGTGTCAGGTGCTGAAGGGACAATCCCAGCCCTGTCTGGGCAGCACCTGGGGGGCTTGGGCATGGGTGGGCAGCTGGAGCATCCCCTGATGGTTCCACAGAGCCTGGTGGCACCACAGGACACTGCCCACAGGTACCTCTGGTCCTCACTGCTGACTCAGAGCTCCCCAAAGGTAAGAGCTGCCCCTTTCTGCCAATGCAACAGCACCTGGAGGGTGGGCAGGGGCTGGCACAGGTGCCCAGAGCAGCTGTGGCTGCCCCTGGATCCCTGGCAGTGTCCCAGGCCAGGCTGGACATTGGGGCTGGAGCAGCCTGGGACAGTGGGAGGTGTCCCTGCCATGGCAGGGGTGGTACTGGGGAGGCTTTAAGGTCTCTTTCTACCCAGACCATTCCACAATTCTGTGATCTGAGCAGTGAAATCGATCTGCAGACTCCAGCAACTCAGTCACATCTGAGACCTGAGTTAAAAACCTAAAAAATCTGAGTGGGTGCAGGCCTGTGTCCCTGAGCACAGCTTCAGGCAGACATCCAGAGCTTTCAAAGACACTGAGATTCCTCAGTTTTCCAGGAACATGGAGGTGGATAAAGAGACTGTTAGAGCACCAAGGAAAGAAGAGATTGGTGAGGACTTCTGGGTCTGTAGGAGATGCTTCACTCATAAGAAAACTTTCCCTCAAACCTGGTATTATCCAACACCAGCAGCTCCCACCACAGTGGGGGTTACTCAGAAACAGGATTTATTCACTCTGCTCCCCTCTCAGCTGCTCTGGTTTGTTATGTGCCCCATACATTGCAAATACAGATTCTACTCCTAGAGGGTTTCATCCCTCCACGTTTCACATGTGTGTCTGTAAGGGATATGTATGAATACACACATAAATAATGTATATATAATACATTATATAAAAGCAGGCATGCCTGTTCATGTTTACGTACATTTGTGTGGCTGTAGGTAACACACAGCTCAGCAGGTGTCGATCACAGGATCACAGGATCACAAAACCAGGTCAGAAAAGATCTCCTGGCTGACTACCAGGGCATGGCAATTGCACCTTTCTTGCAGCCCAGCCCTGAGGAGGAAGCAAAGCTCCCATTCCTGGAGGATGCCAAGCTGAAGATCTGTGGCAGCCCTGGGAGGTTGTCTCCTGCTCAGTGCCCAGGGTGTTCCTGCTCCCCGGGAGAAGAGGCCAGGCACCAGGGCAGAACCCCCATGGAGGACACAGTGTCATCCCTTCTCATGCCTCTGAGGCCACCTCCTGATTGTTCACCTGTCTCTGATGATCACAATAACTCAAAATTTTGGTGTTCTAAGGGTCAGGAGCAGGGCCTGGGGGCTGGATGAGGCTCAGCTTCTCCCCAAAGGGGAGACCTGGCTGCTGTCACATGGGCAGCGTCAGCTCAGGACCCTGGGGTGCAGCTCCCTGAGAGCCCCATGGCCTGATGACCCTGTGGCCAGGACAGGGACGGGCCATTCCTGCAGGAGTGGGAGAGCAGCTGCACCTCACCCCAAACCCCAGCGCAGCGACACCACGGCCATGGCCCGAGGTGCCCCCGGCCCTCCCTCCTGCACGGCCCCCCTGTAGTCAGCACTGAGCAGGGGGGCCACACTGCCACCAGTGTCACTGTCACACCAATGTCACTGTCCCACCCGTGTCACTGTCCCATCTGTGTCACTGTCCCACCCGTGTCACTGTCCCACCTGTGTCACTGTCCCACCTGTGTCACTGTCCCACCAATGTCACTGTCCCACCCGTGTCACTGCCCCACCCGTCTCACTGCCCCACCCGTGTCACTGTCCCAC
>VZTB01008677.1:0-28584 GCA_013397245.1 Thryothorus ludovicianus | reverse complement strand
GTCACTGTCCCACCTGTGTCACTGCCCCAACCGTGTCACTGCCCCATCCATGTCACTGTCCCATCTGTGTCACTGTCCCACCAGTGCCACACTGCCACTCGTGTCACTGTCCCACCAATGTCACTGTCCCACCCGTGCCACACTCCCACCAATGTCACTGTCCCACCCGTCTCACTGTCCCACCAGTGCCACACTCCCACCCATGTCACTGTCACACCAATGTCACTGTCCCACCCGTGTCACTGTCCCACCCGTGCCACACTCCCACCCGTGTCACTGTCCCACCCGTGCCGGGTTGCAGGGAGGGATCTGCCTGCACTTACCGATGGTCCCTTGGGCTCTGGGGCAGCTCAGGCTCAGAGGAGCAGAGAGAGATCCTGTGTGTGTGTCCGTGTCCGTGTCCCTGTGTCCGTGTCCGTGTCCCTGTGTCCGTGTCCCTGTCGGTGTCCCTGTCCCTGTCCGTGTCCGTGTCCCTGTCCCTGGCCGTGCCCGTGTCCGGAGGGCAGTGTTTATAAGGCTGCCCCTGCCCAATCACCCGGGAGCGCGGAGCCCCGGCTCCCGTGCGCAAACAGCGGGAGGAGTGTGTGCACTAAATGAGCATTTCCATTTATGCCGCTCTCCCAGCAGGCAGGATTTTCCCCTGATAGTTTATTGGTGACATGTTTATGGCTCTCGGTGATTTATGGCTGGCAGTGCTGGCAATACACATAATTTTTATTGGGAGGATAAACCTGTAGTGGGAAATAATAAATTCTGCAAGAGGAGCACTTGCAGCATCGCTGCGAGGGAATGACAGAGGGGAAGTTCTGGCTGTCTCCCCTTGACCGGTGAGACACCAAATGTTTAATTAAAATCATAATATATTGCACAATAAAAGCAAACTGGATATCACAAAGGCAAACACAGCCCCAGGTGTCCCCTTAGGTGGCCCAGGAGCCGTCTGTGTCAAGATGTCTTGCGGCAATAAGTTTATCTCAGCTGTGGGGTGGAAACTGAGTTTAACCTCTATTTCTGTGCCTGAACCAGGCCAGGGAGAGCTAATGTGAGGTGTCTGTAGGAAATGCAGCCTCTGGCCCTCAAAGACACTTCTGCAGCTGTAAACCCATCTGTGCTGGGGCACTGCCCTCCATGGGCCCCAGGAAATTCACAGAATCCCAGGACCACTGGGGTTGGAGAAGCTGTCCAAGACCACTGAGTCCAACCTGTACCTGAGCCCCACCTTGTCACCCAGCCCAGGGCACCGACTGCCATGTCCAGGCCTTCCTTGGATACCTCCAAGAATGGGCACTTGTGAAGGTTTTCCCATGGAAGGACAGGAGCAGAGGGAACGGCCTCAGGCTGGGCCAGGGCAGGCTCAGGGGGGACCCCAGGAGCAATTTGCCCATGGCAAGGGTGGCCAGGCCTTGGCAGGGGCTGCCCAGGGAGCTTTGGAGTGCCCATCCCTGCAGGTAGCACCTGGAGGTGGCACTCAGGGACAGGGTGGGACCCCATTGGCTGGGAGGGCTTTTCCAGCCCCAGGGATTTGGGGACCCTGGGATTCCATGACCAAGCCTCCACCCTTTTCCTCCCGTCCTCTCCATCCCTTCCCACACTCAGTGCTGGCCCCTGAACTCTGCCCTGCAGCCAATTCTGGGGCTGGCCCAGGCTCAGATCCTGAACGCTGCCAGCACAGACTGGGTGCTGAGAGGGGGCTGATCCACCCCTGCCAGGCTCCCGGGAAAGCTCTGGCTGTTTTCTTAGAGATGGGAAAATAGAGGGAAGCTGCTCACAGCCCTCCCCACACACAGCAGTACCCACGTGTCTGGGAAAGGGAATTCTGCACAAAACCAGCAGGAGTGGCTTGGTGGGAGCGCAGCAGGGAGACATCCTGGTGGGGAGCTGGGTGTGGGCAACTCCTGAGGCACAAACTGGAGGAGCTGCGGGTCTGGAGCGTGTCTGGTGAGATGAAACAATCTCTCACTGTGCCGTAGGTGCGTGAGTGATTGCAGCAAGCTGTGGCTGCCCCATCCCTGGAAGGGTTCAGGGCCAGGCTGGAGCAGCCAGCTCTAGTGAAAGTTACTCCTGCCCATGGCAGGGGTGAAACGGGGTGGGCTTTGGGGTTCTTCCCCAACCAAACCACGCTGGAGTTCTATTCTGTTGAGTAAACGAACGAATGCTCCATCCTGCCACCAAGAGTGGCTATTAATGGCCACTTAGGAAGGTAATTTTCAGTTTATCATTCCCCTGGCACGTGTTCCAGCACCTGGCAATCAATTCAGAGGCCTCCTGAGTGGGAGGCAGCACCTCAGCAATCGTATTTCATAGAAAACAAAAAATCTCTCACCTTGTCTGGTCATTTTACACACCCTTTGGGATCCCACCACATCCAGCAGTGATGAATTCCATTATTCCACTATAAGCTCATTTTAAAAAGTACTTTTTTACTTGATCAGAACCATAGAAAGGTTTGTGCTCAAACACTTATTTTTAAATATTCTTTAATATATCTTTAATATGCTGACATTCTCAGGGTGTGTTCTCCCCTTCCTGGTTTCATGTAGTGAGAGTGAAGCTGGATAATGATTCCATATGGATCATCTCCTTCCCATTGTTTATCTTACAGACCTTTCCTGTATTGCTTTATTGGCCCTGCTCAGGGCTGAAAATCCCTTTCCTGACAATCTCGATTTCTTCAGGAGCTTCCTTAGAGTGGTCAGGCTGATAGACCGAGTTGTTGTAGATTCCTTCCAACCAAATATTCCCCTTTCCCTTTTCTATCCTTTCTGTTTTCTCACTCTGCACAGCTCCTGCCAGGAGGGGCAGGGAGGGGGGGTCGGGCCGTGGGAACAGGGACAGGGACAGGAGCAGAGGGAACGGCCTCAGGCTGGGCCAGGGCAGGCTCAGGGGGGACCCCAGGAGCAATTTGCCCATGGCAAGGGTGGCCAGGCCTTGGCAGGGGCTGCCCAGGGAGCTTTGGAGTGCCCATCCCTGCAGGTGGCACCTGGAGGTGGCACTCAGGGACACGGTGGGGACAGGTCACAGCTGGGACCCCATGGGCTGGGAGGGCTTTTCCAAACTCAGGGATTTGGGGATTCTGGGATTCATCACCTAATGAACAACAGGGTGACCTTAACCCTGACCATGGAAGCAACAACAGAGGGAGATGCTCCCAGACCAGCCCAGACCAGCTCCTTGGTCACACCTGCAGCTCACGCACAGGGGAGGGCACTGGAGCAGGTCCAAAAGTGGTGACTTTAGCTGAAATCAGCACAAAACCCCAGGAAAAGTCAAGTGGAATCTGCCAATTTCCCGTGCTGCCGTGAGCGGCACACGGGAGCCCCATGGCCCCCACACCCCACGCTGCCAAGAGAATGAGCCCTGCAGGGGCAAACATTGACTCAGTTCATGCCTGGCTTGGTCCATCAGGGAAATAACCCAACGAGGGGTGCAGAAAATGTGGAGGGCCCAGGGAGTGAGGCTGTACAGGCAGCAGACACCACTTCTAGTACACGGGATGGAAAATCAAACACCCCAGAGACATCTGCAAACATCAGGTTTCGCCTGCCTGTGTTGGGCAGGGAGGTTCAGAGGCACAGCCTGGGGTCTCTGCCTGAAATGCAGTCTCAGAGCAGGCACGGCCCAAACCTCTGCCAGGCAGGAGAGTGCTGGCTGAGAGCTGCCAATGAAAGAGCCAGAGCTCTTAGACAGTGTCCAGAGCAGGGACACGGGCATGGGGCAGGGTCTGGAGGGGCCCCAGGGGTCACTGGGTCAGTCCAGGCTGGAGCAGCCTGAGGTCAGAGCTCCCCGGGGCTGCAGCTCCGAGCTCTGCTCCTGCCACAGGGACAGCACCCAGGGAGCGGCTGCAGCTGGGCCAGGGCAGCCTCAGGGGGGATTTTAGGGCAAGGTTCTTCCCCCAGAGGGTGCTGGGCACTGCCCAGGGAATGGGCACGGCCCCGAGGCTGCCAGAGCTGCAGGAGCTGTCAGGGATGCCCAGGGTGGGGCTGGTGGGGTCTGGTCAGGGCTGGGGTGGATCAGTGATCCTGTGGGTTCCTTCCACTCAGGACGTTCTGGGATTCTAAATAACAACTGGGATGCAATAAATTTACCCTGATGGGGAATGAATGTCAGTGACACTCCTGCTGCTGGGTGGTCCCAAGGACAACAGTGCCCAGTCCCCAAGCCCAGCACCGCACTGGGGGCTCTTGGACAAGGTCATTCCTGGGGGCTTCCCCACAGCTGAGGTTGGTTCCTCCTCAAGGTCCCCACCCAGAGCACAGCCCCAGCAGGAGTGGCTGGCAGGGCAGAGGGCACAGCAATACCTGTGGAGAGACCCCTGCTCTGCCAGAGCAACCAAAAAGTGCCACTGAAAAAGCTACTTTGATTTCTGGCACATTCCTGGGTGCCCAAAATGGGCCAGATGGGTCCAGGTTCTTGTCCAGGACAGGGTCAGCTACAGTCTGCTCAGCAGGAGGATTCCCTTCCTAGAAAGAATTAATTTAAGAGTTTCCAGGTTGCCTGGCCACATCTGGATCAAAGAGGCTGGGTTGAGGTGTATGAGTGGCACAGGAATTCCACATTTTTCTTCACTCTGTTTCATAAAGTTTAAAGATACCAAATTCCAGAAAATAAAAAATCACAGAATCCCAGAGCAGTTTGGGTTGGGAGAGACCTCAAAGCTCACCTTGTTCCACCGCTGCCATGGGCAAGGACATCTTCCACCAGAGCAGGTTGCTCCAAGGCCTTTCCAGCCCGGCCTGGAACACTTCCAGGGATATAATTCTGAAAAGGTTTTAAAAAGTCCATGTTTTTATCTCCTCAACAGATCTTATGTTCTGCAGTTTGAAGTAGTTTCATTCTCGTAAGGCCAAATGTGTCCATTCTCCTTTATCACTCCGTTATAATGTGATTTTTGGAAAATATTGCACCAGGCATCTCACTAACAGCACAAGGAAACGAGGGCAGAGCTGTGAAGAGAGGCAGTAACAACATTATGCTGCAATTCTGCAAAGTTTTCTTCAAAATAAATCACTGGGATGTCATCAAACTGGTCAAAATTCAATCTGGCAAAACATTATCAGACAATTCTGCTTCTAGAAGGGACGGGAGAAAGATCCAGGGGAATTTATAACTGATACACGTGATGTGAGTGATCTCAGAAGCTGCTCCTGGACAGGGGGTTTGTGTTATCACAGTTCAGCTGCACCTCTCGGGGCCCTTCTGGCTCTGCACAGGAGGGGCAGGGAGGGGGGGTTGGGCTCTGGGGACAGGGACAGGGACAGGAGCAGAGGGAACGGCCTCAGGCTGGGCCAGGGCAGGCTCAGGGGGGACTTTGGGAAAGATTCTTCCTGGAAAGGATTGTCCAGCCCTGGCACAGCTGCCCAGGGCAAAAGCTGAGGGTTGATTTCTGCACTATCTAAAATATTTTAAACGCTTCCTGCCATCCCAGCCCTCAGGGGAAAGCTGGGATGAAGGGTTTGGGGTCTGGGATGTGGCTTTGGGGTTGGGATCTGGTTTGAAGTTTCTTTGTTTGAACTGACAGAACATCTCAGCTCGCCTTAGAGCAGGTGAGCTCCACAGCTCCAGGAACCACATCAAGCCATCACCTCCTGCCACGGGCCTTGGCCTCCACAGGCAGCCCCAAATTTGGGACACTCAGTGCAGATCTGGGGATACCCAGAAGTTGCATTTTGGGAGGGTTCCCACCTCATTTGAAAAGCCCTATATCCCTTTACAGTGTCCCACGTTGTCCTGGCCTCAGGGATGAGCTGCTGCATTCTCAGGGCTGAGAATAATGTATGGAATCTGTTTACCCGGAGCCAAGGGCTGCCATGAGGCGGAAACAGAGGATTTTGTGTCCTCAGAGTAGGTCAGAACATTAGTCCATGTCCAGTTCCCAAGGCACAGCAAACTTTCCCAGCGAACGTGCGACCGTCCTCAGGATCACTGATTGGATTACGAGGAAATTCCCTGGACTTTCACAGGACAGTGAAATCCCAAGATACAGAAGCAGAATAGCTCAGTGGCTGGTCCCAAAACAATAAAAAGGACAAATATCTCAGTGGAATGCATCAGAGTATCCCAGACCAGACTGTTTCAGAGTCAGTTTCCTTAACTCCTGGAACTCTCCAGGTCCCATGATTTTGTCTCACAAAGCAGATGAAATTTTACTGGTAAGAAAGTTGTGCTGCTGCAGAGACACTTTTCCCCTCCTGGGAAGAAAAACTCTGTCAAATCCATCAACACAAGCCCAGCTGAATCTCTGGTGGGGCTGTGAGGGGTCAGCTGATCCCAGAGGAATGTCAGACATGGGATTAAAATGTGAGATTGCTACAAAACATAAATGTTGACCAGAATAGGAATAAAGTGAAACAGTGTAATTTATTCATCATCATAAAAAGGTTTGGGTTGGGAGGGACCTCAGAGCCCCCCAGTGCCACCCCTGCCATGGCAGGGACACCTCCCACTGTCCCCAATGTCCAGCCTGGCCTGGGACACTGCCAGGGATCCAGGGGCAGCCACAGCTGCTCTGGCAATTCTAGCCCAGCCCTCCCAGGGAACAATTTCTGCCCCAAATCACATCCAATCCTACTCTGAAGCCATTCCCTGTGTCCTGTCCCTTCATCCCCTGTCCCCAGTCCCTCTCCAGCTCTCCTGGAGCCCCTTCAGGCCCTGCCAGGGGCTCTGAGCTCTCCCTGGAGCCCCCCCAGCTCTCCCAGCCTGGCTCCAGAGCAGAAGTTTCACATCAGGAGCATCCTGGAGCTCCTGAGCTAATCCACCTGTGCTGGTGCTGGTGTGAAGGGGATGTTGACAGCTCAGACTGTTTGCTGGCAAGATGGAATTTTGGGGTGGCAAATACAGTGTGCAGGTCCAGGGCTGAGGAAATGGAGGTGGGGAAAGGCAGTGACAGCTGGAAAGCACTTGAAGAGAAATCGGTCTGTCCATTATTGCTTTGGGCGCTGCTGTGGAAAGTCAAACAGAGCAAAGCAAACAGCAAGTGCTGGGAGGACTCGAGGTGCTGTCAATGATTAAATGAGGGCAGCGAAGGGCTGTGAGCTGGGAACAGCTGGAGAACAGCCAGGTTTGGGGGAAGCTGTCGGGATGGGAGTGAGGGAGCACAGGGCAGGACCCTGTCCTGGGTCATCCCACACTGAGGGCAGCAGGGCGAGGAGGGGATTGTGCCCCTCTTCCCTGCTCTTGTGTGACCCCACCTGGGTCCAGCTCTGGGGCCCCAAAATAGGGACCTGGAGATGCTGGAGCAAGTCCAGAGGAGCCATGGAGCTGCTGCAGGGCTGGAGCCCCTCTGGAGCCAGGCTGGGAGAGCTGGGGGGGCGCCAGGGAGAGCTCAGAGCCCCTGGCAGGGCCTGAAGGGGCTCCAGGAGAGGGACTGGGGACAGGGGATGGAGGGACAGGACACAGGGAATGGCTTCAGAGTAGGATTGGATGGGATTTGGGGCAGGAATTGTTCCCTGTGAGGGTGGGCAGGCCCTGGCCCAGGGTGGCCAGAGCAGCTGTGGCTGCCCCTGGATCCCTGGCAGTGTCCCAGGCCAGGCTGGACATTGGGGACAGCCTGGGACAGTGGGAGGAGGAGGAGCAGAGGGAACGGCCTCAGGCTGGGCCAGGGCAGGCTCAGGGGGGACCCCAGGAGCAATTTGCCTATGGCAAGGGTGGCCAGGCCTTGGCAGGGGCTGCCCAGGGAGCTTTGGAGTGCCCATCCCTGCAGGTGGCACCTGGAGGTGGCACTCAGGGACACGGTGGGGACAGGGCACAGCTGGGACCCCATTGGCTGGGAGTGCTTTTCCAGCCCCAGGGATTTGGGGATTCTGAGGGACAGCAGCTCCCAGCTCATAGGGAAGAACACAAACATAAGAACACTGATTTTTTTTTCTGTCTTTTCAGTTGTGTTTGTCCTCCTTTGACTTAGGCATAATTTCTGTTGCCTGAATTAGTTATTGATGTGTGGGGCTCCTGCAGAGCTGATTCACAGATCAAATACAAATCTGCAGCACTGAGACATGCTGAAGATAATGAAATCCATAATATTTCCACTGATTTAATGTACCTACTTCCTTTATTTCCCCCAAGTCTTAGAACAAGAAGCAGCAGAACTGGAATATTTATAGATCTGTACTGATACAAAAGGTGGTTCCTCCTGAGGCACAAGAGCAAATCTGGCCTCTTTTACTGTTGAATCCCTGACCCAGCTCTTGCCATCCCAGCCCAGCTGGTAAGAAATCCACACACCCAGGTGGCCCCTGCTGCCCCGAGGGTCACTGGCTTTTGTAGGGTCTGTGTTTGCTTCCCCCAAAGTGTCCTCAGTAGCTCTTTCTCCAGAACAGAGCCCACGGCCAAGGAGAAGGAAAAAAATACAAATATCATATTTAAATATATATCCGTAATATAGAAATAAATTGTATAAATAGCCATTTTTCACACCTGTGGGAGGCTCCCAATTTAGCTGTGCAGGAACTGAGCTTTGCACATACAGGAAAGGATGAGATTGGGTTGTTTTGAAGCTTTTTATGAACCTCCCTATACCCGGAGTACTGGATATGAGGGATCGTGGGAGAACTTGGAGATGCTGAGGGTTGAAGTGATAAACTGGCCAGTGAAATTCCGTGTGGATTCATTCCTTTGGGGTGTACCTGCACGGAGGGGGGGCCGACCCTTCAGGGCTGCCCCTGCTCTGTGTGATATTCTCTGCCCTTTATAACAAATACATTTACACAAAGGCACCACAGTGCCCCAGCCCTGGCAGTGCCCCAGGCCAGGCTGGACACTGGGGACAGTGGGAGGGGTCTCTGCCATGGCAGGGCTGGCCCTGGGTGGGATTTGGGATCCCAAACCTGTCTGGGATTCCATGATTCCAGGATTTTGTGATGCTCTGTCGCTGATCCCAGTGGATCAGTGCCTGGCACAGGACAGCCCAGAGCTCCCTCCTGGGCACCCTGCACCCCCTCCACCACCCAAACCCACCCCAAAACCCCTCCCCACGAACATCTCGAGCTGCTGCTTGCAAATATGATTCTGCTATGTGGATAATGAGTTAATTTGCTCCTAATTCAGGAAATGGAGATCTTAATGGGGTTTGTGCTAGAACTTTCTGCTTCCACAAAGTGTTATTGATTTGCTCCTTCCAAAAATAAATTTCTAAATTGTAGGCAGAGATTAAATGCAAGAAAAAGATGACACAATGGTTGATTGTAGATGGCTGTTTTGTGCTGAGTGTCACTCAGGGATGCACTGGGATGTGCTGCAGGGGAAGGAGCACGTCCCAGCTCAGTGGTAGCGCCTGACAGGCTTTGAGTGCCCCCAAAAAACCCATAAAACCTTCATTGCAGCCCCAGTGCTGGTTCACAGGTGGGTTTGCTGCACGAAGAGCAGCCATAAATCACAGTTCTCTGTGCCAAGAGCCAGCCTGGGGACACCTGAGGAGCCCCTTCTCAGCCCCAAACCCCACCAACGGGAAGCTCTGCCTTGAAACTTTCAATTGGAGTCAGGATCTTTCTGTGTATCTGCTTGGTGCTCACCCCACAGACGATGGGGGTGGGCACAGTGGGCACCAGGGTGTAGAGGCTGCCCATGGTGATGTAGACAAGTGGAGCCAGGACCTTCCCAAACCTGTGCAGAATGCCAGATTCTGGAATCCATGAGGCTGGAAAAGCCCTCCCAGCCCATGGGGACCCATCTGTGCCCTGTCCCCACCGTGTCCCTGAGTGCCACCTCCAGGTGCCACCTGCAGGGATGGGCACTCCAAAGCTCCCTGGGCAGCCCCTGCCAAGGCCTGGCCACCCTTGCCATGGGCAAATTGCTCCTGGGGTCCCCCCTGAGCCTGCCCTGGCCCAGCCTGAGGCCGTTTGCTCTTGTCCTGGTTTCATAATAGAATCATAAAATGGTTTGGAACCTTAAATCTCATCCCATCCCCCCTGCCATGGCAGGGACACCTCCCACTGTCCCCAATGTCCAGCCTGGCCTGGGACACTGCCAGGGATCCAGGGGCAGCCACAGCTGCTCTGGCAATTCCATCCCAACCCCTGCCCACCCTCCCAGGGAACAATTCCTGCCCCAAATCCCATCCAATCCCACTCTGAAGCCATTCCCTGTGTCCTGTCCCTCCATCCCCTGTCCCCAGTCCCTCTCCAGCTCTTCTGGAGCCCCTTCATGCCCTGCCAGGGGCTCTGAGCTCTCCCTGGAGCCCCCCCAGCTCTCCCAGCCTGTCTCCAGAGGGGCTCCAGCCCTGGGACAGCCCCGTGCCCCCTCTGGGCTCTCTCCAGCACTTCCATGCCCACCCAGGGTTAAAATACTCCCCCTGTATGTGCCCAGGATCTGTTTGGCATCTTGCTGCTGGGACAGACATCACCCACGCAGCGGGAGTGCTGCATTTGTTTATCATTTCTCTTCCTGGCTATTCCCAGGCAGCAGCTTCTCCCCCGTGCTGATTCAGTCCCTGAAGCCCCAGCAGTGATTAGGGAGATCAGCTTCCCTAAGACACTTCAGTGTTTCCATGCAGGTCTTTCTGCAGGTCGAGGTGTTGCCTGTGGGAGAGCAGCAGTGCTTGCAGCTGTGGTGGGTGCAGGCAGGAGCAGGTCACACATCATCCTGGGTATGTATTTTCTTACCTTTAACCTGGTGTTGGGGCAGTGATTTTAAGTGCCATGCTCTGAGCCAAGTTCAAACTTCAGCCAAATCAAGGTGGATTAGGAAAGAATCCACCCAGAAAAGCTGCGGTGCTGACACATAATCAGGGCTTTGGCTCTGATGGAGTTAATGAGCTGCTTCATCACCTCCAGACATCCCAGATTTAGTGAATTTTGTGATCAAGATCTGCCAGTCACACAACAGCAACCACCACTGGCTGTCTCATTTAATTACAGCAGTGCTAATTACCTGGCTCTTCTTTGGTTAAACCCACCTCAAACGAGCTGCAGACTCTCAGGTGTGGCACCTGCCAATCCTGTCACCTGGGCTAAGCTGCAATTCCCTGCTCCCAGCTCCGCTCCATCCCGGGTGCCCACACGCACCCAGGAATGGCAAACATGACTGGGAAGAGAATGCATGGCTGGGAAAATCCTGAGCTCTGGTGAGATCCAGGATTGTAGCAAGGGAAAAACGCTGGGATGGGCAATTTGTGATAAATTCAGAGTTACAGCAGCGGGAGAGCCAGAACCCACCTGGCTGCAGCCTCCTGCCAGGGAGTTGGGGAGAGCCAGAAGGTCCCCCTGAGCCTGAAGGAGCAGCTGCTCCAGGTGGGAGGCTTCACACAGGGCTGGGAGCTGGTACTGGACACCTCTGTGTCCAGTGTGTGTGTGACCCTCCATGAATGAGTCAGTTCTGGTGGGATTTGGGGCAGGAATTGTTCCCTGAGAGGGTGGGCAGGCCCTGGCCCAGGGTGGCCAGAGCAGCTGTGGCTGCCCCTGGATCCCTGGCAGTGTCCCAGGCCAGGCTGGACACAGGCTGGGAGCAGCCTGGGACAGTGGGAGGGGTCCCTGCCATGGCAGGAGTGGCACTGGGTGGGATTTGGGGTCCCTGCCAACTCAAACCAGTCTGGGATTGTGCAATAAGGAAATAAGGCTGGGGCAGCACTGTGAACCAGAAGGACCCAGTAAAGCTGAGCCTGGCTGAGCAGCATCATTATTTAATAACCTGGAGGGCTTTGTTACCCAGGTTGAAGTGCAGAAATTGCTGCCCAGAGGATCAAGTACCTCAGAGGGAGGGAGGAGCTGCTTTTTCCCAAGCTCAGGATTACAGGATCTCAGACATGTTTGCCCTTTCCAAACAAACAATTCCAGCACGAGACATGTTTCCTGGTGGAGTGACTTGTGCCAGCTGCGGGGTCACAGCTGCCAGGCTGGAACAGAGTCCTCTGTGCAATAAACCAGCATCAATACCACGGTCTGGGCAGCATGGTCACAATATTGGCTGTGCAGTGTTCGGCCTCATGTGGCCAAAGACAATGCCTGAGCCAGGCTGGAAAACCTCTTGGTTTGTGCCGTGGGGAGGACTCAAAGTGACTCAGAGGAAAGATTAAACAGTTTCAGGTCAAGGAAGTCAAATGCCCGGAAAGCCGAGGGGATGAGGTCTGGCTCTTTGGTGTTTTGGCTAAAGCAGAGGATACAAGTGCCTGAGAAAGCTGCATCGAATTCCCAAAATGCCAGCAGCCCTGTTTAACCCTTCCATGTCTGTGTTCCCTGTAAAACAGGACAAGCCACAGTGCTTCCAGCTTTTGCCAAGGGCTGGATGGGACACAGCCCTGGCTCTCCTTTCCAACACAGAAGCCCTGTGGGTGGGATGCCCATCCAGAGAGGGGCTCCAGCAGGGTGAATTGGGTTTGGGCTCTGGCAGGAACAGCCCCACAGGTGACAGTGCTGCTGTCTGCAGGGCTCCAGCCAGGGAAAGCCTCAGACCATGTGCAGGAGCCTCAGCTCTCACAGCAAAAACCCTCTGGGCAGCACATGATGGTGCAAGGGCACATCCCATTCCCCTGCCCCAATGTCCAGCCTGGCCTGGGACACTGCCAGGGATCCAGGGGCAGCCACAGCTGCTCTGGCCACCCTGGGCCAGGGCCTGCCCACCCTCCCAGGGAACAATTCCTGCCCAAAATCCCACCCAGCCCTGCCCTGTGGCACTGGGAGCCATTCCCTGTGTCCTGTCCCTCCATCCCCAGTCCCTCTCCAGCTCTCCTGGAACAGAACATGCTGTGGTTTCCACCTGCACAGGTGTGTGGGTGAGCAGGGTCTTGCTGAGCTCATCCAAGTACTCTGGGGCTCCCTCTCCCACCTCAGGTTTTTACACTGATGGAAAATAAATGCGCTCAGACTCAAGTTTGTAAGTGCCAGACTGTGGAGGGGAGGGATGGAGGCAGCACCAGGGGCCAGCCCGGGATGGGAGGGGAGGTGAGATAACTCCCACATGTTCGGGCTAAGGCCATGGGAGTTTGTGCCAGGAAAGCTCCTGCTGGATGATCCTCCCGGTGAATCTGGTGTGTCAGCACTGCCTGGTCTTTGCTGCTTTCTGGGGAGAAGCAGCAGAAAAATTTTCATTACAGATGAAGGTGTAGATCCTTCCCACCACACTCAGACTCTCCTTGTCCCTCCAGCATGGTTCTCTGGAGTTTCTGTGTTACCTTCAAGCTTCTCCCATCTGAATAAACCCTCAGAAATTGGTATTTTCTTCTGCCTGCCTTCTCAGGCTTCTGTCACAGGCGAGTGACAGAAGGAAGACAGAGCAGTAAAAGGGAATTTCATTATCACATTTAATGTCCCAGAGCACTGTTTTGCTCTACAAATTTGGAGGAATTTCCTGTGTTGGGCCCATTGAGGGAAGCCAGGGCTGGAAGCTGACCTTACTCTCCTTGTTCTCTCCTCTTGCAGCTCATTTCAGGTGTCAGCTGAGCCCTGGCAGACAACCAACAAAGGAATAAGCTCTTCACAAGCAACAGACTAAAAGTCCCTTGTTTATCCCTGATGGCACAACCTGAAACATCAACTTCTTTCCCCCACAAGAACTTCCTAGCCACAACAACCTCATTCATTCTGCATTTCTGACCCATTCCCCCTAGCTGGTGATCACAGAGTCCCAAAATCCCCAAGTTTGGAAAAGCCCTCCCAGACTTTTGAGTCCCAGCTGTGCCCCGTCCCCATCTTGTCCCCAGCCCAGAGCACTGAGTGCCACTTCCAGGCCTTCCCTGGGCAGCTCCAGGGATGGGCACTCCAAACCCCTCAGGGCAGACCCTCCAAGGCCTGGCCTTTCTCCACCCATGAAGAAAGGATGATATGCTGTTTCACACAATGTAATAATTATGTGGATTCCTGATCGGGCTCTTGCACTGATGCAGAGTCCCCATCCTATCCCCCGGTGCCTCGGGACTCAACACTGTGTGCATATTTTTAAACACAAATGAAGATTCTCCTCAATGGCTTCTGATCACTCCAACAGGAACTCCTCCTCCTTCACCCTGGTGGGTGTCCCTGGCCTGGAACCTTTCTCCACCTGCCTGGGCATCCTCTTCTGCTCCGCCTACGTGCTTGCCATGGCAGGAAACGGGGCGGTTTTGCTGGCCCTGGGGCTGGACAAGGCCCTGCGGGCCCCCAGCCATTGCTTCCTGGGCATGCTGGCGGCCATCGACATGGTCATGGCCACGTCCGTCATCCCCAAGATGCTGAGCGTGTTCTGGCTGGACTCTGCTGAGATCAGCCACATGGCCTGTTTCCTGCAGATGTTCCTCGTCCACTCCTCCACGGCTGAGGAGTCGGGAGTGCTCCTGGCCATGGCTGCTGACCGCTACATTGCCATCTGTCACCCCCTCAGGTACCACAGCATCCTGAGCGGCCGGGCCATTGCCTGGGTCGGCCTGGCCATTGTGCTGAGGGCTGTGCTCCCCATGGTGGCCCTGACGGGGCTGGTGACATCCCTGCCCTACTGTGGCTCCACCGTGCCCCACTCATACTGTGAGCACATGGCCGTGGCCAGCCTGGCCTGTGCTGGCGCCGGGCCCAGCGGCCTCTACAGCGTGGCCTGGTCCTCCCTGACCGTGGGGATGGACGTGGCTCTCATTGCCGTGTCCTACGGGGCGATCCTGAGAGCTGTCCTGGGGCAGGAGCGCCGCCGGAAGGCCCTGGGCACCTGCGGGTGCCACCTGTGCGTGGTGCTGCTGTTCTACATCCCTGGAATCGTGTCCATCTACTCCCAGTGGTTCTCTGGCACAGTGTCCGTGCCCACGCAGGTCCTGCTGGCCGATCTGTACCTGACCCTGCCCGCCGTGCTCAACCCCCTGGTGTACAGCCTGAGGAGCAGGCAGATCCGCCGGGCCCTGCTCTGCCCCAGGAAGGTTTGTGCCTGAGGCAGGGCCCGTGGGTTCCAGCCCAGCTGCCTTCCCAGGGAGCCAGCAGCAGCAGGGAGGAGGCAGGGCTTTAGTGAACCCCTGCTCCATGACAAGAATTATTTGGGACTGGGAGCAAGAGCATGCACCCGGTCCTCTTTCCCTTCCTCCTCTCCAGGTGTTCCGGAGCAGCCAGAACCCACCTTCCACTTCAGAGATGTTCCCAGGAACAGCCCTGTGATGATTTCAGGTCTGCAGGTGCATTTGTGTCAATACACAGATCCTGATCCAAACGGAGACATTTCTGTGTTCTCTTCTTTGAGCCCCTGGGCTATCCCAGAGGTTCTCCTCTCTGGGTCCCTCTTGCATAAGAGGCTGACAGGATCACAGATCGTGGCTGAGCCCTGACCAGCTTTTCCAGGTTTCTGGGTGTTGGAAATGGATCAGACTCAAAACTGAACTCTTCAAAGTACTCTGTCCCTACAGAGTCACAGAATCACAGAATAAGGGTGGGGGACACCCCAGCTGGGGGTGAGGTGGAAGAGGAGCAGAGGGATGAGGCTGGGGGCTGTATCCACTGGGTGGTCCAGCACTGGCACAGCTGCCCAGGGAAGTGGTGGAATTACCATTCCTGGAAGTTCAAATAGTGTGTGGATGTATGGGGACCTGTGTTAGTGGTGGGCTTGGCAAATGGCTGGTTTTCATGGTCTGAGAGGATTTTTCTGAACTCAGTGACTGTGATTAATGCAAGGATTCTGAAGGAAATCATCAGACACACATCAGAGGGGCTTCCTCTGAAGCAAAGCAGTGGGACAAATCCCATCCTGCCCAGAGACATCTGGAGCAGAGCTCCACAGGGCCACCTGCAAAGTCATGGCAATCAAAGTGCTGGGTGCAGCATAATTCATTCCTGTGACCTCTTCTGGGTGTCTGGGAGCAACCTGGTGACGTCCAAGAGCTACCACGACACAATGACCCAGCTGTGACTGCCCCTGGACCCCTGGCAGTGTCCAGGCTGGACACTGGGGCTGGGAGCAGCCTGGGACACTGGGAGGTCCCCGTGGCAGATGGGTGGCACTGGGTGGATTTAAGATCCCTCCCAACCCAAACCAGTATGTTCTGTGATTTTATGAGGGTTCTGACAACTTCATTTTGAGGTCTCTGAATCATCTGGTTCTGATATTTCCCAGGCGTGTCCCTGTGGCAGCTCCTCACCTGGGGAGCAGCAGGGCAGAGGCAGCTCTGTCCCAGGTACCTCTGTGGCCCTCAGCCCCACTGAGGAAACCTTTCACTCGGCACAAAATGGAATCAGATTTGTTTGGCAGCAGCTGTTTCCTGCAGCCTGCGTTGATTGCTGTGATTTAATTTGATTCCAATATGTTCATTCTCTATTGACCAAATCACCTGTTAAGTTCTGGGCTTTCTGCTGGGCTCTGACGTCAGGGTGACAATTGCAGCTCATCACATCAGTGTCCCAGGAACCTCCCAGGAAGTGCCCGCAGCCCCCAGTGTGCCAGGGCTACTGGAAGTTGGGTTGATCCCACAAAGGCCTCTGGAGATGCTTTTCCTGTCATGTAAATGATCCAAGCCAGCTGCTGTGTTTGTTCTGTATTTTAGCAGAGTGTGTTTAACATTGTTCAAAGCTACCAGTCAAATAAATGACATTAAGAAATAAAGTTCTCTGATTGTCTTTGTCTCAGGGAGGCCGGGACCTCCCTCCTCCAAGCAGAGGACAGATGCTTTTGTCTGCTTTTATCTGACTTCTCCACTTACCAGCTTCCAACTCTTACCAGGTCACAGAACCTTGATAATCTTCCAAAAAGCCTCAGTAAGAGAGATCCTGGGACTGGTGAGTGGGGATGAGGAACTGCAGTGCTCTGGGCCTTTAGTTTGTGTTAATTTTATGTCTTTTAGTTTTCCAAGGGCTCTGCCACAAGGGTTCTCAGGCCAAGAGAAGGCAGGAGAAGGGTGCACGGCCGGGAGGAGCAGACAGTGTTAGAGAAGAGCACGAGCAGGGGGTGATAACCCTGAGGGGAGTCAGCATTTGTGTGCCGGTCAAGGGATGGACACTGACAGTGCTCCTCCACCTCTGCATGCCCACAAGCCTGGACAGTCTAATCTCTTCCAGACCCACAAACCTGGATAGATTTTCCAGGCAAGCATAATTTAGTGAATCCTGTGAGACCCAGAGGGGAAAAATTTTGTGTGACTGCAGGGGGTTTGACAGGACCTGCTCCGCACGCTTTGGCCTTCAGTCCCACAGCAGGGCGAGTGTGGAGCAGGGATGGGACCATTTGGACTGGGCTCTCCATGGCTGGGATGTCCAGCCAGAGCTGCCAGTGGTGTCCCTCAGGGTCAGGCCACAGTGGGGAGCACTGTTCCTCTGGCTGCAGTTCCTCTCAGCCCCATTTCACTGCGGCGTGGTGCAGCTTCTGCACGACCCAGAGGAGCATCAGGATGAACCTGTGGGACCCAGAGGAGCATCAGGATGAACCTGTGGGACCTGGAGCATCAGGATGAATCTGCAGGACCTGGACATGCCCAGCCCTCTCTCTGAGCAGGAGGGAGGATTTAGCTCTGTCACAGAAATGCTTCTGAAGGTTGGGCAGCGACCAAAGAGCCCGGGCTCCTTGCGTGGCCTCGGCAGTTGTGGGTTAAGGTTGGGACCTGATATCTTAAAGGTCTTTAGCAACCTAAAGAATCCTGTGATTCTGGGATTATGCCCCATTTCTGCCCACTGAGAGTAGCAATAGTGGCAGGAAGCTGCAGGAGGGCAGGACACCGTGGTGCCAGCCTGTACACAGACATGGACATGGCAAAGGCTGGAGAAGGGGAGACTGAGGGGAGACCCCACTGCAGTCACCAACATCCTCCCGAGGGGCAGCGCAGGGCAGCTCCGAGCTCTGCTCCTGCCACAGGGACAGCACCCAGGGAGCGGCTGCAGCTGGGCCAGGGCAGCCTCAGGGGGGATTTTAGGGCAAGGCTCTTCCCCCAGAGGGTGCTGGGCACTGCCCAGGGAATGGGCACGGCCCCGAGGCTGCCAGAGCTGCAGGAGCTGCCAGGGATGCCCAGGGTGGGGCTGGTGGGGTCTGGGCAGGGACAGGAGCTGGATCAATGATCCCTGTGGGTCCCTTCCACTCAGGATATTCTGGGATTCTGAGTCCTTTGGGGTGTGCTGATCACAGCATCAGTTCAAAGCCGGACTGCAGATAAGAGGTTCTGAAAACTTTTCCCCAGACAAACAGAACAAAGTTCCCTGATGCCATGGGCACTGTGGTCACACTGATGGTAGCCAAAATCCCGACCTTCCTGTCACTATTACAGGGAGCTGCAGCAGGGGACAAAGATGTCTCCTGGGCTGTCTGTGCCATGTCCAACACCAACCCTTCTCCATCTTTCCTCCTGATGGCTATCCCTGACCTGGAAATTTTCCACTTGTGGATTTCCATCCTCTTCTTTGTCACTTACATCATGGCTGTGCTGGGGAACCCAGGTGCTCCTGGCCGTGCTCCTGTTCAGAATCCTGCACGAGCCCATGTTCTGCTTCCCTGCCACATTGGCCATCATCCACCTCATCCTCCCCACTGCCATCGTTCCCAGGATGCCGTGTGTGTTCTGGTGGGATTGGAGGGACATTGGTGGTGTGGCTTGCTTCATCCAGATGTTCTTCACCCACACATGCACTGCAGTGGGGTCAGGGCTGCTCCTGGCCATGTCCTTGGACCGGTACATGGCCATTTGCCACTGCTGAGGCACCATCCCAACCAGCCCGAGGGCCATCTGGGCAGGGCTGCTGTCCCTGGCCAGGGCAGGGGGCATCAAGACCCCCTTGATGTGCCTCCTCAGGAGCCTGCCCTGCAGCAGCAGGGTGATGCCTCACTTTCCTGTGGCCGTGGTGGGGCTGGCCTGAGCCCACTCGGCCACCAGCCACCACTACAGCCTCAGCGTGGCCACACTGCCCGTGGGGACAGATTCTGCCTTCATCCCCTTCCCTTACTGCAAAATCCTCAGAGCTGTGCTGAGGCTGCCATCCCACAGGGCTCAGGGCCCTCGGGTCCCACATTTTCATCATCTTGGTCTTTTACACAGGTGGGCTCCTCTCTGGGTACCTGTGATCCCTTCTTGGGGCTGAGCTGGAGCAGAGCCCAGGCAGAGCCAAAGGATCCAGTGGGGATTTATTCCAAGGCCTCCCTGGACACACCTGGGCAGCACCAGAGCCCAGCTGGGCCACACCCAAGGGGAGCCCAAAATGGGCCCAGAATGGAGCCCGGCCACCAGGGCTCACACTTGGATCAGTTCTGCTCCAGCAGCACTTTGGAGTTCATTGGCCAATTCCAGCTCCAGCTGATGCAGCTCCATCCTCCTTGCTTTTCCTTCTCCCTTCACCCTTGCCTTTGTTCTTGGCCTCAAAGTTGTTCTTGGTGCTGAGCTGGAGCAGGAATTGTTTTGTGTCCCTGCTGTGTGCAGAGAGCTCAGGAGCACTGAATGTCAAACCTAAAACTGCCCACTAAACCAGCACAGAATCTAAAAATTATAAAAGCTAAAACTTAAGGCAGATGTTCACTCACAGTTTGGCACCTCATGTCCAGGTGCTGGTGGCTGATTCCTGTCTGATGGTGCCTCCCATGCTCAACCCCCTTCACACAAGTGAGGCAGATCCAGGAAGAAATCTGCAAACTGCTGGGGCAGCCGGCAGGACCCAGAAGCTCAGCAGCTGCTAAAGGTGGCTCAGATTCAGAGACACAGAAGATTTCCCCCATCCTGGAATAGGTGTGAAGCTGAGTGCAATGAATCACCCCAGAAAGGTCCAGCTCCCTCTCCAAAAAGGAAGCCTAGACCAGATGCCTGACACTGACACGGCAACAGCCGAACCACAGGAAACCAGTGGGCCAGTGTGGATGGGTTTGGCAACTGTTCTTTTGGCTAATGCACTCCTCCCTTCCAAGATACCACTTGGAAACCATGGAATTCCAGCATGGTTTGTGTTGTAAGGGGCCGTAAAGTTCATCTCATTCTACCCCCAGTCAGGGACAGCTTCCACTGTGTCCAGCCTGGCCTGGGACACTGCCAGGGATCCAGGGGCAGCCACAGCTGCTCTGGCCACCCTGGGCCAGGGCCTGCCCACCCTCACAAGGGGGAATCTCTTCCCAATATCCCATCAAAATCTCTTCTCACTTAATTTAAAGCCATTCCCCTTGTCCTGTCACTGTCCATGGAATGCCCACCCTGCCCAAGCCTCTCCGGCCCTGGAGAGCCCAGCACTGGACCCAGCAGTCCAGCTATGGCCTCTCCAGTGGTGAGCAGAAGGGAAGGTTCACCCCCTGTCCCTGCTGGCCGTGCTGCTCCTGATGCAGTGTTGGAGGCCTTTGCTGCTGCCCATCCTGGTGCCCCAGGCCTCTCTCTGCCCAGTCCTTTCTCCAGCTGGGTGGCCCCAGGTGCTGGTCCTGGGCTCGTTCCCCGGTCCTGGCAGGTCTTTACACTTGTCCTGGCTGGACTCAGGTTCCTGTTGGTCCATTTCTCCATCCTCTGGAGGTCCCTCTGGACACCAGCACAGCCACCAGGTGACCCTGCTGCTTCTCTGTATGCTTAGAAAGGCTGGTCCTGGCTGAGAAGTCCCACTGGTGGTGGTCAGGATGTGCCCCTGGTAGCTGTGATTCCCCTGGGACAGCTCCCACTGCCCGGGCCAGGGCAGGACTGAGCTCTGTGCAGACACAGCACCAGTGACAATCACTGCTGGAGCAAGGCCTGAGTGCTGGGGGCGCTGGCTCTTGGGAGGTTTGAGGGACAGCACTTTCCCCAGCACCATGGGAAGGGGGACAGGAGCCCCATTGTGCAGGTGCTTGGACAGGGGTGACATGGGGCAATGGTAACAATGGGGCAGTGTGGGAAATTGTTTCTGTCTCTGCTATATTGCAGAAATTTCCACAATGTACAGTCTTTTACCTCAGCGAGAGATGGGTGAAAGAAGCAGAAACTCTTTAGGTTTCGTGTTCGAGGTTGTTTATTTTTCCTTATCTAAAACATTCTTTCTGTGCTTTGTCGAGCTCCTTCTAGCAAGACAGTCGAAGGCCTTCTCCCACCCTCAGAGGTGGTGCTTATCTTTTATACTATAAGCTACGTACACATTATTTACTAATTATTTCCAATACCTATTTTCCACATCAGACAGACACATTTTACCCTAAACTAATCATTCATGTCCCTGTCACCAAGAAGATGGAGATGGAAGAAGAAGGAGGAAGAAACCTAAAAACTACGAGGTTCCTCTGTCTTAGAATTCTCTCACCCCCCTGTACCAAACTTAAAATCTACTCTTACGCCCTGTGACAAACTCACTAATGCTCTATTCAAACTCTTGTGACTTGGAATTCTTCTTTTAATGTTGGCAATCGTCCCCACGGGCTAAAATCAAAACCACAGGTGTTTTGGTCTGTGTTCCAGGGTCTCTGAGACCCCTGCCCAGGTCTCTGAACCTCCAGGATAGCCAGAGGCAACTCCTGTGTTCCCACAGGGCAGCTCCTGGATCTGGGTTCATCCACCCCCAATTCCTCCATGAAGGAGCCCCAAGAGGCCCTTTGCCATGTTTACCTGCAGAGGAGCCCAAACCCCACAGGGACAGCAGAGTAACAAGCCTCAGGGTGATTCCAGCTCTGAGCCTCAGGATGATCCCAGATCTGAGTCTCAGGGTGATCTCAGCTCTGAGCCTCAGGGTGATCCCAGCTGAGCCTCAGGATGATTTCAGCTGAACCTCAGGGTGAGTCCAACTGAGCTTCAGGATGATCTCAGCTCTGAGCCTCAGGGTGATCCCAGCTCTGAGCCTCAGGATGATTCCAGCTGAGTCTCAGGATGATCCCAGCTCTGAGCCAGCACTCACTCGCTAGTTTTGAAACTCCTTTGGATGAAGTGTTCAGAGCAAACCTCAGCTCCCCGCAGCAGGTGCCCGCTGTCTGTCCAGAGATGGGCAGGGGCACGCGGGGTCCCCACAGGGGTGGGGTTGGGGCCGTGGTGGCTTTGGGCACTGACCCTGGTCCTGGCCATGCATGAGAGGGTCTCTGCTCCCCCCACAGCTGGCTGCAAAGACCTTTGCAATGCCAGCATCCCTGAACCACCTCAGCACCTCAAGATCATGGAATCACAGAAGGTTTGAGTTGGGAGGGACCTTGAACCCACCCAGTGCCATCCCCTGCCATGGGCAGGGACACCTTCCAGCATCCCAGGTGCTCCAAGCTCCTTGGCTGGGGACTCTGGTTTGGCTACAGCTCCCTGGGCAGTGCTGGACAAACCCCTCAAGCATGGTGACCACAGACAGAGCTGGCCGTGGGATAGCAGGGGAGCAGGGACAAATTCCAAGGTTTCAACAAATCCAGCACTGGCTGCTTGGGGTCCAGGCTGGGCACAGACCTCAGCTCCCTCCCACCCTCCTGCCTGGACCAGCCCAAAACCAGCACCAACCATCCACTGCATATCCCAGCCTCAGGTCACTCTTTTATTTAATTCCATCTAAATTATTCCTGTCCAGCAGCATTTCCTTTTTGCCCTTAATGTCCAACCTTCTTGGGACCCGCAGCACAAACACTCCTCTTTGGTACCACCCAAATTTCAGCTCTGGTGGTAGGGCTGGAGCTGCCACTGGCACAGATCTTCCCATTTTACCGCGGTGTTCTTATCCCCTAAAACTGCCCCGGCCCTGGGCAGGGTTTGGGGAGGGTGACTTTGACTTTTCCAGGGAAGCTCCTGCTTGACTCGTGCTGTGGGAGCTGCAGGGATCGGCCCCCGAGGGGATGGAGCAGCAGGAGGGGCTCAGGGATGGGCACCCACGGCGGGCACCGAGGGACAGCGGGGCTCGAACAGACCCTGGGGACAGGGGACGGGCAGAGAAGGGGCCGGAGATGTCCCGGTGCCCCGCGGGTGGGAAGGAGTTAATTACCGGGACGAGGGACCTGCAGCCGCCTGTCTCCCTGCCATGACCGATGGGACAGTCCCCCCCAGCGCCACCAGCCCAGAGGATGATGGAAAAGTCCCCAGGGAGCATCAGCGGTGACAAACCCGTAAATTGGCCCCGTAAATTGGCCCCTGGGCAGCAGCCGCCCAGCCAGCAGCACTCAATGCTCCCGGACCGGGGCTGTAATTACCAGCCCGCTCGTTAGCGCTAATTGGACTCTCCCAGGAAGGGAACCTGATGGAAAAAACATAATAAACAAAGTTCAATTGTTTTTAACTTTGACTTGTTGGAAAGCCCGGGGAGGGAAGTGAGTCAGAGGGACACTGCGGCCTCCTGCCACCGCCACACACCCCAAAGTTCTGGGCACCGTGAGGGGACAGGGGCCGATGGCACCGTGAGGGGACAGGGGCTGATGGCACGGGAGGGGACAAGGGCCAATGGCAGTGTGAGGGGACAGGGGCTGATGGCAGTGTGAGGGGACAAGGGCCGATGGCAGTGTGAGGGGACAGGGGCCGATGGCACGGGAGGGGACAAGGGCCGATGGCACCGTGAGGGGACAGGGGCTGATGGCACCGTGAGGGGACAGGGGCTGATGGCACAGGAGGGGATAAGGGCCAATGGCACCGTGAGGGGACAGGGCTAATGGCAGTGTGAGGGGACAGGGGCCGATGGCACGGGAGAGAACAGGGGCTGATGGCACTGGGAAGGGACAGGAGCTGATGGCACAAGGAGGGGACAGGGGCCATTGGCACCGTGAAGGGACAGGGGCTGATGGCACGGGAAGGGGACAGGGGTTGATGGCATGGGAAGGGGACAGGGCTCCATGGCAGTGTGAGGGGACAGGGCCTTATGGCACCGTGAGGGGACAGGGGCTGATGGCATGGAAAGGGGACAGGGGCTGATGGCACAGTGAGGGGACAGGGGCTGATGGCACAAGGAGGGGACAGGGCTGATGGCATGGGAAGGGGACAGAGGACCATGGGAGGTGTCCTGCTGGGGCAGGAGCAGCTCCCCGGACCAGGTGAGCTCCGAGCAGGTCACCCCACACCCTGCAGTGCCCCACGGCACGGGTGGCACCGGGCCAGCTCTGAGGTCGCATCCTGCCCGAGACATTCCGTAATTCCATGAACGCCTCTCCAGCGGGACTCTGGCCCATCAGAGCTGCCGAGCCTCTGCAAGGGGGACTCCGGGCAGTGTCACTCTGCTGGCGAGTGACCACAGAACTCAGGAGGCCGCCCTGCCCCGCTGCTGGTGATGATGATGATGGTGATGATAGTGTCTGTCTGTCAAAATAAATGGACGCCCCTCCCAAGCTGTTCCCTGAGCCGAGGGCGAGCAGCAGCCGGGCCGGGCCGCCCTGGGGACGCGGCGGTGACACCGGGCACGGCACTGAGCGCGGATCGCAGGAGGCCTCTCCTGGCCAGAAGGCAGCACTGCCACCTCGCTGCAGTGCCATCACCTCGCTGCCACCTCCCTGCCACCCTCTGCCACTTCCTTGCCACCCCTGTCACCTCTCTGCACTGTCACCGCCTCACTGTCACCCCCTGCCACCTCTCCGTGTTGCCATCCGCTGTGTCCCGGTGCCACTCTCTTGCTACCCCTGTCACCACCCTGAGCTGCCACCATGTCCCCACACTCTAGGCATGGGCAGCGCCATCAGCACCCAGCACAGCGGCTCCAGGCTGGACCTTACAACCAGGACTTGCCTGAGGACAGCTCTGACACTGCCCAGGGGACAGCCCTGAGCATTGGGTTCACCTTCTCTGACCCAGGTCAGTGTCATGGAATCCCAGAATGGTTTGGGTTGGAAGGAGCCTCAGAGCCCACCCAGTGCCGGCCCTGCCATGGCAGGGACACCTCCCACTGTCCCCAATGTCCAGCCTGGCCTGGGACACTGCCAGGGATCCAGGGACAGTCACAGCTGCTCTGGGCNGCCCGGGCGAACGGGGGTGCCTGCGGCAGAGTCCTTAGAGCAGCGAGCTCTGGGAGACGCAGCTTCAGCCAGCCCGGCTGGTTTGAGTAAGAGAAGGAGAGGGGCCTTTTGCCCGTGTAGTTCCAGCCCAAGTTTATTGTCGCCGAAGGGATCAGAGCGAAAGGCCTCGAGCACAGTCACACGGGGGTTTATAGGGTGAGAGCCCGGCATGCCCAGGGGGTCCCGGCGCAGGGCATGCCGGGGTGCGGGGAGGGACCGACTGAATGGAAGACAGGACCTTGATGTAAAGGAATATAAAAATTCACCCCAGAATCCACGCCACAACACCTCTCCAGCTCTCCTGGAGCCCCTTCAGGTCCTGCCAGGGGCTCTGAGCTCTCCCTGGAGCTTCTCCTGTCCAGGTGAGCCCCGCCAGCTCTCCCTGAGCTCTCTTGGCTTTCAGTCAGGTGGGGTCTGGGCTGTGGCTCACCTGTGGCAGTCCCTGTGCCTAGGGACACATAAAGAGCCAGGACAGTGTCCAGGAGCCTTCTGGTGCTGTCTGGCTCACTTTGCTCCTAGCTGCTCACAAGTCTGGCCAGGATCAGCCCCCGGAGGCCCTGCCTGTGTGACAGTGCCTTGCAGCCTCCCACCTCTGGTGACAATCACAGAGGACCCCAGGACAAGAGCCAGGCCTGGATAAACGCTCCCTGCTGTGCCTTCCCAGCCTGCCGAGTTCCTGAGGCTCTTGGGGACCCCGTGTGCTCCACACACAGCACAGGAAGCTGTGGAGAGGCTGCGGGAGCAGCCTCAGCTTCCATGGAAACCCAGGGCGAGCTCACAGGAATTCAGATCCCGAGTGTCAGTCAGGAGCGTTCCCTGCAGGCGCCACATGGTGGGAGCGGGGAATGAGCGCTGCCCAGCCTGCTCAGAGGGGCTGGTGGGAGCGAAACCAGAGACTGTGGGGGAAAACCGCGAGGATTGCGCAGCAAAAACACAATTTGGTGGAGCTGAAGGGGTATAGAAAACCACCCGAGCCTGGCACCCAAACTGGGAGATGCTGTCAGACCCTACACGAGCCAGACAGCAGAAGACAGGAGACCTCTGGGCCAGGGAAAACCTCTTCAGCTGAACATCCCCGGGTGGTGGCAGAGCTCCCCAGGAGGATCCAGCCGGAGGGCACAACCTCTGTTTTCCATTTTGGTGTTTCCTCTCAGGGGCTGTTTCTGCAGCGCCTGGAGCTGGAGCACAAAGCAAAGGGACAAACTCCCAGAGCAGGGGATGTGGCTCGGGGTTTGAGACCCTCCCGTGCTGCCAGGGCAGATCCAGCTCGCGGGGACCCAGCCCTGTGCTGGACACCTGACCCTGCACAGGCACCTTCCCCAGATTCCCTGGCTCTGGGGCTTGTTTGACACCTCCTGCCTGTGTGGCCACACCGGTGGCACCCATGTCCCTCTGTCCTGGCAGTGTGGCCACGGTGGCACCCACTTGCCAGGGAGGGAGCCCCACTTAGCCAGGGCTGCTGCAACGCTGGCACACCCCAGTGTCCAGATTTTGTGTCAGCTCCTTCTCATCCAGCTCAGGTGCTGAGAGAAATGGGACAGTTGGTCCAAAGCCAAGGCCCACAGCCGATGGTCACACTGTCCCCAAAGGGGCCAAAGGTGCTTCTGCCCGTGCTGGTGGTGCTGGGATGTCCAACCTCCCAACCACAACACTCACCCAGACACCCCTCCCCACTTTCCTCTGCAGCAGTTTCAGCTCTTCTGTCCCTTAATCAGAGTAGTTGCCTTGGTTTATGTCAATTTTTAAGTATCTAATTATCTCCACAATATCTTTGGTTGGGTTATCTTATTTGAGCCCTCCCCCTGCAGTCAAGAATTTTCCCTAGGGACTTTGGCTCCTTTGTTCTAATTATATTAATGTCATAATTAGCTCTCAGCCTGACTAACCCTAAGCACCCTCTGTGTGCAATGTGTGTCTGTGCTTATCAAGCCCCTGCCAAATCAGGGCTGGATTTTTCCCAAGTCGTGCTCCTCTGTGACTCACCCAGTAAATCACGGAACCGCAGAAGGTTTGGGCTGGGAGGGGATGTGCTGCTTGGTGTCTCCAGGTTCCATCCTGTTCTGTTTTCTGCAGGCCCTGGATCCAAACCTGGCGATTCTCCCCGTCCCCTCACTGCAGCACAGCTTTGGGTGAGCAGGGACCCAGCCAGGGACCCTCCTGCACCTCCTCAGATCACTGCACAAACTTTGGGGGCCCTGGAGCCTGGGGGTGACCAGGGCTGTCTGTCTCAGGTGCTGAAGCAGTTCAGACCTTTCCTGGCTGGTACTGCTTCACACAGCAGCCAGGTCTGCAGGGATATCCACAGGAGCCCCTGGACAGACCCTGCCCCCAGCTCATCCCTCAGCCTCATCAAAACCATTCCAAGCCTTCCAGCGCTTAATTCCTGCCAGGCATCTGAGCCTGGGCCGAAATTAATGAGCAGTGCCACGTCTCCACCCCTGCAAGGTGCTGCTGTGCATGGGGACGGGGTTAGTAGGGAAGCAGGAGACAGCGGGAGCTGCCAGATGAATATTAAACCCAAAGAGCTGCTCAGCAATATTTCATGCTTTTACTGAGTTTGACTTCAGTGCTTGTGGGGAAAAAAAATAATCCTGGGAATGTAAGGACTCCAGGGAATTAGTATCTTCCCCTGGCATAAAAGGCTCATTTTTTATGGAACACAAATGAGTTCTGTGCAGACAGGGAGGTCTGGGAGTACCTTGCTGTATTTGCCAGCTGATATTTCTAAGTGACTACAGAAAGTTGAGAGGACCGTGAGGTGATGCATAAAAAAATTGTAATTTTTAAAATGGGAAAATGGATGGGAAAGGGCCTGGGAGTGGGGGAGAGCTCCTTGTTTTCCTGCTGCATTGCGGCTGCAGAGTTAAGGATCTCCATTAGGCTTTGCTGCCATAAATTAAGAAGCATCAAACATGCAGAGACAAAAGGCAAGGAAAGAAGTCAGGGAGCTCACAGCTCCGAGCTAGGGCTCCAAGAGCATTCCCAGGCAGAGCCCACAGCTTCAGTGGCGGGGTGGAACCTGGGCCCAGAGCCAGCCAAGGGCTGCTCCCACCCTGGAGCAGGAGGGATTTCAGGTGACCTTGACAGTGGGGCTGAGCCCAGAATCCACCGTGTGCAACCCAGCCAGAAGCAGGGGAAGTTTTCATGGGGAAAAGCAGAGATCCCAAGGGGAGGAGTCCCACAGGGCATCCCTCCCCAGAGGAAATGAGGAGCAGGTTTCGTGGGCAGCTCTGGGAGCATCCCCTGGGTCCTGGATCCAGGCACAGCTCCCCGAGGCCAGCCAGAGGCTCCTGCCCGTGCCAGGTGTCCCTGCAGGGACAGGGTCCCACCTTCCCTGACACCCCACCAGCTTTCCCTTCCCTGGATTCCCCACCAGCCCCATCCCCTCAGCCTGCACCAGAACAGAGCCCAGCAGGGATCCCACAGGATCTGTGCAGTGGGGCTGGGGACCATGGCTGCTGTAGGGATGTCCTGACAGACAGAGAGGTTCATGCACTCAGACCTTTCAGCTCTGGGATAGTTCCCCCAGGAAAGAGTTGAAGCTACCAGGCAGGAGAGATCCAGTCTTGGGAGCAGAGAAATACACAAAGATGCCCAATGGCACAGGCCTTGGAGAGAAAAACCTGGGAAAGGCTGCCCATTCTGGGAAGGGCTGCCCATCCTGGGAAGGGCTGTGCTATGTTAGGGGTGATGCCACTGAGGATGGACAGAGGGACAGTGACAGGAATTACCCGGGAGGTGGCAGGGCCTGGGGATACCACAGACGTGATGGACACGTCACACACAACTGTAGATGGAATAACTCCCACCTTCCACAAATGTCCAGTTCTGGGTCCTCAGCACAAGGACACCAAAGGGCTGGAGCGTGTCCAGGGC
>VZTB01008676.1:66981-82215 GCA_013397245.1 Thryothorus ludovicianus | reverse complement strand
CAGCGGGTCCCGCACCCTCGCGGGCGCGGCCACCCACGCGTGCCCGCGCACACCCGCGGGGGCCGTACACGGGGGCCCCGCTCGTGGCGTGGGCACACGGCAGCACACACGCACAGAGGTGGGGACACGCGTGGGCGTGGGGAGTGTGTAGGGGCCCCGTGCACACGCAGCGGTGCCCGCTCGTGTAAGAGATCACGCGTGCACGTGTGAGCACGCACGCGGTGCACGCGTGTGTGCAAGCGTGGGCACAGCCCCCGCACACGTGGGGGTGACATTCTCCAGTCCACGCGCACTCACGCGCGGGGGCACAGCCCCACGGACACGCGGAGGGGCACGGCCACCAGCCCGGGCACGAGCCGGGGACACAGCCCGGTTACACGCACACGTGGCGGGCACAGCCCACGCACACGGAGACGCGGGGGACACAGCCACCACCCCACGAACACGCAGGGGATCCAGCACACGCACACGGGGAACACAGCCCACCCACAAACAGGGTCACAGCCTCCTGCCCACACCACACGCGAGTGTCACAGCCGGTTTGCACGCACGAGCAGGGGACACAGCCCGTGTCGCAGAGCCCACGGACACGTGGGGAGAGCCCCCCGCAGCCCACGGACACGCACACGCAGGAGGCACGGCCCGTGTACACGCAGAGGAGTCAGCAACGATCCCACGCACACTCAAAGAGTACGCACCCGCCGGGTGGCACATCCCACACCCACGCGGAGTGGCACAGCCCACGCACACGCCGGGTCACACTCCTAGCCCCTAACCCTGACCCCAAAATTATAAATATTTATTTGGAATAAATGTTTTGTTCTGCACACGAGGGGGTCACACCCTGCAGCCCACGCACACGCGGGGTCATGCCCGGGGGGGGTCACACCCTGCAGCCCACGCACACTCGTGGGACACATCCCCCACCTCGGGGGTCCCGGGCGGTCCCGGGGGGGGTCGTGGCCGCACCGGGGGGAGGGCGCGGCGGGACAGCGCCCCCTGGCGGCGGCGGGTGGCGCCCGTTGCGCTCCCCGCGCCGGTGTCGCCGGTGACCGGGGCGAGCCCCGAAGGTGACGGGGCCGTGCTGCGCACTCGCTGACCCCGGAGCCGCTTACCGGGATTACCCCGCCAGGAACTCTGGTGTCCCCGGCATTAGCCTGTCCCCTGTCCCCTGGTGTCATCGCGCACCGGGGGTGGCTTCACACCTTCAGCTCCGGGACCCCCGGGGCAGAGGGGCAACACGGGGACCGCAATGACAGAATTTTAGGACCTCTGAGATGCCAGCCGTGGCCTGCAGAATTCGTTCCTTGCCTCAGTTTCCCCACCCCACTGTCTTCATCTGAGATGAGCTCCTTCCCTGCTGCCCCCTCCCCACAATGGGGGTGAGGAGGGGTCTCTGCTCCCCAGGGAGCCCCGAGCACACAGGGGAGATGACAACACCTGCAGGGTCAACCTCTTCCTCTGGCAGGAGAGGAAAACAGCCAGCGGGGTTCTGGGGTGCCCCCGGACTACCATGGCTCGAGTCCCACCATAGCAGCCCCGGAGCAGGGCCGAGGGGGTGGGCACAGGTGAGGGGGTGGTGCAGGTGAGGGGGTGGTGCAGGTGAGGGATTGCCTCCATCCCCGTTTTGTAACGGCCATAAGCAGCTCAGCAGCTTTACCCCTGGGATGACTGTGACCCTAGATAAGCTGCTTGGGGTCCGGGGACTTGCCCCAAGCCCACCCCCTCTCCTTATGGAACCATCTGCATGGCGAGACTGTCCCAGGTCCCTTCTGCCACCAGCTCCCAGCCCCCGGGTGTAACCAACACCGGGGCAGCCCCTCGGAGCAGCTCTCAGCCACCACACCCCGACCCGGCCACATCCCCCGCCTCACGAATAATCCCGGTCTCCTGTTTGGGAAAGTCAAAGCAGCTCAGAGCAGGGCCAGATGATCCCCCAGATTAGGGATTTAGCGGTGCCATCATGGCCAGCTCAGCACCTCGGTGTGGGGGCAGCGTGTCAGTGTGTCAGTGAGTCAGCACATCGTGCACACGCACGGGGACAGCCCCTCCACACGGGGACACGCTCACCACCACGGGGAAAACAAAGGAAAAGTTCCCTTGCTGGCAACAGAAAACCCATTTCTGCTGTCCCGGTGGGATGCTGCAAGTGGCTGGATGCATTCCGTACCGGAATGATATTTTGGGAGGGGAACAGGGTGGCTCTACAGCCACCACACACATCCCCGTGAGCTTCCTGGAGATCCAGCTCCCAGCGTGTGCATGGCTGCACGTGCCCCCAGGACACGGACTGGGGCTGTTGGGAGCGCCCAGGGGGCTGAGGCATCCTGCCGGTGCCGTTGGCTTTTGCCCACGGCAGGGATATTTTGGGAGCGTGGCAATGGCCGCAGTGCCCCGGGCGCCGGGGGTTGCCCGCTGCCCTGGCTGATGAAAGCTGCCCTTTGGTCGCTGGCAGGGCCAAGCTGGGAAATCAAGGAGGTTTGTCCCCAGATAAAACAGCCCCAAACTGAGCTTTGAGCGGGCGCTTGCGCAACGGGGACCCAGGCCAGCGTGTGGGATCTCAGCGGGATGAGAAGGGGGCATTGCCTCCTGCTCCACGAGCATCCCACCTCAAATCCCACAGAACACTCCCTTCCCATGACCCAGCAGGACTCTGTGATGGGGCTGAGACTGGGGTCACTGGGTGGTGTTTAGGGGAGAACATGAGGGGGACTGGGGAGGTGGGACGTGGTCAGGGGCTTTGCAGGATTTGGGGGTGGGCTGTGGGTCGCCATTTGAGATCACCCCCCTGGAGCCAGGGTGACCAGTGCTCCAGTTGGGATTGCTCCAGGTGGAGAACAGCATCTGCCTGTTGGGTGATGCCTCCCAGCACCTGCCCTGCTGGGACACTGCTTCGATGTTCCCACCTCCCTCCAGTCCCCAGTGAGGTGGTATCTGGTTCCCAGCCCCTGCTCGATTCCTGGGAACCCCAGGTAGGACCCCCCTGCAGAGTCCTCGTGGGCATACCAGGAGCCCCTCAAACCCCACAGCTCCCCACATTTTCCAGTATGGCAGTGCAGTGCAGCTCCTGTGCTACTCCAGCCCCAGGGCCTGAGGGATTTGGGCCCTTCTGGCCAAGAAGAACCCCTCTCCCTCAACTCATCTGTGCAAGGAAAAAGCAGCCAGAGCCTGGATCTTGCATTTCCACCCATTTATTTGGGAAGCCGCACCAAAATGTTGTATAATAAATTAAAACAGAGGCCATGTGTGTGCGTGAGGAAGAGGAAGGCAGAGTGGGATCTTCAGCAGAGAGGATGGAGCACCAGGGGGTCCCAACAGCTGCAGGAACTGAGAAAGCAGGAATAGCTGCAAAACCAGTGGCACAAACCAAATTTGGACCTTGAGTGTGATCTTGAAGGCAAAGTTTGAGCCAGACCTCCCCTTATGGAGGCACCAGGCTGGTGGGAGCAGGGGAGGAAAGCACAAACCCAGGAAAAGGAGAAGCACACAGGACCTGGAAGCTCAGTCCTCACAGCTCCATGCTCTCCAGAGATCAGAGAACTTTGTCCTGTCACTGCTCTTTTGGGGTTCTTGATGAAGTCATATCCTTCATTCTCCCCTCCCAGGCCTGATATTTGTGCCCCATTCTGTCTGTCCTCAAAACCAGACCTGAGTGGGATGCAGGAAAGTTTGTTCCAGAAGGGAAACAAGCAGGACTGCCTTGTCCTCCGGATTGCCATGTGGAGGAAGCAGCTCCATTTCTGCATCACCCTGGAAGCCATGTCCCAACCCCTCGCTGGACACTGAGTGTGAACTGAGCTCGCCCCCACACCACCAGGAATGTGAGATCAGCTTGGAACAGTGCAGGCAGGGATGTCCAGAGTCATCAACTCCCACAGCCCAGGCTTGGGCAGTCCATTGTGGCCTTGGCTCTGTCCCTTATGTCCCCAGAGCCCCCTGCTCCAGGCACTCTCTGGAGAATCCCTGCTCCCCCTGAGGAGATCCTCTCCCTCCCAACCTTTCCAAAGGAGTCCATCGCACCGAGGGCTGACTCCAGCTCACGGAGCTCTCCAGCTCCCTCCCCCTACACCAGAGGGACAGTCCTGGAGAAGAAGGGTCCCAGCACAGCTCCCCCAGCCCTAACTACAGCCACAAGCATCAACAATCATGTCAGGAATGTCAGTCTTGACAATATTGCTGTTGCGATCGAAGTAGAGGACGGAGAGCGGCCGGCGCCGTGTGGGCACGCAGCAGGAATGCCCCGACGCCTGGACGTTGTTGGCTTTGACGAGGTTGAAGACGGCTGTGTGGAAGGAAGAGGCCATGCCAGGGCTGCCTGCCACGTGCAGAGGGCACTGGCCCACGCAGTAGTTTATCTGGTAGCCCTCGGGCTTGATGATCCAGTCGTTCCAACCAATGTCACGGAAGTCCACGTAGTAATCCTTGCGGCAGCAGAGGTTGGAGTTCTGGGTGCAGCGGAGGCTGCGCTTGGCCACGTGGTGTTCGGGCTCGCTCACCTTCACCTTGGCCACCAGGAAGGGCTGGTGGGACCAGCTGGCATTGACCTGTGCCATGACATCGCTGCCGTCCCCGCGGCTCTCCAGTTCCAGCCGCAGGGTCCGGCTCTGCCCCCTGAAGAAGCTCTGCGGGGCCGGCAGGAGGGGGAAGGAGCGCCAGCCGCTGCCCGCCGTGCTCAGCCGCCTCTCCGCCAGCAGCGTGCTATTGCCCCCCGCCACAGCCCCGGCTTCACCGGCCAGGAAGATCCTCAGGGTGAGGTTGGCCCGGGGCACTCGCAGGTAGAGCCAGAGCTGAGCCTGCAGGATGCGAATGTCCTGGTCCTGCGCCTGGCTGAACTGGAATTGCAGCCCCAAACTGGAGGGAGATGTAAGATCTGAGGGGAGAAAGGGATGAGGAGGTGAGCGCTGAGGGATGCTCCCCGGCCACCCAGCGAGTCAAGACTTCCATCGTCGTCTGTCCTCCACCCTTCCCCGGGAATGCAGCCTCTGGAATGGGGGGCTGTCCCACGCTGCCTGGCGGAAGGGGTGCAGAAGGGGAGCCTGCCGCCACCCCGCCCATCTCCACGGGGTGAGGCTGGAAAGTGTTTCCAGCCCTCCAAGCTAATCCTGCAGCTCCCAACTCTAACTACGCAGGAGTCCCAGGCACCCCGGGGAGCCTCATGTTTTTGGGGGACGTGGGACCTGCGCTGCAGCCCCTCGGGTGCAGGGTCCCAACAGGCAGGAGCAGGAGGGCCACCTCCTCCCCCTCCCAGGCTGAGCCCTCGCGCAGCAGCGGCACTGGGATGTCACTGATGCGCGACAGGTGCGGTGACTCCCGAGTTACGCACAGCCCGCGTGCCTCCGGGTCCCCGCACCCCGCGGGGCTGCGCGTCCCTGGGTGTCCTCAGGGCGCAGGACACGGACCCTGCACCCCGGGTCTCACCGGGATCTCCCGCTCCTCGTCGGGGGACCGCGTGGGCACCCACGGGGGTCGCGCACTCACCTGTCTCCGCGAAACTGATGATCTCGTAGCCCTGCTCCTCCTCCTCCTCCCCGGTATCACCGGGGCTCCGGCGGGTGCCTCCCGCCTGCAGCCGCCGCAGGGCGCGGGCCACGGCGGCGCGGGGCACAGCGTGGGCGAGCCGCGGTCGTTCGCGGAGCCGCAGCTTTTCCAGCAGCTGCTTCTTGGCCACCTCTTCCAGCAGCCGCCGCTCCGCGCCCGCCGCGCACGACGGGCAGCGCGGCTCGGCAGCCGCGCACAGAACCACGGCCAGCAGCAGCCACGGGCCCGAGCCGCGCGCCGCCATCCGCGCCCACCGGACGGGACGGGACGAGCACCGGGAGCGGCACTGACGGGGCGGGACCGGCACCGGCACCGAGGGATCGGCACCGACCGGACGGGAGCGGCGCGAAGGGACCGCGTCGACGGGACGGGAGAGGCACCGGGAGCAGCGCCGACGGGACCGGGAGCGGCACCGGGAGCGGTGCGGCGGGGCCTGCTTTGGGCACCTGCGGCCGGGGGCGGTCCNCTCCCCGCGGGGGGGTCGGTGAGCAGCCCCCCATCCTCCCCCGTTCCCGGTCCCCGCCAACCGTCGGGTGGCTGCGGGAGGAGTCCCACGGGGGGCCGAGCACCGGCCCCCGCCGTGCCCGCGTGGGTTGAACACGAGTGAGGGGGGAGGGGTCGTGCACGGGGAGGTTCATACGGGTGTGAGCAAACAGCGGAATGTGCAGAGCTGTGTGGGCAAGGGGCTCTGTGTGCGCTGGGCTCTGCCTGAGGGGCACCCTGGCATCTGCCCACGGGGAAGAGAAATCCCAGCCAGCCCCTCAGTATGGGCAGGGGGATCCTTCAAAACCTTCAGAGAGTGAGGGATCGGGCAAATTTCGGCCGGCAGCGGAGCCCCAGCACCAGAGCAGCCATCTGGAGGAATTCCAGCTCAGCTGCCCATCCATGGATCCCACAGACCTGCACCCAGCCTGGGCACTGCCCCCCGGGCACCCTCGAGCCATCCTGGCAGTGACAGTCCCGTTGAATGCTGACAGAGGACCCCGCAGGGATCAAGGGGCTCCTGGGATGATCCTGCAGCTCCTGGGGACTGTCACATCTCTGGACTTTTGTCACTCCCAGCAGGTGATGAGTTTGGAGTCTGAGCCCACTCCTTGGACCACCTGGTCCATCCTCAGCCCAGGGCAGAGCTGGGAAGGGCCAGTGAGTGTGTGCACTGTATTCCCTCCTCCTCACACAATAAAAAGGGGATTTGTGTGTCCTGAGGACTCGGGAGGTGACAGCCAGTGTCACATCAACCTGAAGATGTTTCTCAGACTCTTTGGAGGGGGATGTCCAGGCTGAGGCAGGGCAGGGGCTGTCAGAAACCTCACGAAAAGTGATGCAAGATGCCACGGAGTTGGGGGATTGGCAGAGCCCAGCTGGAGCAGGGAAGCCAGGGAACTTGAAGCCCTGCCAGGCCAGTGCTCCGGCATGTCCTGTGCCCACCACATCGTGCACCGACTCCAAGGTCTTGACCACACGGAGCCCCTGGCCCTGGCCAAGCCAGAGGTGCCATGTAAACAGAGTCTGGGAAAAAGCACCCACCGGAGATGATGCAACCACAGAGCAAGGGGGCAAAGGGCTCAGCTGGCTTGGGCCCGCTGGCAGCTCCCAGAATAGCCCAGCAATGTCAACAGAGAGGAAAAAGTGGGCACAGGCTGGCCTGGGAGCACGGATCCCACAGGGCCTGGGAGCCCTGGCTGCAGGCAGGAGCAGGATGGAGCAGGTGGCACTTCCAGGCAGGCTCAGGGCACACGTGCTCACGGGCAAAGATGCTTCCACGTGGAGAGCAACTTCTGAAACCACCTGGAGTGGCAGGACCAGGGGTGGTGTTGTCCTACCAGCAGAGGATGGAGTTAGGTGGGATATGGGGAAGCAATTCCTCTCTGTGGGGTTGGTGAGGCACTGGCACAGGTTGCTCAGAGATGCTGCATCCCTGTAGTGCCCAAGGCCACATTGGACAGGACTTGGAGCAACCTGGGATGGTAGAAAGTGTCCCTGCCCATGGCAAGAAGTGGAAATGGATGAGCTTTAAGGTCTCTTCCAAACCAAACCATCCTGGATTTTATGATGCATACTTACACAAATTCAGGCCCCCTCCCAGTATCTGGACACCTGCTCCATTTTGGACACACTCCTTGTGCCCCCCACGCCCATTACCCTGCTGTGCTGTATTCCCCCATCCCTGCCAGACCCCGGAGCCAGGGTTGGGGTTGTGGCACAGCAGGAAACAGGAGACAAAGTGTGGGAAAATGGACGAGGCACCCTCCAAAACACCCACCCTCCATTCCAGGCTGGGAACGGGGTGTCCCTAAAGGGATTAACCCTGTCAAACCTGCCCGAGGCAGCACCCCATGAATCCCCATACCCTCTCCAGCTTAGCAAGAGCATCCTATCCCCATCCCCTCACACCGTGTGCCCCCCAGCACGCTCCAGCCCCTGGATCTAGGGCAGGGGTCAGCGCGGAGCTGCGGCGGCTCTTGCACCCATTGCATAATTGTGTTGTTGATTAAGCGGTTCCCAGAAAGCAAAGCCCAGGGGCTGACCTGACCAAAATACCTCCCAAGGTCCCCCTGGGCCCAGCACCTGGTGCACACATGGCTCCGGGGCCTCTGACCCTGTGGCCGTTGGGGCGAATGTGGCACCTGGTGACCTGACCTGGAGGTGACAACTGGCTTGGGCTGAGCCAGGACCCCCCCCAAGAGCTCGTGCAGCAGCACTTGAGCACGGCTCATGGAGTCATGGAGTCATGGAGTCGTGGAATCGTGGAATCAAGGAATCGTGGAATCGTGGAATTGTGGAATTGTGGAATTGTGGAATCATGGAATCATTAAAGTTAGAAAATCCTGGATCATTGAGCCCAACCATTAACCCAGTACAGCCAAGGCCACCACTAAACCATGCCCCCAGCTGCCACGTCCACACATTTTTGAACACTTCCAGGGATGATGAGTCCACCACTGCCCTGGGCAACTCATTCCAGGGCTTGGCCACCCTTCTCATGATGAAATTTTCCTTAATCTCCAATCTAAACTTCTCCTGACACAACTTGAGGCTGTTTCCTCTTGCCCTGTTGCTCGTTCCTTGGGAGAAAAGCACCAGTCACCACAGTGGTGGCACTGGCTGGGAACGGGCCATGATCCTGGGAATTAAACATTAACTCTTTTCAAGGCAAGGGAAGGGACTGTCAGAAATTCCCACCCCTCCTGGGAGCTGGAGCTGCCCAGGGGGCACTTGGCACAGTGTGCCTGGACCTTTGCTTCAGGGGCTGTTGATTCTGGCAAAGGGTCCTTCCAGCACATCTGTCCCCTCCTGGAGTGGAGATCAAGGGGACATCACGTCTGTCCCCGTCTGTGTCTCATCTGCATCTGGGTTGATTCCATGGATGCCGTGTCCCCACGGCATCGCTGAGCTGGGGGATGCAGGGTGGGCTCCCCACTGGCCTTACTGGTCCCAACAGGACAATCTCCCAGCCCTGTGCCTGTGCCACCCTTCAAAGCCTCCTGAGAGATCAGGGGACACCAGCAGAGCTCAGGGTCATGGCAGGGAGGAAGGATCCCTGGCTCCAGGGAATCACTCTTCCCTGACTGCACCTTCCTCACCCTGCATGGAAAATGCCACTCTGGAATTCCTGAGCCTTGGCCACCCCGTGCTGTGGGTGAGGAAGGGGCTGTCGGCTGCATCCAGGTGCCTCTTTCCCGTGGGAGTGGGACAAACCTCAGCTCTGCATCTCAGGGTCTGTAGGGCCACAGGACCAGCCAACAGCTCTTCCCTGGTCCCTGCGTGCCCACAGCTGCAGCATCCCAGGAAGTTTGGCACTGGCTCCAGGGAAGTTGTTTGTTCAATAAATATAGACAGTGAAATGAGGCGTTGGAAACAGAAGGGAAAAAACAAACACCGAAGCCTCTTCGGGTTTGCGCAAGTGGCCTTGGATCCCAGACAGGATCGATGCCCGAGCCTTCCTCCCTTCCCGTGTGGCAGGAGCGCTTCGGGCCCAAGGCACCTGGACGTGGGGAGATAGGGGACCCTGCTCCATCCGGGCTGGTGGGAGGACGTGAGCCATGTGGTGCTGTCACATTCTGGTGGCCCTTCTGTCCCTTCTCCAGGTGTCACAGCTCCTCCAGGACGATGCATTCCTGCTCCAGCCAGAGCTGCCCGTGGCTTGCAGCTCGCTCATCCTGGAGCAGGCAGAGGATGTGAAGCTGGATGGGGAGGGGGTCTGAGAGCACCTCCTCACTCTTCTGATCCTTTCCCCACCTGGATCAGTTCTGTCCCAGCCTCTGGGGTTGGTTGTCAACCCTTGAAGGTGGATACCAGGACTGAGGTCATTTGGCTGGGGACGTGGGGGTCCTCATTCCATTGGGACTTCATGGGAGCACCTGCTAAAGGGTGTGTGCATGTCACCTGCTCGTGGATCTTCTTCTCTTCTTTGTTCTCCACATGGGCCAGTGTGCATCCTGGCCTGGCTGCAGCCAGAGCTGCTCATAGCTCATCTTCCTGGAGTGGGCAGCGGATGCAAAGCTGGGTGGGGAGAGGGTCTGACACCATCTCCTCCCTCTGCTGACCCTCTTCCCACCGGGATCAGTTGTCCTGGCCTCTGTGGTTGGCCGTCAGCACTTGCAGGGTGCACCCTAAAGCTGAAGTCACCCCTCAGGGATCACCCCAGGATCCCCTCCCCAAATGTCCCACCCCAGCACTTTCTTCCCTCTTTTCCAGTCCTCGCACATGGGCGACACGTGGGGAGCAGTGGAGAAACCCGAACCTGTGGTTACGTAATGGGGCAGAGGTGTCTGAGCTGCCCTTTGTCCCCCGCTCTCACGGCCCTGACATGTCCCACTTTGCTGTCACCAGGCTGGTGAGGGGCAGCGAGCCAGGGATGAGCCGAGGGGTTGCTCTGCAGTGGGGGAGCTTGGGGTGAGCGGGTTTGGGGGTGGTCCTGGGTGCTGAGGCTCCCCCAAAATCCATCCACTTCAAAAGGCAGAAGAGTTTCTCAGTTCTGTCCTAATTTGGGGACAGGGATGGCCAAATACTGGTGGTTTTGGTGGAATGGGGAATTTTGCCCAAGTAAGGAATGGCGCCTTTCCTGGTGGGAATTACAGACCACCTTTTCCCAGGGGGTCCCTGTGCTCTGCCCTGGATCTGGCTAGGATGAATCATGGGTTCTGAATCCTCCTGGGAAAGGCAGCTGAGGGGCAGAGAGCATGGGAAGTCCCTTGGGAGCAGTGTGGAGATGCCCAGTCCCACTGCCTGGCTTTTCAGTGGCAGAAAGGGTCTGTCCCGTGCCATCCCAGGGGCACTGGAAGATGTGCTGGTGAATGACAGGACACACACATGCACACATCAGGGCTGGGAGTCTTTATTGAACACCAGCTAGCAAGGATGCTTGGAGAGGGAGACACATTCCTCCCACTGGGATTGATTTCCCTTTCCTCTCCCTGCTCAGCCGCGTTTCCAGCTGAGCGGGGCCGTGGGGATGCCCCCTGCCCTCTGTCCTCGCCAGCACCAGCAGCCCAGGGTGGCCACTGGTGGGTCCTGTGATGGGTCCACACCCAGGACTTTGGGCTGGGATGGCAGCAGGACCGTCCTGATCCGGGCTCTGCAGCACCCGGCAGGAAAAGGCTCTGGAGTCCATCAGGAGCCGGTCTGAGGAGCTGTGAGAGGAACCCATGGGCGGAAGGGGGAAAGAGCCGTGTGGGAGGTGAGAGAGGAAGGGACTTGCACATTCAGCATCACTCTTGATGCTTCACCCACAGGAGGAGAAACCCCCTCGGCAAAACTCCTCCCTCCCAGCCAGGAGCCAGGAAGAGGGAGCCCCGTCCCGCCGTGTCCTGTCCTCCCGCCCGCTCCGGCACCGCTCAGGTGCAGCCGCAGGAGTCCACGATCATGTCGGGGATGTCGGTCTTGATGATGTTGCTGTCCCGGTCGTAGTAGAGAAGGGAGAGTGGCCGGCGCTGGGTGGGAACGCAGCAGGAGTCCACGGCCGCCGCCGCGCTCGCCGCCTTGATGCGGTTGAGGACGGCGGTGTGGAAGGAGGCGGCGAGGCCGGGGATGCCGGCCATGTGCAGCGGGCACAGCCCCGCGCAGTAGTTCATGTGGTACCCCTCGGGCTGGATGATCCAGTCCTCCCAGCCGATCTCCTTGAAATCCACAAAGAATTCCTGGCGGCAGCACATCCGCGAGTCCGCGCCGCAATCGACGCCGCGCCGGTGGACGCGGTGGGGTGTCCTGGCCTGGGCTTGGGCCACCACAAACGGCCAGTGGGAATCACTGCGGTCAGATGGGAGAGGGGACCCCCAGTCCTCTGGCACCTCCAGTTCCACCGTGAGCCGTGGGGTCTCTTGTCCAAAGAGGCTCCGGACAGCTGCTCCAACGTCCAGCGTGGTCCAGCCGGGTCTCTGCACTTCCAGCCGTGTCTCGCTGGCCACTGTCATGTTTGGCCCTGCCAGGTCCGGCTGCAGGAGCCTGATGGTGACGGGCTGTGCCCCGGGGGCTGCCCAGAACAGGTAGAGGGTGGCCTGCAGGATCTCGGTGCTCCCGGCCACCTCCTGGGAGAAGCGGAAATGCAGGTGGACACGGCGGGAAGTGGAGGATCCTGAACACAGAACAAAGAGCAGAGTCAGGAGTGAAGTGAAGAGAGGACTCACCTTGTCCCACCCCTGGCTATGAGTGGGGACACATTCCACGATCCCAGGTTGCTTCAAGCCTTGTCCAGCCTGGACTCGGACACTTCCAGGGATGGAACAACTTCTCTGGCCAATCTGTGCCCACCCTTACTGGGAGGAATTTCTTCCCAAAATCCCATCTAAATCTTCCGATGTGAAGCCATTCCCCCTTGACCTGGCACTCCAGGCCCTTGCCCGAAGTCCCTCTCCAGCTCTTTTGGAGCCCATGTAGGTACTGGAAGGGGCTCTGAGGTCTCCCTGGAGCCTTCCCTTTTTCCTTGGCCACAGAGCTGCTGCTCCTCCTGGCCGGGAAAGAGCTGATGGGGCCACGAGAGCACTCGGGGTTCCTGGCACGGCTCTGCCCATGAGGACACAACCCCCTCCCCGTGCTCCAAGCCTGGGTTCACCCCCTGGCTCGGTTCCACCAAGCCAGGAGACAACTCCCCATTGTCCTGGAGTGTGGGAACACAATGTGCCACGGAGCAGCATCGTCCCTGGAGGGCTTTGAGGACATGGGGCCTGCGAGGGGAGCAGAGCCCCCCCACCTCACCACGAGGAATTTGGTCTGGGAAAGTGAGGGTGCAGGGTGCTCTGTGGGATGGGGTGGCGGGTCTGTGTCTCTCCAAGGAAGGTTGTCTGCCAGAAGTGGGATATTTTTTTTTCCAGTGGCGCTTTTCAGGAACCCTGAGTGTGTTTTGGGGAGACCTCTGCCCCTAGAAGCAGCAGCTTCTGGAGTGAAATCAGGCACCCACTGCTTCGGGTGAGAAGTGGAGGCACAGTGGGCTGTGGAACTCTGTCCACACGCGATGGGCTGACAGGAAATCGAGGCTAAAAATCCCGTTTTGGAAAACGTGGCCATCTGACCCTTCCGCCTCCAGCAAAAGGGGGAGGGTTCAGCCGAAGTGGGCGACAGGTGACACGATAGAGCAGGACACCTGCGCTCTGTGCCACCCTCCCACCCCCCCTGCACATCCCGTCTGTGCGTGATTCGCTTGGGAGGTTCGGGAGCCTCTCACACCTCCCAGCAGCAGCGTTCCCTCCATCCCGGTGCACAGCCCGGCGCTGCCACCACCCTTCCCTCCTCTCCCTCCATCCGTACGCACCTGACTCAGCAAAGCTCAGCATCTCGTATTCCTGCAGCCCCATCCCAGGCCGGGGTGGGACGCGGCCGCCCCGGAGCATCCCCGGGGCGGCGGCGGCCGAGTCCGAGCGCTGCGCTCGCAGCCTGCGGAGCGCGGTCAGCAGAGCCCCTCGGGACGGGGGCTGGGGGACGCCGGGCCTGGCTGGCAAGCGGAGCTTGGCCAGGATGCTCTGCTTGGCCAGAGCCAGGAGCGCGTCCCGCTGCGTGCCGGGGGCCAGCGCGGCCACCCCGCAGGCCGGACACCACGCGCCCGTGGCCACCGCCACCCGCAAGAGGCTCAGGAGAAGGAGAGCCACGGTGACCGTCATCTCCGGTGGCGAGAGGTGACAGCGTGGGAGTTCCAGCAGCGTCCGAGGAGCCGAGCGGGATGAGCCAGCGGCAGCGGCGGGGCCGGGGAGCGGAGCAGGGTGGCAGAACTGGACTGAGCGGGAGCACGGGGCGAGGATGGGCTCGTTCTCCTGACGTGGCCGCAAATATTGGCTGATCCCGGGCGAGATAAACGCCCCTGCGCTCCCGCGGAGCCACCCGGGCGCGGGCAGCGCGGAGAGGCCGCTCCGGTTAAGGTGGAGCCGGGCCGATGGTGCCGCGGCTCGGGGGGCGCAGAGCGGGGACATCGAGGCCGCCACGGTCCCACCCCGGCGGTGCGCGGGCAGAGACGTGGTGGCGGCTCCCGGGGGCATGGGGGGGTGCCCAGGGTGTACTGGAGGTGGGGGATCCCCCGGGGATGTGGGATCCCCGAGGGCGAGGATCCTCAGAGAAGGGGGGTTCTGAGGGATCGAGGGATCCGCTGGAGATGAGCGATGGCTGGAGATGGGAGATCCCGATCAATGGGGGATCCCCGGGGAATGGGGGATCCCGGGGAATCCCAGGTGGACAGGGATTCCCGGAGGGATGGGGATCCTTGGGGGATGAGAGATCCCTGGGAAGGGGGCATCTCCAGGGATCCCTTGGGGGACGGAGAATCCCTGGAGAATTTGGGACCCCGGCGATGTAGGATCCCGGAGGATGTGGGATTCCTGGGGGATTTGGGATTCCCCAGGGGGCTATGGGATCTCCGGGGAGATGTAGGACCGCTGGGGAATTTGGGAGCCCTGAAGACAGAGGATCCTGGCGGCTGTGGGATCTCTGGTGATGCAGAACCCCTGGAGAGATGTGGGATCCCCGGGGAATTTGAGACTCCTGGAAAATTTGGGATGCCCGGGGATGGAGGATCTCGGGAGATGTGGGATTCCTGGGGAATATGGGACTCCTGGGGAGAGGTGGGACTCCTAGGGAATTTGGGATGCCCGGGGATGGAAGATCCCGGGGGATGTGGGATTCCTGGGGAATTTGGGAATCCCCTAGGGGACTGTGGGATCTCCGGGGATATGTGGGACCGCTGGGGAATTTGGGAGCTCTGGGGAAATATGGGACCCCTGGGGAATTTGACATGCCCGGGGATGAAGGATCCGGGGCGATATGGGATCCCCGGGGAATTTGGGATCCCTGAGGAATTTGGGATAGGCGGGGATGGAGGATCCGGGGGGATATGGGATCCCCGGGGAATTTGGGATCCCTGAGGAATTTGGGATAGGCGGGGATGGAGGATCCGGGGGGATATGGGATCCCCGGGGAATTTGGGATTCCTGGGGAATTTGGGATAGGTGGGGATGGAGGATCCGGGGGGATATGGGGTCCCTGAGGAATTTGGGATCCCTGGGGAATTTGGGATTGCCAGGGACAGAGGATCCCGGGGGCTGCGGGACCACCGAGGGGGCCGGGCCGAACACCCGCTCTCTGGGGGCGGAGTCACGGGGGATGAAATGGGCGGAGCCTGGCGATAACCCCGCCCACAGCCACGCCCCTTCCACAAAAGGCACCGCCTCTCGCTGTGGCGGCCCCGTGCCGCCAGGGGGCGCCCCACGCCCCTCC
>VZTB01008676.1:49177-62865 GCA_013397245.1 Thryothorus ludovicianus | reverse complement strand
TTCCAAAGCCTGGCAGCTCTTTCCATGAGGAAATTCCTCCTCATGTCCATCCTGAGCCTCTCCTGCAGGAATTTGGGGCCGTTTCTCTGCCCCTGGTGTCCCCCGGGAGCAGAGCCCGGCCCCAGCCGGCCCCGCTGTCCCTCAGGGAGCTGTGGGGTGCAAAGGTCCCTCCTGAGCCCCCTTTTCTCCAGGCTGAGCCCCTTTCCCAGCTCCCTCAGGACTCTCCAGCCCCTTCTGCTGCTGCTCCAGCCCCTGCCCAGCTCTGGCCACGCTCCAGCCCCTCAATGTCTCTGTGGCCGTGAGGGCCCAGAGCTGGAGCCGGCGCTGGAGGGGCCTCGGCAGCGCCAGCACAGGGGACAATCCCTGCCCTGGGGACAGCCCAGGTGCCATCCTGAGCACACCTGGGCACACCTGGGCTCGTGTCCAGCACCCCCAGAGCCTTTCCCAGTTTTCCAGCCCCTCTTCCCCCAGTCTGGAGTGTCCCATGGGGTTGTTGTTGTGACCCAAAGGATCCAACACTTGGCCTTGTAGAACTCAAGGACCTGAGGGAGTTTCCCTCCCCTCCCATCCTCCTCCATCTTCCCTCACCCCTTCCCTTGAACCCCATGAGCTGGGAGCCATCCCTGCCTGGATGATTCCAGGTGAGGGCTGTGGGATTCCCAGGGTTGTGGATCCAGGGGTTCCTGGGGAGGGCAGTTCCATTCCAGTCCGGGAGCACGAGCTGTCTGTGTGCCGCAGGCTGAGTCACTGCTGCTTCCCGAGAATTTCGGGGATGATTGAGTGTGGGCAGGCCCAGCCCACTCGTCAGAGCAGCTCCGTTAAGTTATTTTTTTTTTTTTAATGAAGTTTTTAAATTTTTGCTCTTGCTTTGACATCTTTTTTCTTTGAGGAATTAATTTCTCCTGAGCTGAGTTTAGACACAAAATCCACTCTGTTTGGGAAGGTGTTATCCTGGAAGCTGACCTCTCTTGGCGAGGCTTCAGGCAGGATATTCCATGAGGAAATGGGATTTTGTGCTGCCTGCTTCCCTGTGTTCAAAGGACCAGGAGCTTTGAGCCCAGTCCTATTGGGGTTTGACCCTGGATGGGGAAATAGTGGGGAGCATGGAAAAGGGAGATCCAGAACGTGGGGAATGCTGAGGTGTTTGTGTGCTGCCTCTGTGACTGGCTTGGTTTCTCCAGCCTCAGCCTGCTCACTCCATTTAAACACATGTGTATCCCAAAATTTTGGGGTTTTCTTCTCCCAGATTGGCTTCAGACAAGGACATGGGATTTGTGGAAGCAGTTTTCTCCTTGGCACTGCCTGCGTGGACATGAACCCCTCACTCTGAGGATGTTCAAGGCACAATCCCAGCAGCACAGAGCTTCCAAGAGCAAGGACAAATCCTAAATCCCCACTGGGATTGTGGCTGGGAGGGTTCAGCAGCAGATTTGCTGGGCTGGTGAGAGCAACTCCCTTTTACCAGGGAATTTTTTGGAATCCCAGGATGTTTTGGCTTGGCTGGGACCTTAAAGCTCATCTCATTCCAACCCCTTGCCATCCTTCTGAACCGAGCAGTCTGGGGATGGATTTTGGTTTGCAGGAGTTTAGTCTTGCCACTAGTGGGAGCGATGGGAGCTTCTCCTCCATCTCCTCACTGACCAGCAGCTATTTTTGGGAGTTTTGGTGTCCTGTCAGAGTCTTCTCACAGTAGCTGCTGCCATGTCTTCCCTATATTTATTTTCATGTTTGTTGGGAAAACTTAAATTATTTATGTCAAGTCTGTAAGTCCAGCGTTATTAGGTTTCTAATTACCTACCTGTGATACAATTTTACTTTTCCTTATAAAAACTTACTCTGTACTTTCTTATTAGTGGCTGCTTCCCATCTCACAAGTCCTTGGGAAGCTGGGATCGGTGCTCACGAGGAAGCAGGGAAAAATCCGTGTCTTTCTGGAGCTATTTTTGAAGCTGAGAGAGGAGGGGAGAACGCAGCCATCTGGCAAAGTATTCCTGCAAAACCTGGAAAGCCCATTTTTCCCTTTAGAGCATCCCAGTGGCAAACTGGGATAAAGGGGCTGTACCTTTGACTGGGGCTAATTAATAATTAATGGAGAATGGGAAGTGTTTGGTACAGGTGGAAGGAGCTGGTGATGATCTTCCCACATCCTTTCTGTGTTCTAATTCCCACCACAAAAATGCAGGTGACACCTACACTGTTCAGAGACTTGGATATTTTAGGGTAGCACAAAGCTGGGTTGGTTTGGGGTTTTTTTAGGATGCAGGAAGGGTGATGGAATCCTGAGACTACAGTTTTCTGCTTGTTGCCTGACTGGGGGTTTGTGTGATGATACTTGAATGGTTTTGATAGCTGTACTGTGTATTTATATATTTTTGCATTTTATCTATATTTAGATATGATTTGAGGTAGAAGTGTGGGGCAGTTGTGGTGTTATGGGTAATGAATGGAAGTGCCTGGGTTGCTGGCTGCTGGATTTAGGGTAGTACCCACCTCCATCCTTCCTCTTTCTAGGGCTGTTTTTTTTGGGACTGTGCCTCCTTGCAGGGCTCTGATCCAGGACAGGATCCAGCCTGGAATGCTGCTGCTGTGTTAACAATAATTGGGTTAAATTCCCAATTAAAAGGGAATGTGATCACCTGTGCTGGGGTCGGGCTGCTGGCACCCCTCATGCTCCTGTCCCTGCCACCCCTCTCCTTTTCCCTCCGTTCCTCTGGAGCGGCGCAGGGTCTATTTTTAAATCTTGCTGGGCTCTGTATTGCGGCATTTCTCTTCCTGAATTATTTATCAGGGGTTGGAGCTGAATGGAGCGTGCTACGTTTTCCCCTGCTTGCTGCTGCCCACGTGTCTGTCTTGAGCCATTGACAGATTTGGTTCATGTCAAACCACGCTGGGCCCGCCTTGGAGAGGGGCTGGAGGGGTCACAGGCCAGGCCTGGACCCTCTGGATCTGCAGCTCTTTGATGTTGGGACAGACAGGGAGTGGTTACCATGAGAATGAATCTGCAGCTGAGCCAGGTTTGAATAGAAAAGCCCTTTTTTTTTTTTTTAATAGAAAGTGGCATTAAAAATCTTTATTCTGCCTGGAGAATGATTCCAGCCTGGGAAGCGTCACCTTGGTGCACGTGCCAGGGAAATCACAGAATCATGGAGGGCTTGGGAAGGTCCTTGTGTGGCTCTGTGGTGTCTGTCCCAGTGTTTTGTGTCCTCGCTGCTCCCTGTGCTGGCGGGTACCTGGCAGCACCTGACGTTGAGTCACAGCAGGCAGCCTCTCCAGCTCCAGCTCCTCCCTGCAATCCGTGTGCTCCTCGTGTCCTTGGAAGCAGATGCTGTCTGGAGCGTGGTTCTACCTGTGCATCCCAATAATTAATGCTGGGAATGGCAGCTGCTGGATCCCTGAGCAAGGTCAGCTCCATCCCAAAGAGTATCTGAGATCCAGCTCTTTGAGGATTTTCCTCTCCCTCATCCCCGTGGTGCTGTGGGGGCTGAGGCTGAGATTTGGGGCTGTCCCAGATTTGGGGCTGTCCCAGATTTGGGGCTTTCCCCCTTTCCAAGGGGACAGAGAGTTCTTTGCTCTAGGTGGGTGCATGAATAAATGAAATTCCCTTGGCAAAGCTCTTCTCCCTTTCCAGCCACTGTCTGTCTCTGGGAGATCCCAGTCCTGGCTGCTGCTGAGGACTTGCACCAGTGCCACCTCCCTGATTTAGTGTCACAAATCCTGACTTTTCCCTCTTCCAAAGGAATTTATCCACTTCCTAATTGCCATGTCTCCTCTCCATGGGAGCTGGGCTGGCAGACAGAGCCTGGGCTCATCCACACGTGTCTGCCAGGAAAGGAGGGAATGTCTCCTTGCTTTTCCCTTTGTTTCCTCCTCACTGTGACTGCTGGGCACTGGCAATACCTGGAACTGCTGCATCTTTCCCGTCCTCACTTTCCCTGACCCAGTTTCACCGTGTGGCTGAGATTCCAGAGCTGAGGGCTCTCAGTTTGAGAGGCAGCTCCGTGGGGCTTTGTCCAGGCTGCTGGGGCTGATTCACTCTTCATCCTCCTCCTTGTCCTCCTCCTTCCACCCAGGATTTGCTGTCTCCCATGTAGGAGAGAGGTGCAGCTCAGAAAATCCTCTTGCATTGTGCTCCACGAGGATGAAACGCTGCAGTGATGGACAGGGATTTTGGGAAGAGCTGGATGAGCCTGCAGGAGGCTGCACCTGTGCTGTCTGAGGCAGCTGCTCATGTCCTGGCGCTGGAGGCTTTCACATTCCAAAATCTGCTGATCCACCTGCCCAAATGCCAGAGATCAGGTCTGCAGGCTCTCGAGGAGCTGCTTTTCTTCCTCCTTTAACTACAGACAGTGGGGCCTTGACAGAGGGTCTGAAGCTGATGGGATATTTGAAAACTGGGAGCTCTGGAAGAAGGGCAGAGCAGCATTCTGAGTTTTCTCCTTGTGCAGCCACTGCAGGGCTCCAGCACCCGTCCTTAATGATCCTGAGGCTGCCTCTGACCACAGGATGCTCCTTAGCAAAATAAAGCTGTGGCTTCACTGGGTTTGGGGGAATTTGAAGGCTCTGTGTGGAGCAGTGATCCTTGCCCTGGGAATGCTTCTTCTGCCTCTTTCTGTCACTTCTTCACTCGGAAAATATCCCCCGGAGTTGTTTCAGAGCTCAGAACTCCAGGTTTCACACTCCAGGGGCCTATTCCTGGGTGCCAGGAATAACCAACTCCCAAAGAGATGGACTGAAAAGGGGGTGAAGGCTGGTGCTGAGCTGTTGGGCTGGTGCCTGGTGGGGTGGCCACAGGGAGTCACTCTGAGCATGCACTGCCAGCCACGGCTCCAGCCCAGCTCCTGCTGAGAAACTGCTGCCTCTGGAGCTGCAGCAGAGCCTGAGCTCAGCTGAGGCCCCTCATCCTCCTTAGGCTGAGCTCAGCTGAAGCTCCTCATCCTCCTTAGACTGAGCTCAGCTGAGGCCCCTCATCCTCCTTAGGCTGAGCTCACCTGAGACCCTTTGTCCTCCTTAGACTGAGCTCAGCTGAGGCCCCTCATCCTCCTTAGACTGAGCTCAGCTGAGGCCCCTCATCCTCCTTAGGCTGAGCTCACCTGAGACCCTTTGTCCTCCTTAGACTGAGCTCAGCTGAGACTGTTTTCTACCTTACACTGAGCTCAGCTGAGGTCCCTCATCCTCCTTAGGCTGAACTCAGATGAAGCTCCTCATCCTCCTTAGACTGAGCTCAGCTGAGGCCCCTCATCTTCCTTAGCTGAGCNTCCTCCTTAGACTGAGCTCAGCTGAGGCCCCTCATCCTCCTTAGACTGAGCTCAGCTGAGGCCCCTTGTCTTCCTTAGGCTGAGCTCACCTGAGACCCTTTGTCCTCCTTAGACTGAGCTCACCTGAAGCTCCTCATCCTCCTTAGGCTGAGCTCAGCTGAAGCTCCTCCTCCTTAGACTGAGCTCAGCTGAGGCCCCTCATCCTCCTTAGACTGAGCTCAGCTGAGGCCCCTCATCCTCCTTAGGCTGAGCTCACCTGAGACCCTTTGTCCTCCTTAGACTGAGCTCAGCTGAGACTGTTTTCTACCTTACACTGAGCTCAGCTGAGGTCCCTCATCCTCCTTAGGCTGAACTCAGATGAAGCTCCTCATCCTCCTTAGACTGAGCTCAGCTGAGGCCCCTCATCCTCCTTAGACTGAGCTCAGCTGAGGCCCCTTGTCTTCCTTAGGCTGAGCTCACCTGAGACCCTTTGTCCTCCTTAGACTGAGCTCACCTGAAGCTCCTCATCCTCCTTAGGCTGAGCTCAGCTGAAGCTCCTCATCCTCCTCACCCTGCTCAGATATTGGTGCCCATTTCTCAAAGAGCCTCTGAAGTCACGGTTTGGTTTTTTTGTCCAGGTACCTTCAGTGTAAAAGCTCTTTGCAGAATTGAAAGGAAGAAATCTGGAAGTGGCAGACATAAAAAAGAACTCAGATCCTTTGGATGTATCTTTCTTGCACCTTTTGGTGGGAAAATCCTGTGCAACATCCCTGGAGCCTTTGCATTCCAAGGTGTGGATTGATCGAGACCTTTGACAGCACTGGAATAGCATTGCAGATGACTTTTGTGTTCTCATCCCTCATAATTCCGTTCTCTCCCATTTTCCATCCATGGGATGTGGAGAGGAGACCTCACTGTGGCCTCTGTGCCTGCAGAATCACCAGGTCTGGGGTGGAAAAACCCTTTCTGGGCAAAATTTAAACAACTGAAAGGTTTCAAACTTCTCTGGGGCCATTTGCATTTCTTGTTTTCTGTCTCTCCATACTTAATTACCAATAAATGAGTAGGAATAACTAACTGAATTGAAATTAAACCATTAACAAAACGACTCCTCAGAAAAGTTATGGCAGCAGTGACAGGAGTGGAACAAGGCTGGCTGTGACCTACCTGGGCAGGTGTGAGGGGTTTTGCTGGGTGTTTTCTGTGTGTGTAAATCCTTCTGGAGGCTGCTGATGCCTTGGGTGGTATCTGCTATCCCTTTTTTTATGCAATCGTGGAATATTCTTGAGTTGGAAGGGATCCTGAAGGATCATTGATCCCAACACCTGGCCTTGCACAGACATGCCAAAATCCTACTCTCTGCATCCCTGGAGTGGTGTCCAAACACTCCTGGAGCTCTGGCAGCCTCGGGGCTGTGCCCATTCCCTGGGGAGCCTGGGCAGTGCCCCAGGAGCCTCTGGGGGAAAAACCTTTCCCTGAGATCCAGCCTGACACATCCTGAGCTGAGATCTAACCCCCAGCCATTCCCTGGGGATTCTTCTCTAAGGGAAGAACCTTTCCCTGAGGTCCAATCTGACACATCCTGACCTGAGATCTAATCCTCAGTCATTCCCTGGGGTGTCTGGGGGTTCTTCCTTCAGGGAAGAACCTTTCCCTGAGATCCAGCCTGACACATCCTGACCTGAGATCTCACCCCCAGTCATTCCCTGGGGATTCTTCCCTGGATGAAGAACTTTCTCTGAGGTCCAACCTGACACATCCTGACCTGAGATCTAACCCTCCCATTCCCTGGGGAGCCTGGGGGTTCTTCCCTGGATGAAGAAGTTTCTCTGAGGTCCAACCTGGCATATCCTGACCTGAGATCTGAGCCCCAGCCATTCCCTGGGGGTTCTTCTCTGGGGGAAGAACCTTTCCCTGAGATCCAGCCTGACACATCCTGACTTGAGATCTCACCCCCAGTCATTCCTGGGGTGCCTGGGGGTTCTTCCCTGGATGAAGAACTTTCTCTGAGGTCCAACCTGGCAGATCCTGACCTGAGATCTGAGCCCCAGCCATTCCCTGGGGGTTCTTCTCTGGGGGAAGAACCTTTCCCTGAGATCCAGCCTGACACATCCTGACTTGAGATCTCACCCCCAGTCATTCCTGGGGTGCCTGGGGGTTCTTCCCTGGATGCAGAACTTTCTCTGAGGTCCAGCCTGGCAGATCCTGACCTGAGATCTACCCCCCAGCCATTCCCTGGGGATTCTTCCCTGGATGCAGAACTTTCTCTGAGGTCCAGCCTGGCAGATCCTGACCTGAGATCTACCCCCCAGCCATTCCCTGGGGATTCTTCCCTGGATGCAGAACTTTCTCTGAGGTCCAGCCTGGCAGATCCTGACCTGAGATCTACCCCCCAGCCATTCCCTGGGGATTCTTCCCTGGATGCAGAACTTTCTCTGAGGTCCAGCCTGGCAGATCCTGACCTGAGATCTACCCCCCAGCCATTCCCTGGGGATTCTTCCCTGGATGCAGAACTTTCTCTGAGGTCCAGCCTGGCAGATCCTGACCTGAGATCTACCCCCCAGCCATTCCCTGGGGATTCTTCCCTGGATGCAGAACTTTCTCTGAGGTCCAGCCTGGCAGATCCTGACCTGAGATCTACCCCCCAGCCATTCCCTGGGGATTCTTCCCTGGATGCAGAACTTTCTCTGAGGTCCAGCCTGGCAGATCCTGACCTGAGATCTACCCCCCAGCCATTCCCTGGGGATTCTTCCCTGGATGCAGAACTTTCTCTGAGGTCCAGCCTGGCAGATCCTGACCTGAGATCTACCCCCCAGCCATTCCCTGGGGATTCTTCCCTGGATGCAGAACTTTCTCTGAGGTCCAGCCTGGCAGATCCTGACCTGAGATCTACCCCCCAGCCATTCCCTGGGGATTCTTCCCTGGATGCAGAACTTTCTCTGAGGTCCAGCCTGGCAGATCCTGACCTGAGATCTACCCCCCAGCCATTCCCTGGGGATTCTTCCCTGGATGCAGAACTTTCTCTGAGGTCCAGCCTGGCAGATCCTGACCTGAGATCTACCCCCCAGCCATTCCCTGGGGATTCTTCCCTGGATGCAGAACTTTCTCTGAGGTCCAGCCTGGCAGATCCTGACCTGAGATCTACCCCCCAGCCATTCCCTGGGGATTCTTCCCTGGATGCAGAACTTTCTCTGAGGTCCAGCCTGGCAGATCCTGACCTGAGATCTACCCCCCAGCCATTCCCTGGAGATTCTTCTCTAAGGGAAGAACCTTTCCCTGAGGTCCAATCTGACACATCCTGACCTGAGATCTAATCCTCAGTCATTCCCTGGGGTGTCTGGGGGTTCTTCCCTGGGGGAAGAACTTTTTTTGAGGTCTCTGACACAGCTCCAGCCATTCCCTGGGCTCCTGTCCTCGGTCACAGAGCAGAAGTTGGAGCTGCAGCCCCCAAGGTGTCTCCCCTCAATCTCCTCCAGCTGAACAAGCCAAGTGCCCTCAGCTGCTCCTTATGTGACTCCTCCAGCCCTTTCTCCATTCCCGTGTCCCTCCTTTGAACTCTCTCCAATATCTTTAAACCTTTTCCATATTGCCATGCCCAAACTGCCCCCAGAGCTGGAGGTGACTCTGCCCCAGAGCAGAGCGGGACAATCCCTTTCCTCACCGTGCAGTGATGCTGCCCCTGCTGTCCCCAGCACCTGGTGACCCTCCAGGCTGCAGGACACGCCGCTGGCTCTCAGCCAGCCCCCCCCTCCTGCCGCAGGACCCCCCAGGTCCCTTCCCGTGTGGCTCCGGGGCTGGCAGGGACCGGCTGCTGCGTCTTTAACGGCGTCTGGGCTGCGCGGAGGCAGCTCCATTGAAGATTTGCAGGAGAGCAGGAGGGGGGTGTGGATGTGGCTGTTGGCAGAGCTGTGCTGACATCCTCGGGAACAGCTGGGATCTGCTCCGCTGCCGAGCCGCTTGTGAGAGCCCCGAGCTCGCCGGAGCAGCCGCAAAGATCGCGAGCGGGGGTTTTTTTCTTTTTTTTTTTTTAATTATTATTATTTTTTATTCGGGAGAGCTGGCGGGGGCTTCCCGGCAGCGAGATTATCCTGGCAGAATTCCTCTTGAACCCGTCGTGGCCATGGAGTCTCCGTTGAAATCGGGAAACAGCTGACGTGCTCAGAGTGCAGAACCACCACGGTGAGTTTATTTTTAGGAGGAGGTTTTTAATTATTTGGGGCTTGAGAAAAGAAAGATTGATCAGGTTTTTCTTTTCCTCCCCTCCTCGGTGCAAAATGTGGGCGAATATTTCGGGGATGGGGACCTGGCAGTGCCCCTCTCCCTTTGGTTAATGCCAGGATTTCTGCTGCTGGATGGGGTTAATTTAAAATGGAGCTGGACTAAATAAATATGTGGCTCTGGGATCCCAATCAGGATTTGGGAGTTTGAGATGAGCTCTCCCCTTCCTCCTTTGTGCTGCTGGGGATGCACCTACGGAGAGAGGGAATCCCCGGTCGGCATCCTGTGCTCTGCCATGTCATTAAGGAGTTCCCCTGACAGCATCATGGAATCTCCTCGTGCTCCAAACGTCTGCAGCTCGTTCCTGGCTAGTTCCTGTCGTTTTGCAAAGACCAAACCTTCCCAACTCTTTTGCTGGGTTATATTTTAATGGATTTTACTTGTTTGGAGGTGGCTAGTTGATGGGGAATGTTGGCTACTCAGTTGGCTTCGTGCCATGTGACGTTTTTGGGGTGGCTTATGCAATTTGGTGTTCTGTAGGACGGTGCTTGTGTTCACTGATACATTAACCCCATTTCTAAATTAATTTAAACCCCTCACCAGGTTGGATTTAGTGGAATTAGGAGGTTGGATTGACTTTTCCCCCTCCTCACACATACCCGTCGTCCAGTTTTGCCTAATGCCCAAGAAGTTATGTTCTCTTCATTCCAGATTTAGTGCTGGGAGCTCGGGTTTTTTTTGGGATTGAGGTGTGGTTATTGTACTTTGGGATCTCAGGATCTCTTTACCTCAGGCTTCACACTCAATCCCAACTTCTGCTGGCAGCCAACAAATGAAGTTTTTTCTTTGAATCATTATTTCCCCTTTTTTTCCGTATGCTCAAATCCATTTCTGGCTCCCACCTGGACATCACCCAGTGACTGCCATGGGTGGCTCTGTCCTCTGCCAGCGTGGGGAAAAGCAGGAGCAGCAGCTGGAGGGCAGGAGGGGTACAGATAACATTCCTGCCTTGTGCCTTCCTCCCATGGAGGTTTTTTGGGAGCTGGGGATGATAAACAAAGTTTGGGGATGTGCTTTGCCAGCCAGGTCAGCTGGGAAAGGTGAGGGAATTCCTTATTCTAATGCAGATTTTTAATGCTGCTGCTCCCACCTGGCACAGGCTCAGCAGCAGAAGAGTTTTCCATGTTTTCCTGGTTGGTACCTCTGGTACAGGTGAAAGGATGGGCTCAGGTGGAAAAAATTCTGCTTGAGGCTCTCTGAAAAAATTCAGGAGCTGTCGCAGGGATTCCTGCTGAGCCGTGAAAGGGTTAACAGAAATCCCTGCTCTGTGCTGTCCTATTGCATCCTGACACTGAGGAAAGTAGGTGGATAATTCCTTGCTTTTCAGGAAACCCCTGTGGTGGACAGCCCTCATTAATTGTTGCTGGGAAACTGCTTTGACGTCACGGGAGCAGTTCCCTGCTCTTTGGATGGATACAGGAATAGCTCGTGATGGGGAAGTGGGAAGTGGTGTGAAATGGAGCAGGGAGCTCTGACAGGGAATTCTCAGCCTGGATTTCTTTCCTCTCTGCCATAGCTCTGCTCGGGAACCCTCAGGAACTGTCCACAAAACTTCAGTGCTGCACTGGGAGCAGCACTTCCTTCTCCAGGAAACTCTTCCTTCTCCAGGGCTCTGGCACTGATGAGCCTTCACTTTTTAATGGGTTTGGGGTTCTTGTGGTATTGGGTTTGGGTTTTTTTTTTTCCTCCCTCAGATTTTGGAAAGGTGGGGTGAGAAGGTTATTGCTCAGCTAAAGCAGCTCCCAAAAATCAAAGGAAGACAGAGCAACAGGATCACTGTTTCCTTTCTTTTGAACATCAAACCAATAATATCCCTTTTCCTATAAGAGGGGAGAGCAGGGCTGAGAGCAGCCCTTGGTGCTGGGAGCTCCAGGCTCAGACAAGGTGGAATTAAAACTGTTTAATCCCACTTTTTTTAGGGAAATGTTCTTTAGAACCATTTGACTCCTGGGGTGTTTGTGCAGTTGGTTCCTTTCTCCCTGTGTCTCGGAGATGTGGCACAGGATAATTGTAGCAGGAATTCTCTGTCTTTGCTTTTTTCCACACATGGAAATTAGATTTAAGCAAAGTTTTCCCATCCAGGTCAGAGTATTTAAGAGATTTTTGTACCCAGAAGTGCTGGAGAGCAGCAGAGAACAGTTGGGGCTGTGGCTCAGGTGTGCCCAAGTGAGACATGAGAGGGTTTGAAAGGGGGAGGAAGGTGAAAGAAAAGATCTGAATATGGAATCCTGGAATGGTTTGGGTGGGAAGGGACTTTAAATCTCATCTCATTCCACCCCCTTGCCACTGAGGGACACCTTCCACTAAACCAGGTTGCTCCAACCTGGCCTTGGACACTTCCAGGAATCCAGGGGCAGCCCCAGCTTCTCTGGGCACCCTGTGCCAGGGCCTCCCCACCCTCACAGGGAGGAATTTCTTCTCAGAGAAGAAATACGGATGTTTATAAAACTTTTATCCACCTTTATGTGGTTGCTGGGTATCACATGGAAATTATTTTGGCAGTCCCAGTCACACTCCTGGAATAGAGTGAGAACAAGTTGACGCCTCTCCTGAGTTTAGTCCTTGCACTGATGAAGGGAGGGTAACAAAATATCAGAGTATTTTATTCCCCCTGAAGTGATGTTGTGCTTTGAGATGTTTTCCACAAGGAAACCTCGCGATTCCCCAGAATTCACTTCGACTCACCTGCATTTCCTGTCTCCTTGTTCATATAAGGTTGTTTCCCCCCTTTTCACCTGGAGTCAAACCCTTCCATCTGCATCATAATTTCAGAATTTGATGTCATGTGGGGGTGGAGATTAGGGTTTAAAGCAATGACTAAGCACGAGGACTGTGCAGGCAGCGACGTCCGGCCTCCTGTGGGGAATCTTGCTGGGTGTTTTTTTTTTGTAGGGACTGTCAGGGACTGAGGAATTCAATCCCTCTCCAACTGAAAATAAAGAATAAGGAGAGAATTCAGGAGAGATGGCTTTGAAGTTGGACTTTCTGAGTCTTGCCGCTTTTGGGGTTTCTCACTGGTCCTCGTGGGGAGCTGTTACCTGGACAGGGAAGGGGAGAGAGCTCCAAAACCTCTTTACCTGTCGGAATTCCAGACTTTTCCTGGGGAGCTGTGGCTGGCCGAGGCAGCTGAGCTGGTGCAGCGATGTTTTTACCTGAGTGAGGCCCAGGATGGAGCTTTATTAACAAACCCTTCCATCCCAGCCTCTTGTTGCTGCCCCTCACTGCCAGCTCATCCCAGGCCGAGGAGCAGCCCCTGGGCACGGAGAGGTCCCGGCAGAGCCCGAGGGGCTTTGTGCCTGGGATCACAGCCCCCTCCCCACGGCGCCGCCCCCACTTTTCCCTGTGCAGAGCCTTTTCCGCAGCCGGGGAGGGGGGACCTGAGTCACCCCCGCCCTGTTGCTCCTGGCGACAGGGCCCCGTTGCCATGGAGCTCGGCTTCCCATTGGCTGCCGGGCAGCCAATGAGCGAATTGCTCGCCAGAGCATCACTGGTACCCAGCGGGAGGGCGCTGATGGGTGGTGGGTGGTGGGTGCTGCTGCCCCCAAACAGGGCAAAGGGGAGATCACAGCGCGATTTGGGAGGGATCCTGAAGCTGTTCTGTGCCATCCCTGGCCCTGTTGAATGGCCCTGTTGAATGTCCCTTGGAGTCTGGGAAAGCCAGTCCAGAGCTGGTTAATAACCAAGGGGGATGGAGGGAAGGGAGGTAGGAGCCTTGTCTTGGGAGCCAGGTGGGAATGCTGCAGCACTGATGCTGGTTCCTGTGGCCATGGCTTGGGCAGGTGATGGGAAGGTGAAGCCCACCTGGAATTCCGGAATATCGTGATTTGCAAAGAATGCCAAGGATCACTGGACAACAATCCCACTCTGTCCCTGGGAGCAGTGTCCAAACGCTCCTGGAGCTCTGGCAGCCTCAGGGCCATGCCCAGTTTCTGGGGAGCCTGGGCAGTGCCCTACCACCCTCTGGGGGAAGAACTTTTTCCTGAGATCCAACCTAAACCTCCCCTGACACAGCTCCAGCCGTTCCCTCGAGTCCTGGATCACCAGAGAGCAGAGATTGGTGCTCATGAGGAAGCTGCAGATTGGGATGAACAAGCCAAGTGCCCTCAGCTGCTCCTTGCAGACTTTTCTCTATCTCCATGTCCTTCTTTTGGATGCTCTCTAATAGCTTTAGATCCT
>VZTB01008674.1:1476-18127 GCA_013397245.1 Thryothorus ludovicianus | reverse complement strand
CCGGGGAGCGGGGACCCGGGGAGCGGGGACCCGGGGAGCGGGGCTGTCCCTCAGGGCTCTGCCGGGCACCGGGGCTCGCCGCTGCCTTCAGCGCTGACACCCAGCGACAGCGAGCGCAGCCTCGGCGCCTTTGCCGGGGCCGGGAACTGAGCGGGGCCGGGGCACCGCGCAAGGACGGGGCCACCCACAGGCACCGGCCCGGGCCAATGCCCCGGGCAGCGGCTCTTGCAGCTGTCCCCTCGGCTCTGCGGCGCCACGGGCACAGAGCCCGGGCCCGGGGCTCGGTCCCTGCTGCCAGCAGGGCGCTGCCGAGGGCTCCCCGCCCGCCGAGGGAGCGGCGCCGCCATCGCTGCCAGCCCGGTGAACTCGGCTGTCCCCGGCCTTGTCCCAGCTGGGGAAGGAGGAGAGCACGGGAAAGATTCGTGTTTCTCATCCCCCTTCCTCACCACAAGCTCCAGGTTGCAGGCAGAGATAATTCCGAGGGGTTATCAGTGTTCAGCAATAAAGGAAGCAGGGGCTGGCTTGCCTTTCCTAAAGTTAGTTTGTCTGGGGTCAAGAGTGCAAAAGACTCATTTGCACTTGTGTCTAACAATACAAAAATTGATTTGCAGGTCCAGTGGGTTCAATTTATCTCTTTGTCCCGGGCAAAAGCACCTCTGAAACTATAAGAGGGATTTCTGCTCTGGGTAATGCTCCTTCCACAAACTGTCCTGTTAAAACATGATGGGTATTGCCCAGAATTTTTGACTACTTAACATAAACAACACGATTTTTATCCATATGGGATGTTTTGCAGGATGCCAAACTTTTAAAAAGTCTCTCCTTTACCAATATAGAACTTTTAAAAATGCCACGTTCACAAATAATTACAGCAGCACTTCTGTGTTCGCAGCCAAATCTGAACCAGAAAGATCCCTGTTTTCTTTGATGACCTGATGGGTCTTTCCAAGTTTCAGTCTCAGAAGATTTTGTGGTGTCAGTTCCAAATCAGGGAGTTTTTCCTTTTGTTTCTTTGTAATTTGGAAAGGACAGACTTAGAATTCTCCACCTGTGTTTCATGGAAAATGAACTCCACTACAAACTCACCCTGATGGAGCACTTTGGGAAGAGCTGTCATGAAACTTTTAGATTTGATCAGGAACTGCTCGATTTTGTGCCTGGTCCCCCACAGATTGAGAAGAGCAGATGAACTAATCAATTCAGACACATTGCTTTGGAAATTAAAGATGCTTTTGCCACTGACATTTGAGACTTCAAGAAATCAGTGCTTGTTTCAAAATGGAAAATGCACTTTTCCAAATGGGAGAGGTGTGGCTGAATCAAATCCATTCTCCAGTGCTAATATAGAAATTAGCTTTTAGTAGAATCATCTGTGCAGCACTCCCCACCCTTTTCTTTCTCTCTCTCTGTCTGAAATGACCACAATACCCTAAATTAACACTGAACTCACTCAAACCACACATTTAGCTGTTGTCTTGCCTTCAGTTTTCTTCTCTCATCCCCATCCTGCTGCTGCTTCTTAACACTCTTGGAAATTACTGAACTCTCAGTTGGCTCTGGAGCAGCACTTCAGAAAGAAAGTAGTCTGGCACACATTTTATGATGATGTTTTCTGTTAGATTTTCCATGGAATCACAGAAGTTTAGGGTTGGAAAGGGCTTAAAAAATCACCCAGTTCCACCTGGACACCTTCCACCATCCCAGGTTGCTCCAAGCCCCATCCAACCTTGCTTTGAAGGTTTTGGATGAAGAATGGCAACAATTCTCTGCATCCCCACCAGCATCCAAAAGCAGGGAAAAAAGGAAAATTCAGATCAACAGCAATTAAATAAACATGGAATCCTGCACCAAAACACTGGCCATGAACTCCACCTCCAGTTTCATGCCTGAGGTTTGTCTGCCTAATTAGCCAACATGGAAGTTTGGCTTTTTCGTGCTTCCCCTTGGGAGAAGTTTGGCTTTCAGTCCAAATCTTGTGGTCACTCTCACTGTATTTCCCCTAGAGCTGTGCTGCTGTGGCTGTCTTAAAATAAATGGGGCTTTTAAAGGGAAAAAACCAGAAAACAACCAATTTTATTTTTTATTATGGAAGGAGAGAAAAGATTTTCCTGACATCCTCCTTAGAAAGGCTTGACTGAGGTCGTGTGTGCGTGGTTATATAAGAATGTGTTGTGATGATTTAGAGTTAAACCTCGTGGGATAAGTAAGAAGTGGAAAATATGGAAAAATCAGGGAAAATCTGCAATGTTGCCCAGGGACGTTGTGGATTTCCCATCCCTGGAAGTGTCCAAGGCCAGCTTCGACAGGGTTTGGAACAACCTGGGATAGTGGAGGATGGAATGGGATGGGCTTTAAGGTCTCTTCCAACCCAAACCATTCTGGAATTCTGGGATTCTATGGATTCCCCTCCTGCAGCATCCATGGCTGTGCCCTGAACCCGTCCCCATTTTTCAGCATGGAGATTTCCAGTCGTACTCCCTTAAAATAACTCCTCTCCCTGTGTTCATCTTGGCCTGGGTGGCTCAGAAACATCCTCTGTTTTTCCCTAATAAAAAAATGACTGCACACAAAATGCAAAACGTGTGGCAGAACATTTGTCTTCAAAACTCTCTCGATGTTCCACCACGAGCTGTTTGCTCTCTTTACCCCAGTGAAAAACAGCAGCTGGTTGGTTTGATGTTTTTGTTTTTTGGGGTTTATTTGGGGGAGGTATTGTGGTTTTTTTTTCTTTGTCAGGCATTTAACAGTATTTTATCTGCAACAGGAAACCAGGGTTACGGTTAGGTCAGGTTGTAGAGTCTCCCAGATCACTGAGGAAAACAATAAACACGCAGACGGCAAATCCTTGGAAAAGCAGAAGGGAAATGTTGCCTCCATAAAGAATAAATCAAGTGTTTTTCCAGGAAAGAGCAAATGGAATGATGGATGGAGATGTCAGAGGGATTTCAGGCATGACAGGGAGCAAGGACCTGAGCCCGTGTGCAGCTCCACGAGGGATGTCGTGAATCTTCAAATCAGGGAATCGTGGAATGGTTTGGGCTGGAGGGACCCTGAAGCTCATCCAGTTCCACCCCCGGCCATGGGCAGGGCCACCTTCCACTGTCCCAGATCCATCAAAAACCTCCAGAAATCGTCTGGGACAAGGGGAGAGGAAAGGTGGCAGACACAGAGTTGTTGGCAAAGCCCAAATTCCTCCCCAGCACCCTCTGAAATCAAGGAATGCTCCTTTTCATTCAAGGTTGGGGTGAATCCAGCATCCTGAGGAGGGAGCCAAGGCTCCGTCGGTTTGGAGCTCAGGCGTTTAATCCCTTACAATTGTTGGGGAAAGAAAAGAGCTGCTCCCTTCCGTGCCTCTCCTGCCTCCCTAAAACCAGGACAGGGATGCTGTGCATTTCGGAGAGGGGAAAAACCGACTCCAACACCGCCTAAAAGCGAAGCTGTCGGTGGGGAAGGGAGGAGGGAGCGGCGTTTTGGTGCTGGATGAGCCTGAAAGCAGCCGGGCTCATCAATCCCGCAGTTAATCACCCTGCTAATGAGCTGGAGATGTGGCAGAGCTGATAAGGGGCCCGATAAAGGAACTAACAAGGGAAAGTGCTGATAACTTATCAAAAGCTGCTGAGCTGCCACGGCTGCCTGCGACACCTGACTGGCATTTTATCCCATAAAAACCCAGTCCCGCTTTTTAACCGGAGAGCCTTTGAACCTTCCCTTTCATAGAGAATCCCCTTGAGAATGAACCCAAATTTAGCCCCCTTTCCTTGGTCTGGGTGAGTGACATCAGTCTCTACACAATAATTGGTATATTTAATTAATCGTTATATTAATTTAGTTCCTTCAATATAATGCATTCTGTTAGTAGTTCTAGCTACTACTCTGCACTAAATAATTGTGATTAAGGTTTGGCATAATATATTGTTTTTATATAAATATATTTCGGTTGCCATTCTTAATCCTTAGGGACAAAGTTGTGTAAAATTTCAATTACATCTATATAATCCCTTAGATATAAATTGTTGATTAAGTCTGGCGCTAAGATTGGCTCCAGGTGCACCCAGATTCCTCTCTAAGGAGGAGTTTAGAAAACGAGGGCGTTGTTTCTACACCTCATAATTCTAACCAGCTTTATCTGAAGCTCCCATTCTGCCCGTGTCATCAGTGGTGACATCTCTCTTTTGTCTGAACTATGAATACCGTGAGGCGAACTCTTTGGTTTTATCTGGTTCTTCTTTTCAGGGTCGGGATTGAAAGCACCAGAGACAGAATTCCTGCTGGGATTTAGGATATTTTATTATTTTTGATCTCAGTCACAGCCTCACTGACTGTGAGTGCTGCTCCATGCTGAGTGAGCAGAGCAGAAATGGAGCCCAGAGTTCTGTCCTCAAGGTCTTTGTAAACCTAAACTGCCCAATTCTGAGATAACAACTAATTTATTTTTACTTTTACCTTCATAACTACCTACCTATGTTGTATACTGTAGACAACAATAACTAATCACACAAAATTACCCAAACTTGTGAAGAAGAAGAAGGAGGAGGATTAACCTATGCCTTAAACCCTCCATCTTGTCACATATGTATTACTGTACCTTAAAACTCCTAAATTGTCAATTTTTCTCTCTGTGGGATCTCACACTTCTACCCAGTTCCACCCTCACACTCTCAGGGCTGTCCCTCAGCTTTGGGAGCCTTTCCATGGCCTCAGGTCAGTGCAGTGTCTGTGAGGGTCAGTCCCTGCCAACACACAAATCTGAAATCCTCTCTGCCCAGTTCCACCAGTGATATTCGTTTTTTGTGGTAAAAATACCTAAAAGAAACACCACTGACACCAAACCAAGCGTGGTCAGTCCTAAAGGTGATGGATTGTTTTTCTCCCAGCAAACACAGGGACTCTGAAGGTGGATACAGCATTTCCCAGCTCCAGAGGGTTTTCCACCCCGCTTGGAAAAGCTGTTTCTAATCCTGGTTTTTCAAAGGTGCTCCCACAAGAGCTGCACAACCCCTGACTTTGAACACGTGCAGGGCTCGGTCCTCACGTGTGGACAGGAATTACTGATGGAGAAATGGAGTTTGTGGGAATGTGAGAAGCTTCATGGAATGGCTTGGGTTGGAAGAACCTTGAAGATGATCTCATTCCAAACCCTGGGACACCTTCCATTGTCCCAGGTTGCTCCAGCCTGGCCTTGGACTCTTCCCGGGATGGGGCAGCCACAGCCTGTGCCTGGTTTGGAAGTGAGGGAGGATCAGCTTGGATTTGCCTTCCAGCAGATCCTCCTGATCCATGACCACCCCGGGCACGTGAAACTCACCCTGACCTTGGTTTCAAGGCTCTTGCGTGTTTCCAAAAATCAAGAATTTTTTTTAATTACCAAAATTTTGGCAGGATATGAGATCTCTCTTCTCTCTGTAGATAGCTCCTCTGACTTGTGAAGCAGGACAAAAAAAATCCAAAAAACAATGGGAATTATTCTCCCTGTTAATCTGGAGCAGGAATTAATGTCTCCGCCATCCCACACACAATTTTGCTCCTGGCTAATTAGGAAGTCAACACGGAGCNCAATGGGAATTATTCTCCCTGTTACTCTGGAGCAGGAATTAATGTTCCAGCTCTTGTTCTCTCTGCCACAATCTTGTTCTCATCTCCACACACAATTTTGTTCCTGGCTGATTAGGAAGTCAACACGGAGTGAAACACCTGTGTGCTGGAAGAGTTTCCCTGGAGATCCATCCTCACTCCTCGTGGAGAACTGGACGGGGAATCCATTAAATAGAACAAGGAAGAGGGGGAAAAAAAATCAATAATCTAATTAGAAAACATTATCTGAGGTAATAATGCCAATTAAAGAGCACTGCAGCCATTTACAGTGGAGTGTCTGATGAGGGTGGGCCCTGGAGGGCACAAATCCTGCTCCCCTTGGCATGGGGCTGGCACTGAGCCCTGGCATTCCTTGGGGCTGTGCCGGGAATTGAGGGGTGCCCAAGGGGGAATCCAAGAGGGGAAATCCTCTCCTGGTCCTGGCAGGTGCAGGTGGGCACATGGCTCGAAGGTGGGTAGGGAGGGGTTTTCAGTGTGTCCTGGGCTGATGCTGAATTGGATCCCCATTCATTTGTTTAGCTCAGAAATAAGTTTTGCACCTTTCAAACTGGATCTGGGAGTGAAGGAGAAGCAGTGCAATGTCTGAGGTGGTTGTTTTCTAAACACAAAGATCAGAGTTTTCAGCTTTCCTCACACACGGCCTGTGCTGGCTGCAGCACACAGCAGGACAGAGCTCTCCTCTGCTTTGGGTCAGTTTTTGGCCAGCTGAGGCACAGAAGTTCTCTGCACTGTGGGGTTTTTTCCCTTTTCCTTGGCACTGTTTGAAGCTGCTCTGGACTAAAACCCAGCAGAGCCCCAGGAGCTCAGCCCTGTGTCCCCCCGGGCCTGGCCTGGGCCCGGCCTTTGCCAGCCCTGAGGGACCGACAGCAACTGAGCCGAGCTCCAGCCCCGGGAGAGACTTTCTGAATTTGGCATCTCTGCGGGCACACTGAGGGTTTGTTGTTCAGTGTTGTTAATTTATTGTGCTTTGTCTGTTAATAAACAACTTTTTTTCCACTTTGCTTGCTCCAAGGAAATTTTTTCTGTCCCGATTCAGCTGAGGGGAGGGGTGGTTCGGATTCATTTTTCTAGAGGGACTCCATCCACAGGTTTGTTTTTTAGTTTCTCTCCCAAATTTGCCCTAAACCAGGACACAATGCAAGTAAGAGAAACACCCCCCAAAACCTTCCCAGGAACAGAGGAGTGCCCAGGGAGAAGTGAGGAGAGGTTGGGGAGCAGAGCTGCTGCCTGGGAAGGACCTGGAGCAGGGATTTAGGGAATTTCTGCTGAGGGCTGCTCCGTTTGGTGCTCAGAAATGGAGGCAGTTTGCCTGCTCTCCTCACAGGACCAGAACTGCACTGAAAAAATTCCTTTTCCTTTTCTTCCAGCACCTCCACATAATCCCAAGATTCCAAGGAGCTGTAACATCCTTGGGGAAATGTCCGCTTTGTCCCTTGGCAGCCACACCAAAAACACCTTCAAATTTTTTAATATTTGAGCTGTCCCTGCCTGCAACAAGATGATTTTTAAGGTCACTCTTCAAGACAGGGACACTTTCCCCTATCCCAGGTGTCTCCAAGCCCCAATTTCCAACCTGGCCTTGGACATTTCCAGGGATCCAGGGACAGCCACAGCTGCTCTGGGCACCCTATTCAGGCATGATTAAATAAAACTGGAATTATGTAAAACCTCTAATGGTTGTTATCAACCAGGAGCTTTTTATATTTTGAGGACTTTTCATTTTCTTGATGCCACTTTTCTTTTTTCCTTCTTTCCTTCAGTGGGAGAAGAGGAACGGAACAAATGATGGGAATTTGGTTTGTGATTCTGGGGCTGCTCTTGCTTTTTCACACAGTCTGCAAGGAAAGCTGCTGCAATTGGAAAAGTTTCCTGTGAAATCCCAGGATCATCCAGTGCCACCAGAATCATCCAGTGCCACCATCATCACCCAAATCCTATCCCCAAGGGCCACAGCCAGACTGCTCTGGGACAATTCCAGGCACTCCAAAGCTCCCTGGGCAGCTCAGCCCAAGGCCTGGCCACTATTTAATGGAAAACTTTTTTCCAATCTCCAATCTGTCCCTCCCCTGGTGCAATTTGAGGTGTTTTCCTCTCACCCTTTCCCTTGGGATGTGGCAGAAAACCGGGCTAACCTGGCTCCACTCATGAGGTGAAGTTGGTCAAAAAATCCATGTTTTCAGGCTTAAAATCTTCAGTTTGACCTGTGGAAAATTTTCTTTTTTTTTCCACTCTTTTTATGGAATATTATCAGAAGTTCAAAAGTGTTGAAAGGGAGAACCTCTTCTGCTGTGTTGCTCTATTCATGTTTAAGTTACTTCTTCATTTTTATGGTTGTTTTGGTCATAACTGAAATTAAAAGCAATTCCCAGCATTCCAAAGCCAAATCCCAGTTTTTCTCCACCTGTTCCTATAAACTGTGTCTTTCCAGCTGAAGTTTTCCCCTTGATTTTTGAGCTTAAACACACTGGTGAACATTCAAAATACACAGCAGAGAGATTTGGTTCCAGGAACTGCTTCCCTTTCTTGTGTTGTACAAGAAAATCGGGAATGTGGGGCTTTTCCTTGCTTCCAGATGTTTCTTCTTCTCTCTCCTTCCCTCCTTGCAGCTCCAGGGAGAGCAGCACTTTATCCTTTCTTTCTCTGAGGCTGCTGCTCCTCTCCCCTTCTTTTCCTCTCTCCGATGCTCAGGGGGGAGGAAAGCACTTAAGGGTCTCTTTTGGGGCTGAGTTTCCATCCCTTTAATTTCCCTCTAAATTCTCCAGGATGCTAAAGGGGACCTGAGAGGGTTTCCCATAAATTAAAGGTGTTTTAGTGTTCATTAGACACCTCCCGTCCCCTCCTCTCCCTCTTCATCTCGTTGTGTTCTCATTAATAAACAAAGATTTGCAGGTGCTGCAGTGATGCTGTTTGGAGTCTTTTCTGCCTAGGAAGAACACCCAGAATTCCAGAATCAGATGGAATTTCTCCATGGAAAGAGTGGCCAGGCCTTGGCAGTGGCTGCCCAGGGAGCTTTGGAGTGCCCATCCCTGCAGGTGGCACCTGGAGGTGGCACTCAGTGACAAGGTGGGGACAGGGCACAGCTGGGACCCCATGGGCTGGGAGGGCTTTTCCAGCCTCAGGAATTCCAGGATCTGTTGCTGGGTACAGAAGGCCAATTTGCCTTTCTCACCACGAAGTTTAGGAAAAAATGACAGGAGAGAAACAGCAAACGTGAAGTGAACAAATGGGAATTCCAAAAAGGCTCTAGGAGGACTTTTCACAAGGGCATGGAGTGACAGGGAAACGTGGAATGACCTTAAGCTGAAGGATTGAAGGGTTAGATGGGATTTTGGGCAGGAATTGTTCCCTGGGAGGGTGGGGAGGGCTGGCACAGGGTGCCCAGAGCAGCTGTGGCTGCCCCTGGATCCCTGGCAGTGTCCCAGGCCAGGCTGGACATTGGGGACAGTGGGAGGTGTCCCTGTCTGGAACCAGCTGATCTCTAAGGTCCCTTCTGTAGCGGGGGTGTGGATGGTCAGGTGCCACCCCCTTCCAAAGGAGAGGTGCCAGGCAGGCCAGCACCCCCCAGGCAGGCACACACGCCCTGCTGCACACACAGAGCGAGGGCAGGAAGGGTCCCTGCATGGATCTCCAGGGGCAGTTTGTTCCCACACACTGAAAGGGTCCAGGGACAAAGACAAGGAACAGCTGAGGGTCCGGGTTTAAATATGGGGTAGCAGAGGCAGAGCAGAGTTCAGGGTCCAATGGGTTGATGTNAGTTCAGGGTCCAATGGATTGATGTGGTGAAACCCTTGGATTTATTTGGTTCTTCTTCTCAGGGTCAGGATTGAAAGCACCAGAGACAGAATTCCTGTTGGGATTTGGGTGTTTATTATTTCTGATCTCAGTCACAGCCTCACTGACCGTGAGTGCTGCTCCATGCTGAGTGAGCAGAGCAGAAATGGAGCCCAGAGTTCTGTCCTCAAGGTCTTTGTAAACCTAAACTGCCCAATTCTGAGATAACAACTGATTTATTTTAACTTCTAACCCAACAACTAATCACCCATGTCCTGCAGTGTGGATTTATCCAACCAATCACTCAAAATCACCCAAACTTGGGAAGAAGAAAACGACAAAGACCATGAAGACAAAGAAGGAGAAGATGGAGAAGATGAAGGAAAAGAAGATGAAGAAAACAAAGATGAAAAAGGAGAAGATAAAGAAGAAGACAATAAGGAGAAGACAAAGAACAAGAAGATGATTATACCCTAACCTCTCCAACTTGTTACATATATATAACTATATCTTAAATTCTAAATTTTTCACCCTGTGGGATCTCACACTTGTATCCAACTCCACCCTCACACTCTCAGGGCTGTCCCTCAGCTTTGGGAGCCTTTCCATGGCCTCAGGTCAGTGCAGTGTCTGTGAGGGTCAGTCCCTGCCAGCACACAGATCTGAAATCCTCTCTGCCCAGGGTTCTGACATGCTGAGGGCTCGGGGTAAGATCCAACAGGGTGGCAGGGAAGGGAGAACATTCTAGAGTCCAACCATGTGAGGTAACAAGGGTGGTCTGGGCCAAGGGGCCAATGGGAAGGGCAGAACTGGGGTAAATTAACATAAACCTGCAAGGCACCATGGGGGAAGCCTTTTGCCTCTCCCTAACCTGTGGGGAATTGTGTCAGCAATTATAAATACATATTTCTATTTACAACATGAGATGGGACAGCTGGCGTGGCTGTCTTGGTATTTTATTCCATTATGGCACAACAGCTTCAGCTACTCCTCATTTTCAGCTGAAAGATGCCCCAAATTTCTCCTGTTTCCTACAGCTGCAACCCAAACCCAGATTTGCTGAGCTTCCTCATCAAGCCCAGCTTGTCAGGGTTTATTTGAAAAGCAGGGTTTTTTTAAATTTATTCTGCATTACCAAAGTTCCCTCTCAAATCAGATTGCTCGGCCAAGAAAACACAGGGATCCTGTGAGTGCTCTGTGTTCCCCTTCTGAGCTTTATTTAAAAGGTCTGACTGATAATTCAGATTTTATTCCCAGTTTTCCATGGCTGCTCTTTGCCATGCCAGAAATGGGAAGCAAGCACAGGTTCCAGGAACTGAAGAAATCAGGTGTAAAGCTGTTTTAAGTCTAAATAAACGTGAAAGAAGTCAGGGAGTGTGGCTGGGTTAGTCCCTGAAATTCTTACAAAAGATTTAATCTCATCATTAAGGTCACTGGCTGATAATAGCAAGCGCCAGGTTTAAAATATGGTTTAAAAACAATTCCAACAGCAAGGTCTTGAGAAATCATTAAGAGTGTTTGGCTTGGAGTCAGCCTGTCCCCTTGCCTCCCTGCAGAATGTCACTTTATAATTTCCTATTTTATTTCACACCCAATCCTTCTCAACTTAATGATTTTATCAGGCAGAGAGGGGGAAATGAAATGCTGGAAGCCACCAGGAAAAAAGTTCCTGCCTGATGGAACAGTGTTGAAATCACTGACTTAGCACCAGGTGGAAAACAGGATCTACAAGGCTGCAGGACAATTCCCAAGGGTCATGAAATCCTCATTTTTTGAAGGCACAGGTTATGGATTGTGGAATATTAAGTGTTATTTTCAAAATACTTCATAAACACTGGCTAATCCTTCTCTACAGCTCCTCTGTGAGCTCCATCTGTTGCAGGACTTCAACTGTCCAGTAAAATTCTCATTTATAACAGCCCTGATAATTTATTTGTATGACTTTTCTTCAAAGAATATTCATTTGGAAGAGAAAAAATGAAACTTGAGGCAAAGGAGAGCAGCAGCAGAATTTCTTGGAAAGCCCTGGGAAAACAGAGAAAACTGAAGGGCAAGGTGAGGCCTTCACCTGCAGCCTAATTCTGCCCAAAAACTGAATTTCCCTGATCTGAGCAGATCCAAGTGGGTCAATTTTTCTCCTTCTTTATTCCCCTCTTCTATTTTTCTTTTTTTCCTTAATCAGAACAAAATGTTGCAAGGCTTTGTTTAACATTTTGAATCAGGGTGGGAAAATAGATGAAAATCCCAAAAAGTTTTGCAAGAGGGGAAAAGCGTTTCCCAGACAGGTTTAGCAACATCTTCCAGGATTTCCAAAGAGCTGGGAAGCAACAGTGCCCCTCATCCCGATCCATCTGGGCCATCTCCAGTGCAATGAGTCCTTGCAAAGATGAGCTCATGACTTCATTAAATCCCACAAAACTCTTTCCCCAGGAAATCACTTCGGAGCCAAGTGGATTCTGGCTACCTGCTGTATCCCATGACCCCTGGATAATAAAAAAAACAGGGATGAAATAAATCTGGGCTTTGTATTGTTCCTTCCTGTTGGAACCCTGGGCAGAGAGGATTTCAGATTTGTGTGCTGGCAGGGACTGACCCTCACAGACACTGCACTGACCTGAGGCCATGGAAAGGCTCCCAAAGCTGAGGGACAGCCCCGAGAGTGTGAGGGTGGAGTTGGACACAAGTGTGAGATCCCACAGGGGGAGAGATTGAGAGTTTGGGGTTTGGGACACAGGAATGGATATGGGACAAGATGGAGGGCTCAGGGGGTAGGTTAGTTCTCCTTCTCCTTCTCCTTCTCCTTCTCCTTCTCCTTCTCCTTCTCCTTCTCCTTCTCCTTCTCCTTCTCCTTCTCCTTCTCCTCCTTCTTCTCCTTCTCCTCCTTCTCCTCCTTCTCCTTCTCCTCTGTTTGGGTGATTTTCTGTGATCAGCTGCAAAAAAATCCCCTGGATTCCTGGAATTGTGACCTTCCCTGCTAATCCCTGATGGTGTCTATCAGCAAACATCAGAACTGCCTCAAAAACCTGGGAAATTCCTTGCACTTCAGAGGTAAAAACCACACAAAGCCACAGTCCTGGGAAAGAAAAAGTCAGCAAATCCCTCCCTCCTTCCTCATGCTGTCAAGTGCCTTTTTTCCAGGATTGCTTTTTCCCATCCTTTGGCTTGATTTAAAGCATGGAGCTGCTCCTGATCAAGTGGCCACGGAGCCTGAGAATAAGAGAATCCCAAAGTCAGAGGGGTGTGGGTCTGGCTGCAGTTTGAATTAGCTTTGCATCATCCCAGCAAAGCCATTTTTGTGGTGATCCTGCAAGAAAAGGGAAAGAGGCTGGATCGTGTTTACTGAATTTCACAGATCCATGGGAAGGTTTGGGTTGGGAGGGACCTCAAAGCCCACCCAGTGCCACCCCTGCCATGGCAGGGACACCTCCCACTGTCCCAGGCTGTCCCCAATGTCCAGCCTGGCCTGGGACACTGCCAGGGATCCAGGGGCACCCACAGCTGCTCTGGGAATTCCATCCCAGCCGCTGCCCAGCCTCCCAGGGAACAATTCCTAATTCCCAATATCCCAGCCAGCTCTGCCCACTGGAGGTTTGAAGCCATTCCCTGTCACTCCAGGTCCCTGTAAAAACTCCCTGTCCTTTCCTCAGGGATGCACTGAAACATCCCAAATTTCAAATGGAGCTCCCCAAGCTCTTTAAAAGTGAGATTTCAGCAACCCTGTGACCCAGGTGCTTCTGGAAACCACAGCTCAAGGCTATTGTCGAACATAATTGGATTTCAGGGAAATAAGAGGATGAAGTTTATGGAAGTGCCAAACGATTTAGGATCAAAAGTGAGAGGCACAAAACATTTCCAAGCAAAACAGTGATATTTTTTATTTAGTCTTGTTCTTTTATCCTTCATTAGGTGCAGCTTTTTTCCATTTCCAGCCTCAGACCAACACAAACCTCTGTGCCTGACCCCAGTTCACAGAACTTGTTTTGCATGGGAGACTTGGTGGAATAAACTCCCATCCCTGGCAGTGTCCCAGGCCAGGCTGGACATTGGGGACAGCCTGGGACAGTGGGAGGTGTCCCTGCCATGGCAGGGCTGGCACTGGATGAGCTTTAAGATCCTTTCCAACCCAAACCATTCCAGGATTTCCTCCCCTCCAGAGGCTGCACTTCCCTGCTCTAAGGCAAATCTTAATGGCCACAAGTGTCAATCCCATGGAATAATGTGTAAGATTTGGTCTAAGGGATAAAATATTGGAATTCTTCATCCTTTAAACAGAAAGTTCAAGCGAACAAACTCCAATGAATTAATATTTCACAGTCTGAAGTGTTTTAGTGTTCCAATTCATCTGGAAGGATTTGGGAGAAAACAACCCCTGAGTCTGGATGGAATTCCCAGAGCAGCTGTGGCTGCCCCTGGATCCCTGGCAGTGTCCCAGGCCAGGCTGGACATTGGGGACAGCCTGGGACAGTGGGAGGTGTCCCTGCCATGGCAGGGCTGGCACTGGGTGGGCTTTGAGGTCTCATCCAACCCAAACCATTCCATGATTTCCCTGTTTATGGCAAACCAAAATTAACACCGCTGTTTGAAGCCAGGCCCAGGCCTGAGCTCGCACCCATTAAACCAGTGCTGCTCTTACTGGTCAGCCTTTCTCCAGCATCAAACCTCCCCACGGGGGTGGCTCCCACTTTATCTCTGAGTAATTTAATCCTGCCTGAGATCAGAGGCTCCCAAACAGCCCCAGCCCCGGAGTCTGAGCCCTTCAAAGGCTTGAGCTGAAGAAGGAAAAGCAACGGCTGCTGCTGGGCCTGAGCCAGGGCTCTGAGGGAAGGCGGTGGCCTCCGGTGAACAGGAGCTGAGGCTTTTGGCTCTGTGCCTTGTGGTGACACCTGTGCCTAAGGACATTTAGGATTTGGGTTGGTTTAGGGATTCAGTTACTCCCAATCTGTGACTCCCTCGCTGTGTCTGTTGGCTTGGGTGGTGTCACACTCGGAGTAGCAGCTGAACTTCTGTGGGAAAAGCTGGAAGAGATGAGTTTCCCTCAGCACAGAGTCTAACTCCCACTCTGTTTGTAGTCTGGGGTGGCTTCCTGAAGCCACAGATTCTCCCGGAGCTCTTGCACCACTCCAGGATAAATGTGCACCGTGGGTGTGCAAAGAATTTGTGTGCACAGAAAATCAAGGTGCTGAAGATGAGGCTCATGGATAGCTCACACATGAAAGGGCTGGGAGAGGCAGCAGGACAACAAAAACAATTCCCGTGTTTTCCCACTCTCTCCCAGCTTCTTGCCCAGTGGAATGAATCACCAGGATTCCTGTTGGGAGTGTTGTAAATCGGGATTTTGGCGTGGGTGGAGGGTCAGGTGCAGATCCAAATCAATCCTGTGGGCGACAACTTAATTGTGCTTCCAGGGCAGGCTCAGGGGGGACCCAAGGAGCAATTTCCCCATGGAAAGGGGATTGGAAGGAGCATGCCAGGGAGCTTTGGAGTGCCCATCCCTGCAGGTGGCACCTGGAGGTGGCACTCAGTGACAAGGTGGGGACAAGGCACAGCTGGGACCCCATGGGCTGGGAGGGCTTTTCCAGCCTCAGGGATTCTGGGATTCTGTGTTGAAAAATATTGGATTGAAAATCATAGCAACTCAGTCCAGGGTTTGTGTGAAAATTTGGTTCCTGCTGTTCATATTTCTCGTTTCTTTTGAAGACTTCCTGGGGCTGATGTGGAGCAGAGCCCAGGCAGAGCCAAAGGATCCAGTGGGGATTTATCCCAAGGCCTCCCTGGACACACCTGGGCAGCACCAGAGCCCGGCTGGGCCACAGCCAAGGGGAGCCCAAAATGGGCCCAGAATGGAGCCCGGCCACCAGGGCTCACACTTGGATCAGTTCTGCTCCAGCAGCACTTTGGAGTTCATTGGCCAATTCCAGCTCCAGCTGCTCCAGCTCCATCCTCCTTGCTTTTCCTTCTCCCTTCACCCTTGCCTTTGTTCTTGGCCTCAAAGTTGTCCTTGGTGCTGAGCTGGAGCAGGAATTGTTTTGTGTCCCTGCTGTGTGCAGAGAGCTCAGGAGCTCTGAATGTGAAATTTAAATTTACCCACCAAAACAGCCCAGGATGTGAAAAATATAAAAGCTCAAACCTAAGGCATCACTTTAGGTTTCTGTTATTTTTTTTTTTTAGAAACTTTAATGTGCTACTAAAGCAAAGCAACTCCACTGAGAGGTTTGGCATTGCTGGAAAATGCAGAAATCAAATAAAGCTGAATATTCCTAGATTATTCCAAACAACAAAGTAGGCCCTGGTTGGCAGAGACTAAAAAGAAACTTTAATGTGAATTAATTACAGAGAAATGGAATTATTTCTTATCAATAAGTGCTATTGGTGAATGCTCTGGGGATCAATATCAACACTTAGGGGTGATGATGTTGGGATTGGATGATCCTCAAGGTCTCTTCCAGCCTTGATGGTTTTGGGATATTTGGATGGATTTGCTCCATCTCTCCTTTCAAAAAGGGGAAAAGGAACAGAGCAGAGGCCAAAGAGAGATTTCATTATATTGAAAAAAAATGGGAAAATGCAGTGAAATTCCATCTATCTTGGAAATCTGAGGAATCGTGAGAGTGACGTCACATCTGTGGGCTCTGTGTCTGTCACTCATTAACTGCTTAATTATTCCCCATAATTCCAGCCCCCCGAAAGTGGGAATTTAACCCCAATCCCTGTCCAGGTTAAGACACGTCCCCAGTTTTTCCCATAGACTGAGAATTTGTTAAAATTTGGGAACTTGGCAAAGGCAAAGGGGTGAAGAACACAAGCTTGGATGAAAACCAGACAGGGAATTCTGAATTTCCTGGAGAAAACTCCAGAACTCCCTTCTCCTTCCCTCAGGCTGTTTTTTAGGTTTCCTAAACTTGACAGGAGGAGTCCCTCGATCCTCTCTAACCACGGCAATCCCAACAAAAAAAAAAGGGAAAAGTGACAATTTTATCAGGTGAAGGAGAATGGGAATTTCCAGGTCTCTTTCAGTTTAGATTTTAGAATATTTTTTCCCTGCCAGAGGGATCAGGGAGGTGCTGGAGTCACTGTCTCTGGAAGTGTCCCAGAGGAGTCTGGATGTGACCCTTGGGGACAGAGTTTAGGGGTGAGAACCCCCCAGGAAATAAAGGGATTCCCACAGGCTGCCTAATTTTGAGAAATTTCTCTTTATTTATTCATTTAATTCTTAATAAATCCTTATTCCAGTGATTTTCCTGGTTTTTTTTTTTTTTTTTGTTTTGGGGTTTTTTTGGTTTTTTTTTTT
>VZTB01008673.1:224102-325454 GCA_013397245.1 Thryothorus ludovicianus | reverse complement strand
TCTTATTATGAACCAAACAGAATAACCTAGTGCAACTCGTGAGCTAATGTAAACTCCAATATTTTTTTCAAAAGCTATGCCAGAAAAATTTACAACAGTTGAGTGATACTTTTAGGAGTGACCAAATGACCAAGACAAATTGAAATAAGAAAAAGGAAAATGAGAGAAATAGCACATTTCATAAGCATTTCTTTGCAATCAAGTTACCATCTTAGTGTCTATAATATTTATTAGTACCAAAGTCTGGTCCCCTCAAAATCACAGAGAAGTCTATGATAAATTTGAGAGAACATTTGAGACCTAACAGTGATATTTCACTGAGACTCTTAAAACTGACAAAACAAAAATTAAACTCTCATAAAATAACGATGTAAATTATACAAGGTAAGGAATCTCTGCAACTATTGAAGAGGAGAAGACTTTGGATTACCTCCCATGAATTTGATTTGTATGTTCTGACTGCATTTGTTATATGTATCAAGATGGATGATGATTGCTTCATCATCCTACAGTATTTCTATTTTAGTTTTACAGTCAAATTTGTGCTTTAGACATATAACCTCTAACTTTTTGATCTACTACTGTTAAAAACCTGATCATTTTCTTTCTCCCCAAATGACCATAGTTTAAATTCTTCATATCCCTTGATATTTATTCTAGATCAGAAGTTTGTAAGTGCCCCTTATCATCTCAGCAGATCTGATGACAAAATATCTAGTAGGGCATTAATTTAATTTAAAACTTTGTTCCATTAAGAAAATTTATCCCACTTGATTTAAATATGAAAATTACCATAGTTCTGAAAAATTCAGCCATAACTTCTCCTAAATATATATCCTATAAAACAGTATTGTTGTAAAAGTTTCATTAGAGGTGGGAATCTCCTTTATGAATTTTGGTGTATGAGTAAGATTTTTCCCACTGCTATTTGTAAAAATTATTATATGCTATCATAGTAAACATGTTTTCATGGAAATATGGCCAGAGAAAATGTGAGAAATGTATATGTATTGACAGGTATCTTTGACACTTTCAAAAGTTTAAAAGTATAACATACCAAAGATCAGGACAAGTTTACCCACCAGCAAAAGACATGAAAACCCAAAATGCTGTTATAGTATCTATTACAAAAGAAGAATTTGAAGCCAAATCAGCCTACATCACCTTTTTGGCCTAGATATGAGCCTTGGAACGGGCTACATGACCTCTGGATGTTCCTTGTAGTCCAAAGTATGGTCGGTTTCTACATGAAAAATAATGATTTCCAATACATTTATTTTAGATGACTCACCCCTACTTATGAAGCTGAAGCAGTCAATGGTCAACCTGCCCGTAGTGCTTGAATCTCAAACTCCCTCCTTGCACTTAAATATGTTGTTTTTAGTAAAATACTACCCACTGTGTTCAAGAGACACAGGAGAAAAATCAGTAAGCAAGAAATAACAAAATTTAAATCTTTGCTATAGATGGAAACAGATTTTAGAAAAGGATATAGGTTTTTAAGTTGCAGACTATATATTTTTATCTGCCTCAGATTTTGGGATACCTTCCTGATGTTTGTTCTGGACAGTGTCTCTCTCTCTCCTTTCTCTTGCAATGGAATGCTCTACAATATAAATGGAGGTTACTAAAAAAAAAAATCACAATACAGTAAAAGAATAATATTTGTAAAATCCACCTAAAAGATAAGGAGGTCATCTGTTAGTTTGGGGTTGAGCATTCAGCTGTGAGATTACTTCACCTTCCTCAAGAGTCTGATAGGACAACTCATACTTTTCCAAACCCTGCTGGACCCCATGAGAAATGTGTAAGGTTTCAGTAGGCAACACCACACATCATCAATCATGTGGAGGTCAGGTTTGTACCGCATTCTCAAAGACTGAGAAAAAAAAAATATGGTAAACTATACTTTTAGATCATTCTGTATTTGATGGTTTGGAAGGCTATATATAAAAGGTGTCGTTCTCAAAATTATTTATTTAATACATTGTAAATTATAGTTTTATCACTTCCACAATATTTTATTTTGAGAAATAAAAGATCAATGTAAAGGAAAAACATCATAGACTTTATGGATTTTCTTGATTACTCATATTAATGTCAAGTTCAAAATGGGTTGCATTCATAATTAGCTCTTACTGACTAAAAGGATCCAGTCCAAGAAAGAAGAAGCTGAAAGGCTGTTCAATCTGATGAATTGCTAAATCGGCCTTGCATCCTTAGAAAAAAATAAAACAGCTTGTTATTATAGATCATACTGTGTAGCAAATGATGGGATTTTAAGTACTGTGTGCACTGCATGCTTCAATATTGTGATTTAGCAAGCTGCCATTTGATAATGCTTGTGGGTTTTATTGCTGGGTGGCATCTTGGAGAGATCACCACCTGTGGTGAACAGTAAAATAGTCTAGATGTAGAATAACACAATAAAAATATTTGCTTTTACTTAGGGTATTCCATCCACTTGGCATCTCACAAAAAATGAATCCTTACTGACAAGGAGAATGAAAGAAGTACACAAGATGTGGACCATTTGCAGTCAGTGATGTAGAGTTTATGTAAAGAGTTTACATTTTCAGAGTCCCAGTAGCCTTCTTATTAAACTGTTCTTCAGTCGTCCTGAAAACATTGTGGCAAATCTAACTATTAATGGAAGCAATTAGAATCTGCATTATAAAAGTGTAATCAGATCTTGTTATAAATCCAGTTCTTTTTTTCAGAATTGCATAGAGATTCCAATTTATTAAACACTTAATTCAAGTTATAAAGTCATTCTGTGATTAGTACTACCACACAGACTTGGAAAGGCACATGATTCGAAAAACTAATGTTCAACATATTAAGTTGCTTATTACTTACATAGTCTATAGAAAAGCAATGCTCTACCCCAGTATTTATTTTCTTATTTAAACTAATTTTTTAATTTTTTTATTTTACTGCATGTGTGTAACATTTCTCTTCTCTATAAGAAGAAACGGACCTTTCTCTTCCTTGGTACTTTGTGATAGAGCATGAGAGAAAATTTGAATGAATAATTCTTTCTACAAAGTAATTAAGTCAAAGAATTTCAAACACTACAATGTTTAGGCAAAAACTGTGCATATATGAACAGTAAAGTATTAAGAACCTTAAAGTCACTAAAACCAAAAGCAGCTTTTTATATCAGTGTTAAGGCATTTTCAAAAGGAAAAATACGAGTAGAATGATGCTTTGTTTCTGCTTTACTTAGATAAGAGAAATTTGACTCCTTGTCAGGATGTAAGAATCACATATTTATAACAGCCATGAACACAAAAGTATTCCTTCTCCTACATTTAAAAAAAACAATCAATTCCCTATATTAACTTGTCCAAAAATCAGTGAAAGAATCCTTCAGAAGCCAAGACTTTGATGCATGATGACAGGGGAAGGAATATGGAGGACCAAAAGGGTTGAACACATTCCTCCTCAGATGTAAAAAAAACTCTCAGCTCATCTTAAATCTAATGGCTAATCCTGCTTGTCTGAGAAGAAATCAGCAGAAAATAAATGGGGAAGTACAAGAATAAAAGCAATATGGCTGGCTACTGCTGGGCTTAACAGTTTGTAGATTGGAAGCTTTGAAAAATATTTTCCCTTTTGTAGTAGACCAAGTTTGCCATGTCTTAAAAAACTCACTCTGCAAGAAGCTTTTTAAAGAGTGCTAGATGAACAAGAAGATTAAAGAAGGAATAAATAATCATGGTGGAAAACAGCAAACACAAAGACCACACCTCTCCCATACTACATGCTTTGTCCTTGTACCTACAATCTTCATTCCCCCCAGCAAACAATGAATTATATATTACCTCATGGAATAGAACATTCACCCTCATCTATATGCTAATATTAAGAAGTAAATATCCACAGAAATAAATGCACGTGTTTACAGCCATAATAATGAATTAAAAGCAAAAGAACTCTAAACCTACTTCTCTAAGTCTTAATGGTGTGAAAAAAAAGACCCACCATGATTTATAGGGCTGAAAAATTAAAGTCTCCTCTATAATTCTCAGAAGACAGACAGAATGACTGAAACAGAATCTATGCTGTTAATCTTCCCTGTCATGCATATAATGTACGTCATAACACCTACATTAAATTCACTACTGCTTTGGTTTTTTTCCTTTTTGTCTCCATGCACTGCATGCCTATTTGAGGCTAGATGTTCATTTCAAAACACTGCAACAGTTTGTCTATGTATGAAACTGAGTATTCCTTTCATGTCATAGCTTTTAAAATGTTCATATTAGAAAAATTACTTTCAGAAATATGGGAACTGATTGAATCCACCATGTGTGAATAAGTATTTTTCAAAGACATTTCTTCTAAGTTTATCCAAAAATCATTTTTCTTCAAATCAACAGTACATCCAACTTGTTAGTGTCTTCAATGTATCTTAAAGGATTTATTCTAACAGTTCAAAGTAATATTTACTGACTGCACAGACAGGTAACCAGCATATATCAGTCCCTGTCTGCTAAATATGGCTTCACAAATAAACCAATAAAACCCTTTACCGGATATGATGCTGGAATAATTTAATTTGATTTTTTTTTTAACTACTTTAGGTTTCTGTCAGTTTTCCCTTACGATGATCTTTGGTGCTAAGGTTAATAGCTGTTCCTAATATGCAGATTTTCATGCCTAGGCAACAGTGAAATACTTTTAAATGTTGAAACCTTTTAACCTGAATTTCCTGGTATTTGATTTCAGGCACAGTAGAGATATGTATGCATGTTTTACTCAGGATATCAATGTACAAATATTTTCTTATTTGTTTTTTTTTATCTTCCAATGTGCAATGGACACCATCTAGTAATCACATTTAATGCCTTAGGAATCTGTAGTAAAACCTTCACAAAGTTAATGGTTATGAGATTGGATTTATATACTTTAATAGAGGTTTCATATGTCTGTGAACAAAAACAGTACAGAAAGATTCAGAAAATATGTAAAGACTTAACTCGTTGGAGAATAATAACTATTTATAATTCTTCCCCTATAAAAGCTATCTTATAAAATGAATTACTTTTAATTATGATTTCACAAACAAAAGACCCTAATTTTGTGCAGGAGCAGTTCCTTACCAGCAACTTATCAAGTGTAATGAGACTCTTCTCTAAGGTCCTAAGCAGCAATTCTGTCACTGAATATTATGGCAGTACATGATCTATAAAATTAATTTGAACTACATGAAACACATACAAAAACCTAGTATTGCCTACTGAAAGGGAAAAGCAGAGACTAAAATATCCCTCTTGTTACTAGCCAGTTAGTATTCCTAGGAAACCATGTGTTAACTAGGAAAATAGTGGAAATTGAAATGACCTTTAAATTAGAAAGAGTTTGACATTTATATCCTGGTGATAACTTGCCTTTTTCATACCTTCTTCGGTTTAAAATCCCACAAGTACATCTCTCAGACTGACAAGATTTATAGCATCACTTGAAAAAAAAAAGCATTTCCACTGGTAATTCTTGCTAAGAATTAACATAACTTTTATATTCATCACATAAATAAAGATTTATAGTCTGATTAAAATCAGGCACAGCAATATCCTCCTTGCCATTCTTTGTAAAGATGCATAATGGGAATAAATTTTGATTTATATAATTAATTATTCTATGTCATAAAAAACAGTGTCTCAGCCTCACACACTGATATGGACTCTTCAATAAGAAATCTCCCCTTTTTTATTTATCACTTCTCAGCCTACAGTAGGGAATTTTTAGGCTTTTACTTCACTTACAGAGCAAAATAGAGCAATATCATAGACACAGAGCCGAAGAATCTGCTAAAATGACAAAAACACCAAAACCGTAATATTTTAAAAGATGCAATCTGCTTTAGAAGGAAATAAAGGCTGGTTTTTTCACACCAGATGATTGATTAAAGATACAGCTCAAAAAGATTAAAAACCACAATACTTAACAAGTAACAAAGAAACCATAAAGTTGAAGGACAAGCAGATGGTGACTTCTATCATATTGTTTTAAAACTGGGAAACTGTACTATAGATTCTAATGAAGGCAATGCTATGTATATTATAATTACCTTTAATCCAGGCAAAGAGCTCTAAATTTGGGTACATGTTAATTGGTGGAAATACTAAGCTAAACAATATGGGATAAATTTTTGTCTTAAAAATAACAACTTAAAATGACATAATATTGGATGAGGGTCAGAGATGGTTAGATCTAAGTTAGTCTTTACAGAAGAGGCATCTGAAATAGTTGGTTTCTTAAGAAATCCTGTGTTAGAGACATCTATTAAGAGTCCAGAGCAATCATGGAAAAATATCAGACTAGGGAACACTTAAACAAAACAAAAATACACAAGTCTGTGGGAAATATCCATAAGTGCTGATGTCTCTGCAGGTCCATGCAACTATCTTTGTAAGCTCATAATGCTCGCAAGAGTTTCCTGAGGACTGGAAAAAGTCAATGTCCCTCCTATCTTCAAGAAGGGCAAGACACAGGATCCAAGGATTTACAGGCAAATCAGTTTCACATTTACCTTCCAGAAAGTGATGATGCAAAAAATCTGGAAATTGTTCCTATGCATATCAAAAAGAAATTGATTTTGTATATTCAACACAGATAATAGAATTATTATGCCTGACAAAACTGACATCCTTCCACAAAAAACATTTTTTTTTCAATGAGTGAGGGAAGAGAAGTTGATTTTGTGCATCTTGATTTTAGCAAGGCTTTCAATGTTTTTACAGCATCATCATTTAAACACTGATGGATGTGTAGACCAGATGAGTGGTCAGTGATATGGACTTAATATTACCTGAACTTCTGGGTTCAAAGGATTATGGTTAAAGTCATGAAGTCCAGCTGGAGGTCAGACACTGTTTTGGCATCCCAGCAATGAAAACTTGATTCAATACAATTTAACCTCTTCATTTATGACCTGGATGATAGGACAGAGTGCACCCTCACCAAGTTTGAAGTTGATATAAAACTGTGAGGCGTGGTCAGTAGATCAGATGGCCATCCCGCTGTGCAGAGGGACCTTAGATGGCTGGAGAAATGAGCCTTATAAAGAAAGAGCATTATGAAGTTCAGCAAAGGCAAGTGTAGAGTCCTGTGCCTAGGGAGGAATAACCCCATAGACCAATGCAGGCTAGGGGCCAAATGGCTGGAAAACAGATTTATAGAAAGGCTCTGGGAGTCTTTGTGGACACCAAGTTGAACACGAACAAGCAGTGTGACTTCTAAGCAAAAAAGAGTAACAAGATTCTTTGCTGCATTAGGAAGAATATTGTCACACAGTCAGAGGAAATAATCCTTCCCCTCTCCTTGTCTTTAAGCCCACAACTGAAGTGTTCTTTCCAGTTCTGGTCACCCCGCTACAAGAAAGACGTGGATGTACTGAACTAAACCCAGCAAATGAACACAGATAGTTAAGGCACTGGAGCACCTATCATGTCAGGTGAGAGAGCTGGAAGAAGACAAAATTCAGGAGGATTTTTCATTGTGTATAAATACTAATGAGGAATGGAGCAGAGAAGATAGAGCCATGTATTCTGTACCCAACATGGTCTGTAGGCTTCTGTGAGAGGTTGACCTTGGCTGGAAGCCAGTTGACTACTACCCACTCTACCATTCCCCTTCCCAGCTGGTCAGAGGAGGGAAAATAAGAAGGGAAAATAGGGGGAAAGAAAAAAACTTGTAGTTTGGGATAAAGCAGTTTGTTAATATAAAAGCAAAATTTGGTGCATTTACAAGCAAGGAGGAAGAAATATTTATTCCCTACTGTCTTAGGGTGACGTTATGATGTTTGTATCCCCATTCGTGTGTGCTATTTTTGCTGGATATCATGTTCTGTACCTTTAAGACTGTGTCTGAAGAGCGAATGTTTTGTTTGGGTTTTACTATCAGCCTCTGCCCCAAGGCCGGCGGGACACAGAGACGGGCAATACCTAGTGCAATTTTTGTTTTCTTGCTTTTGCTTTTCACTCTGGCTCTTGCTCTTGCTTCTGCTTTGCTACTGCTTGCTAATTAGCTAGTTTACCTAACAGTCCAAATTTCTTCCTGGACTGTTTCTCCTTTCCTTTTTGGACCTACTTGAACCTGCTCCAGACTGGGACCTGGGAACACAGAGAGTTTGCACCCTGTGCTCTGCAGCAGCTGCCCCAGCGCCAGAGGGATTGATAACAGAACAATCACGCCCGAGAGAGACTTTCTAAATTTGTCACCTTTTTCAGAGCAGTGAAAGAGTGGTGCCACCTGGTATTGTTCATTTTGTGTGCTGCAGGGTGCTGTTAAATAAACAGGTTCTTTCCACTTCTCTCTGAGGAATTCTTCCCAGACCGGTGGGGGGGAGGGGCTGTGTGGGTTTGTTTTCTGGAGGGCCCCCCTCAGGAGAGCCTCTCCCAAATTTGCCCTAAACCAGGACATCTACTTCCCACCAACAAGTGATGTTCTACCACTTCCCAGGAAGCAGGGCTTCAGCACATGGAGCAGTTTCCCTGGAAGGTAAGCACTGTGAACAAAAAATGCTCCCCATTCTTCCTTCCTCCCTTAACTTTTATATCTGAGCTGATGTCGTATGGCATGGAATAACTGTTTGGTTAATTTGGGCTAGCTGGCCTAGCTGTGTCCTCTGACCCTTGTCCACTCCCAGCTCCTTGGTGGGAAGGAAATATCAGGAGAATATGCTGATCCATCTCAACCAGCCCCAGTACAGATTATTCCCTTATCTGTCACTATCAGAGAGAACACAGGGCTGGACAGATGCTTGGGCTGACTGACTGCAGGTAACCCAATACTCCTAGCCTCATCCAGTGACATCAAGGAAGGGCCAACTTATTTTCCTATTTTACTTAGATATTTATAATGTTCATTTGATGGTTAAGACAGGGGTGGCAAACTCCATTCTAACAGCAAGGGGATAAAAAGAGCTCCAGCCTCACAATCTGTACATGTTGGTCCTGATTCCCAGATTAGTCACGGATTCTCCTCCTTCAAAGTTCCAAAGATACTGCACTAGAATATTGCCCTACCAGTATCAATTACAAGGACAATCAGAAAGTATGAGAACTTCTGAACAAAACAGACAATGACACACAGGTGTCATTGTTGTATACCTGTATGATACCATACACACACAGCTGTGACTGAAAATCCATATGTCAAACACACAACTGTGACTCTTTTGTGCCATCATCACTTGTACTATTTTATGCTCATTACACTTGGTTTGGGATTATAAACAAGAGGAAGATTTGTTTACTTGTTAAGAGCTTTGTTTGTTTAGCTCAGGGCAAAATAGCTTTGTATCTTTGTTGAATAAGTGTGACAGCTGCTTAAAAATAAGCTTTTAAGCATTCCTACTAAGCAACATTATCTGAGGCTAAATTAAAATTTACTTACAGTACAATAGGCTTTCAATGTGTTTTTAACAATTCTCTTTGTACTTGCTCTGCCACTTTGAATAAGAGTAATAAGGGATATCTAACCATTAGGGAATAGATTTTTGTTTGGTTGTTTGGGGCTTTTTTTCCCAGAACTTATATCTCTGTTATAGAATATATGATCTAAGTGTGATATAGCACTGTAAATTTTGAGTAAGCTCCATGGAGGCTCAAAATGCAAGGATGCTTTATTTTTCTTTTTTAGTGTATACAGATTTAGAAAAAAAAATAAAAACTTCCGAACTATGCTTCAAAAATGTGTTTGTGAAGTAAAAGCAATATGTGTGGAATAAGAACACTGCTAAAACTTCACATTTGAAAGTATACATGATGAGAATTTAAGTCCAAGAGTAAGTACAAGATTTACCTTGCACATTTTGCATTACAGACATATTCATCTTTTGCTTGAATATAAAAGATAAATATTTAATCATAATAAGCCATTTTAATTAGTTAATTTAAACAACTTTGTTTATAAGATCCATATATTTTAAAAGGTATTTTTAAATGGGATATGTCAGTTGATCAAATAGCTATGCATAGTTTGGTTTAATTAGTAATAAGTATTCTTGAGAGGAATATTGGATGTGTAATCTGAAAGGCGAATATAGTCTCTTATTTACTGTTTCCGGGCAACAAGTTTGGCCCTCTCCAAAGAGACTGAAAAGCTTATGTTGGTTTTATAATGCAGTTTATAATGAATTTCAAGAACAAGATTAAACTCTTCCTTTTGTTTGTGTATTTTGGCCTCTGATAATGGCTGTTCATTCATGCATGCTTATGCTGGAGAACATAACTTTTCTTTAGCAGAGTTCAATACTATTTTCATATATTGATGATTATTAGTGAAAGAAGAATTTAATGTATTGAAGTTAATGCTCCAGTTAGCATCTTAATCCCAAGTTAGAATTTTCCTTAATCTATCAATTGTTCTTCTTTTTAAAATACTTTTATGTCAGATTTTTAAAAATGAGTGGTTTTTACTAAATAATTTTATGCAAACTTTCAAAATTTCCATAATTTCTACCTGATAATGATAAATTCAATATAAAACTATCTCCATGATTATTTGATTTCCTGATTTAGAGATTGGTTTAGTGAGTGCAGCTTGGAAATATGTTTTCCTTGTCAAACTTTTTTAAACCCTCTTTCTTCTTCAATGTTGTCTGAGAAAAAAAAAAAACCACGTTAAAATTTCCCTATGACACCAAGACACTTCAAAGACATGGAAAACTTTCACTTAATTCTGCAATTTACATTATTTTTAAAATAAGTTGAATACCCTGATGAAATTTATTTTCTTCACACTATTATTTATTCCTAGGTGTTTTCATGCCTAATTTCCTTTGGAATTAATTTAATCAGAAAAATGTCAGCCATCTGTATACATGCATCAATAGTCCTTCTCAAACATACGGACAAGTGGAATATAGTGGTCAATTAATTACCAAAGACAGAATCCTTTTCAAAAAGGAACAGCATTCATAAGAATCATTTGCTTCTTCTTTATTTGATCTGTATACAAGTGTATGCATCTCAAACAAAGAAATTCCTTCTGCTGAGCATGTGAAATAAACAGTGTCCTCTGGGGTTCCATATAGGTCTTGCAGTTCTGAGGTAATAAAAAGTTCTCTGGAGAAGGGGGAAAAGGCAAGAAGAGAGTAGCTATGAAAACATACCTCAGAAAAGGTATGTTGCTGGGAGTTTGCTATTGTGACTTTAAAACACAACCAAAGAGTGGATTAAGGAAAAAATAAGGTGATGAACTCTTAGATGGTGTCCTGAAACTGACTCACTATGGAGCCAAATTCTAAGAAAGGGGTAATTTGAATTATGTGTCTTAATGTCTTTTTAATTTGATCAATAACAAACCTTCAATTAAACTGTCAAGATATTAATTAATCTAACAAAACGTTATTGATTTGGCATATAAGATGTGTCTCATTTTTCCAGATAAACCGTACAGATTGCAGTGTAAAAACCATCAAATATGCTCAAAATAACCTGTAACTTGGATGCATGAAAATGGTAAAAGCATGTTTTTACCTTCTGCTTCTGTGTATTATTCAGTGTTCAAGTCCAAAAGATACACTTTCTATTTTCATGAGCTCCTGCTTACATATTTCATAATAGGCACCAGAGCACCAGGGTGCACTGATGTGCACACACACTCTGAAAACCACAGAGAGCCATTCAAGTTACACTAATGTTAATTCACATTTGCTGTCTGCTACTGATTATATTTACTGTTCATTTTTCACTGTAAAAGTAAAGCACGTGTGCTTTCTGTAGTTTATAAATATTTTTGATATCAAAATGGAAAAAGAAAATAAGTCAAACTTTTGATACATAAAGCATCTCTGTTCATTTATTCCTATCACTACAAGTTCTTCATGCCAAAATATGAACTTTTTTCCTCCAAAGTAATGTTTCCAACTGTTCAATTTAAAAATATCTTATAGTCTATAATTTGATTTAGTAACAATGTTGACGGCATTTTGAATAACATTAAATAAAAATTCCATTTCCATAGAAATGGAAATTATTTTAAACTTTCCCATCTAGTTTTTAATTTTCAATAACATTATTTGCTGTTAACTTCAGTGATCATCATCCATATAATTTTTAGCTTCCCATTAATGTTAATTATGGATTAGGATTTTATCTTACCTTTGATAGGCTGAACAAAACATCAATGAGTTCAAAAGAATCTTTATTATATTCTAGTGGTTGTTCATGGGCTAGAAAGACAGAAAATTGCTCAGAACCACAGAGTGATGCTGTACTGTACTTTTAATTATTGAATGGCTAGTTCATTTTTTTTAAAAAACTTTTTTAAGTTGAAGATCGTCATATTTAAGCTTTTCTTGGTATATGACTGTTTAAAATGCCAGAAAAATTACTGTCCCCATTTTAAGTCATGTTTCAACTGAAACGAAAGTGGAGATAGAAAGGGTTCTTGAGGAGGAAGCTTTCAAGACAAAGTTTAAATTAACATTGTTATGTCCTAATAAACTATCAAAGGAATAAGTACTTTAAAAATCTGTTGATAAAAATATAATCTTGTCACCTCAATCTGTCATAAAAATTCACAAAAATAGGCAGACATTAAATATCTCTGGCAATCATGTCTCCCCTTAAGATAAATTAACTTGAATGTAATTGAATTTATGATTAAAAGCTTTAGAAACCTTCCATTTTTTCCAATTAAAATTTTGAAGGTTTGCATAATTCCAGTAGATTTTATAATTTTCAAAATAAATGTTGTTTTTTTTCTACTTTTTGCAATGGACAATAAACACTGAGATATTTTAAGCTCTTATTAAAACTGCAACAATCACACTTTTCAAACAAACTCCCAACACCATAACATCAGCAAACATTTTCACAGTCTCTTAGTTTGGATGGGGCATGCTTAATCTGAATCTAGGAAATCTGGAAAACTTGGGAATTATAGGATTAAATTCTGCTCATCTGCACAAGACAATATCCTCAATGAGTCACCTCAAGGACCATAGCAGGCTGATCAGATCATGCCTCAAAGTCACCTCATATGATCATGACAGTAATTCATCACTCTTGTGTCATGTCCAAGACAACTGCTGTGTCAGGCCTTGGGAAGGAGAAACTCTGTAATAAGTAGTAGCAAAACAATTATTCAGAAGTGAAACAACTTCGTAAACTCATGCAGCTGGTATCTGACATTTTCTGAATATTGACTCTTATTTTCCTTCTTTTTCTCTCTACCTCATAAAAATGCAATAAGGCATGCTGTTAACTACAGCTACATATCTTCTGGTTGGCTTAGAGAATGAAAAAAGTGACTATTTTTGGATGAAAAATGCCATGGAAACATACACTGAGTTATACTGATGTTGGATTGCAAACATTATGTATTTAGTTTTCATATATTTAAAGGAATACATTCCCCTCATCCACACTAAATCAAATAATTTGTTAATATCTTTGGGTATTTTCACATTTTTTAATTGGAATTTACTAAACAGACAAGTGCTTATTTCACATTCATGTTCATGCTTTTGTGCAGCTTGGTTGCTGCATAGTTATGCTTTGCATAAATTCTACTTTCCACAAGAATTGCTTTTTAGATGCTACTATAGTGAAGGAGAAACAGGGTAGAAGAAAATTAAGATACTTAAGAGCTGCTCTTTTACTGTTAAAGACAAAAGCCATTTCTTAAGTATATACACATCAGAGAAAAAATTAAATCATTATTCATGTAATCTAGCCTTTTACCCATACATTTTTCTCACTTATTTTATTGTATCCATGTATCTGTGTACATGAAGTTAAAACACAAAATCATCTTTGAGTCATTTCTTTGATATTCTTCTTTTATTGAAAACCACAGTTTAGCATGCATCTTCCTCCAGTTCTGTTATTAGCACAGTTTTTATAGCACAATCTTGACTAAACCGCTCCTGACAACTTGTAGAAAAAATACCCCAAAGAACAAACAAACTTTCAGAATCATAAATTCCACAATCTAAACAGATCCAAAAATATTGATGCAGTTATTTTACTCTACATGCAAGTGGGGTCATAATTGTCTCTACAGGATCTAGGACTTACTGAATGTCCAATGTTAATGCAAAGATATTAGAATTAATTTCAAGTAACAAGCATTTAGAACACCTCTGTATCTCCATGACATAGGTAACAAAAAAGCACTCAGAACTACCACCTAAAGAAGGGAACAAAATTGAACTACTTCAAGATATCTAGTGAAAATTACTAAAATTGAAAGGACACCCACTGAAAAATAAAGAATCATAATAAAAAAAAATAAAAAATAAATCCTTCCTCTTAGACATTGTTAATATCAAATATCTGTTTTTTTTTTTTAAATGCTTGCCTGCAAAGTTTGGATAATAAGAGAAACCAAAATGGGGTTCCAAAACAATGAAGTTATATTCAGAATTCTGATTTTTTTCAGTCAGAAAGTCCAAAGATACATACAGTGAGCTTACTAGAAGAATTTAACTGTAACCCCAGTAACCCCAGTTTGCAGCAGTCTAGGTAAGCCTTTTCCTGGTTTATTTTTTTTCTTAGGTTGGTCAGTCATATTAAGACATAGTCACAAATCATCTACATACATAAAATAATAAAGTTTGCAATTAATATTAAAAACTGGTGAGTTTGATTTAATTATCAGTCACTGTTGAATTCCCTCCAGAACAGCTGTCTGACTACATGTACAAATGTGTTTATAGTATAGGCACTCTAATTTAAAGACATGGACTTTACCAAGGATTGAGCTCATAGATAATTCCTTAAAAAGTTTTGTTTGAAATGGACCAAAACATATTATTTTAAAACAACAGCTTTGATGGCAGGCTCCCTGTAGGTTCTAGTACATTTGAGCCAAGTGTGTTAGTCCCAGGGTATAAACATTAAATAGGGATATTCACAGAAACACATGGATTGTGTTGGGACATGGAATGATGTTCTTGTTCCAACAGCCCAGCTGTGGGCAGGTACATCTTCCATTGGCTTCTGCACTTGGCCTTGTTGGGTCAGGATACACATGAAAAAGCTGCTCTTACTGCTGTTGCTATCTCTGGGGTCTGTGTGGGCAACATAATAAAAGGAATAATTTCACTTTGTGCTTTGCGTTTCCCACAGGTAAGATGAGGAATATTTTATTCCAGGCCAATGGAAGAAATTAGCTGAAACAGTAGCCAGAGCTGTGCTGTCCATTTTAGCAAGGTAAATTGAGGTCAACTTTTCTGTGCTCTGGAGAGGAAAAAGATGCAGGGAAACCATATTTTCTCTCCACCACTGCAGAGCTGGTAGATACAGCCTGTATCTTTACATTTTGGAGGCATGAAGAGTTCTTTACATTGGATGCCCCTGTAACTCACTCTTCAAGCACCACTTTTTCTAGGCGAACAAATATAGATCATCCTGTATGATGGGATAATTCTTACTTAATGTGTCCTTGAGATTACAAGCTGAAATGAAATTAAGGAAAACATCCCATCCGTTGAAGAAGAGTATAAATGCTGAATATGATTAAAGTTCAGATGAATGGCAGTTCTTGGCAGAGACCACTTCCCATCTACAGAACAGCCTCACTTAGGCAGAGGTTTAACCAAACTTGTAACTGATTTATTTTCCTGGGAGCTACCATTTAGCTTTAAGAACCCTTTTTTTTCTATACAACTCTTCCACTCATATGATAGAAATTTTCTTACAAATGTCATGTAAGAAATTTTTTCTTTCCTAAAAGTTATGTTTATTCGTGTCTTGTTTTATTTCACTGTAATAAGGCTGATCTTGAGATTGAAAACTTAATTCTTCTTCTATCAACATCAAAACATACTTGATTGAACAGACATGAACTTTAGAGGTTAGGAGTTTTTTTGTGATGTTCATCAAAGTCTGATATGATGCCTTCTGGAGAGAAATGTGAAAGTATCTGAAAGAAATATGTTGAGATAATAAGGTCAATCTGATTTCTATCACTCTCATATGGTTGGGGTTCCAAGCAGACAATTTTAGAAATTCACAGGTTTTAAAACAGCTATTCTGAGAATTTGGAAGTGTTATCACCACTCAAACAGACATAAAACTAAGGCAGAGTGGGTAAAGATGCAGGAAAACTTCACTTCTGCATCACAAGTTTCTTTGAATCTGTTGTACCATGATAACTGCCCATTTGTCTGCTCTCAGATTATGTTGAAGTAGTTTGACATGCTAAAGAAAGGATTATGATTCACTGCAGAAGTTTATATTTTTACTTATATGAGCTGGTGAATATTATCTTACTATGAAGTTATAGTTTATGACTAAATTCTGATAAATAAATAAATTTTCCATTTGACTCTTTACTTTCCTTGCATTGAGAAATGATTATGTAACAGAACAACAACGTCCTTCCAGCATCCTCAATCCCAATGGTGTCCAGTTTATTAAACATTTGTCTTTAAGGAATATTATCATGTATATATAACTTTTTTAAATTCTTCAGTAAATTTATTCCCACTGGGATATTAGAAGAATAATGCTTCCTTCTCATACAGTGACTCAGTTTGGAGTTTTGTAACATTAAAGTGAAATAAAGGCATAAGGAAATTTATAATAGTGGAAATTTAGAGTTGTCATTCTTTGAATAATTTAGGTCTGCACTGGAGTTAAAATGTTTTTTCAAAACCTAATCTCATCATAATTTCATGGTTTCCATTAGTATTAACAAGAATTGCATGTACATATTGACAGTTGTCATGGGTTGCAGTGCAAAATGCAACCAGAAGTGTGTATTTGTTGGAGCTGGGGTGGGGGGGGATGTAATCTTCTGTCAATAGGCCAGCTGATAAGAAACCAGCAATAGACGTTTCTGTATCTCTTCCATGACCCATCCTCCCTCCAGGGATAGGTCTTCTGCTAATGGGCCATTGAGTCACTGATAAACTTCCATCATCCCATTGGGAAATGCTCCATCCACGGGGAGGAGCCAAGCCCTTCTACCTGGATAAAAACTGAGATTCGGAAAAACAAGCAACATTCTCCACTGCATTCTCAGAGGAAGACCAGCCCCATCCATCACCACTGGACCTTCAGCAGAGGCTGCACCTTTTCTCCAGGATCACTGCTCCAACAGAGCCACAACTGCTACTCCAGCAGAACTGCAGCCACCATTGCAACTGGACTGCTGCCAACACCCTGACCAACAGGGTGCCAGGTTGTATTCTGACTCTGTCAGTGGGTTTGGCTTTTTCTGTAATACTACATGCTTGTTTTATTTTAGTTCTTCTAATAAAGAACTGTTATTCCTATTCCCATATCTTTGCCTGAGAGCCCCCTTAAATCCAAAATTATAATAATTCGGAGGGAGAGAGTTTACATTCTTCCTTCCAAGGGAGGCTCCTGCCTTCCTTAGCAGACATCTGTTGTTCAAACCAAGACAACTGGACAGTAGAACCCTATGGAAACATTAGCAATTCCAAACTGTATCAGTCCTTGATGTCTCTTTTGCCAGGATAGCAACACTACTCATACAGCATTCTTTGATATACCATGTGGTGCTCTGTTTTCTGCAGTGTTCAACTCTGAATCTGACACTTTGTAAGGATACAGCAGAGGATGTACGCATTTATTTAAATTGCAGTAAGCTTTAAGAGTTTTAAAATGGAATATAACTAAGTTTATAATACAGATAAATTTTCTAATTTTGTTGACTTGCAAATTTCTTAACAATGTATGGATTTTTATATATGCTATCAGGTTTCCCTAAGTTTTACAAAAGTAATAGTAACACTTGGATGCTTTATTACATTGGGACAATCCTTCTTGTTATGAAGATTTCTTGAAAATAATGACTAAATCCCAGCTCTTTAGAAACAAATGCCCAAATGATGGCTAAATTTGAGAACTGCCTGGGAAGAATTTACTTCAGAGCTTTAGGAACATTTGTTTTGATAATTAGGAAGCCAAAGGAACAACTACGAAAAATTTAAGCTATGAATTATTTCCAGGTATGAAGAAAGGAAAAGATACAATCTGAAAATGACTTCTTGATTTTCATAACTAATGTACAATCAATAGAAAAACATTTCCATGTGATAGTGTGCATTTTTTCTTCCCCATGAAAAAATATTAATGCAGTTAAACAATGTCAGAAGTGAAAAGGAAAAATCAAAAATTAAGTTCAGACTCTTTAAACACAGGAATTTAAAATAATGCAAAGTGAAACATGATGTTTAGATTTTACATCTGCAAGAACTAATCCTACTCTTTATTGGATTCTGCACCTGGGAAGGAGTGATTCCAGGCACAAGTATAAATTGGTAGAGCAGAAGCTGAAGGGTAGTCCTGCAGAAAGGGATCTGGTGGGCACCAGGCTCAGTGTGAGTTAGCACTGTGTGCCACAACAGCCCAGAGGGCAAACCCCATCCGTTTACAGATGAAAAAGTTACTACAGATCCTTGTATGCATTCAGGACAAGGGGTCACAGCCTGCATGGCAGCTTGAGGAAGGAGAACCTGATGGCTCTGACTTAGTCTCATTAGTACTGTAACAGCAACTGGTAGACTGACAAAACTGAATGTTTACATGTTCTTTCACCAAAATTTGATATAATAAGAATACCCCAGACATAAACAATACTAAAAACACAATTTTACAATGAGATTTTAGTAACTTGGATTTTTTTTCTTTTTTTACTTCTTTGCCTTCTTTTAAGCCATATATCTATGTACAGGTGTGTTGTAAAACACTTTAGTGTGACAATTCAATGTCACTATATAACTGGCCATAGCACACACATATAAGTCAAATAATTACTTTCTAATATTAATTTTATTGTAAAATTTTCCATTCTTTTTAAAACTTATAACATCTATAACAACATGTTTTCAGAATAACATAAAATAATTCCCGATTATAGACATTTTCTCAATAAGCTAGCAGTGGCTCAAAGCTATCACAAGGCAGATGAATCTCTGAGTGGCTGAAGCATCTGTGGGCAATATCAAGATAGAATAGCAGTTCAGTATTTCTTTCAGTTAGAAAGCAGCTCAGTATTTCTTTCATCCTGTCAATTTATTTTATTTGTCCTATCCTGTGATTCTGTGACAGATTATCAAAACTAGTTCAAGGCACATAAGGCATAAGCTTACAAAAAAGTAACAGAATAGTACCAAACATCACATAATTTCTAAACCTCTAGGCAAGGCAGTAGATTGTTTTCATGAATAATGAATAGGAATGAAGTCTTTCCCTTGCCTTGTGCCCTCCCATTCTCCAGCACAGAAAGTTGTTCAGTGTGGGATCAGACTTATCAACGTAGGATTTTAACAGAGTGGTCATGAAGCAGTGAAAAAAGGAAAAATACTCTCATCCTTTTTTAATCCCATGCAGCTTCATGTGCACTGAACTTGTGCACATAGCACTTCAGCTCAACCTCAATATTTTACCTCAGAGAAGGAACATCACTGTGGGGAGAGACAGAAATGGGAAGAATATCATCCATCAATTTAATCTGCCTGCTGGATCCATTCCAGCCCAGTCAGAACAGTACAGCAATACCTGTCAGTATGTCAAATATATCAAAACTGTCCAAGAACGCTCTCCCCAAGGGTCCCCAGTTTTTTGACCTGCAGAACACCATCATCATATCCCTAGACAGATCCCAGCAGGAAGTGCATGTGCTCCTTCACAGAAGTAAATACTCGGTTTCAGGCTAAGGAAAGCTGAGTACAGTGCATGATACTGTTCTCCAGTCAAGTCCCCGTAATAAATCTACCAAAATTTACACATAAATAAACCAAAACACTTAATCTTGGCATTCTTTGCAGCATACCAGGGAGTTGTTCTTATGCATAAATGTAGTCGCAGCTGCCCTATTGGGCCGTGTTACTGCAGTGATTCAGCAGGTATTGCTACAAATTGTAGGCAGTAAGAATCATGTTTCTTCTATACATCAGAAAGAATTATCTATTTTTGTCAGAAATTTTATTGAGCATTTTTGTCTCGCCTACAAATTTAGTCCTCTGTAAACCAACACTAACCCTGTGCTACTTTCGCTTTGGCCATTAAACAAATAAGAGTTATGCATGATAGGTCTGGTTTAGATAGATTTTGCTTTTTAATATAATATTTTTTCTGGACTTTTGTGTTGAGAATAAGTTGTTTGGGGTAGGAGACGATTTTAAATTAGCCTGCAGAGCCTCAATTCTAAACCAAGAGAATATTCCGTTTATAGTAGCTTTTGACTTCTTTTATTTTGACTGGAGCGTATTATGAATTCTGTCTGTAATTCCTAACCATGAAACCTTTGATTGCCACCTAGGGATTTCCACCTCTGAGAGACCTTGAAATAGCTTTGATCACAGCTGTCAGTGCGGTAACATTGTTTTTAGTTTGAGACCATAACTCTAATCTTGTATTATAATTCATTTCTGGATTTAAGCCACACACTGATTCAATAAAGGCTGTCAGCAGCTAATAGGTTGGCTCACAGGAACTGAGAGAGAATCAGTTTCTTCTCTCACTCAGCAAGCAACCCCCTGTTTAAAATCGGCAGTGTCCCAAGACACTGTTCTCAGCATGGGCAGAAGTAAAAATAAGACAGAGATATCAACACTTAGATATAAAAACAGGAATAATCAATACTAGAAAAGTGATATTATGTAACTAAAAATAGTAACGTTTTCAGAGCTGTTGTGATGGTTATGCGTGAATGAAACAGATATTTGCCCTTCCTTCAGAAATTCTAAATTTTGCATCACCATTGCCATATTTTTATAACAATTCAGTGCAATTTTTTCCCTATCAGAAGAGCACTCACCCACAGCTAATATGCATTTTCTTTACTACAACACTAACTAGCCAAATAAACCAGATCTCAGTGAAGATGAGTGTAACTCTGAAAACCACATAATAGAAAGAGATGAAGCAAGCAATTAAGCACCAGCTATGTAAAACTAATGAAAAAGATTAAATTTCTTAGTTTTGATTTCTCCTTCAGTAATCTGGGTATATGGTTTAAGTGAAAACAGTCCCTGCAAAGATGGACGCAAGGCATTAATCCTGAAGAGAGTATTGGTCATGGTGCATGCTGCTATGCACAGTGCTGTTGTAGGAGTGGAGAAGGATGCCAAGGCACAGCTGGCAGGTGGCGCCTGCTATGCTGTTCCTTGTCATGAACAGGAATACACAATTCACAGGGTGGAAAAGACAGTTGCATCTTATATTAGTTTACCTTCAAGATTCCCTGTCAATAATGGGAAAACTCACATCTCTAAAATACTATTTTAAAATTAGATACAGATTGCATATGCCAGATTCTGAACCTAGGATGGAGTAATACTGGAGACAAGATTACATTGGGAAAGGAGTGCAGGAAGGGACCTGGGGCTGCTGGTGGATGTCAGGCTCAGTGTGAGTCAGTCATACATGCCCTGGTAGCCGAGAGGGCAAAACTTATCCCAGGATGTTTCAAACACTACATCACCAGCAGGTCAAAAGAGGTGCTTATCCTGCTCTACTCTGCATTGGTGCAGCCTCATCTGGAGTGTCCTGTGCAGTTCTGGGCCCTACAGTTTAACAAGGGTGTAAAGATACTCAGTTTCATCCAGAGAATAGCAACAAAGGTGATAAAACAGCTGGAAAAAACAACCTGTGAAGAGGAGCTGAAGACCCTGCATATGTCTGTTTTGGAGAAAAGCAGGCTGAGGGAAAGAAGGCAAAGAAAACTCATCGCACTCCACAGCTTTCCAAGGAGGAGAGGCAAAGAAGGAGTTGCTAATCTCTTCTCCCTTCTATCTGGGAATAGGACATGTAGGAATGATTCAAAACAGCACCAGGGAAAGTTTAGAATGGACACCAGGAAACATTTCTTTACTGAAAGGCTGTTCAAACACTCTAACAAGCTTCCTAGAGAGGTGGTGCACCAAGTCTGTCAGTATCTAAGAGGCATTCAGGCAATGCCCTTAATCCTTTAACTTTTGGGCAGCTCTGGTCAGGAGTAGACTGGTCCACCTGGACTAGGTGGTCATTGTAGATCCCTTCCAATTGCTACACCTATTTTTTAACTCCAGACTGTGTAGGCTAAAAGCTTGAAAGTTAGACTTTAAATGAGTATTTCTTTCAACTGTATTGAAAACAAAAGTACACAAAGTTTTGCTCATTGGACTTTAGATTAGTGTTTCTCTCATCTCTTTTGAAAATAGGAACAGCCAACATTGTGAGTTGGTTTGCTGAGTACTGTATTATTATTTTGCTCTTTTACTCTGCCTTGAAACTAAGCACAGCTGGATAAAATTTAGAGGAAACTTCAGATTGTTTTTCATTTTGTTGGTGCTGAATTGTTTCTGGTGACTCTTGCTGTCTTAATTTATCTCTGCATAACAAGAAGTAGTTGTTTTTGATCAGTGAACTGCTAATAGCTGCTATACTTATTCCCTGTGGATTTCTTTTATGAATACTATTACATTCTGTTTGGTGTGGGGGGGAGAAATCATAGTTTTTACATGGCACCTACATGACTCATATTATGCTGAATATCAAAAGGAGAATAATGAAGTCATTAAAGTCTCTCAGGTGTAGGTCATAACCATTTCATAGGTAGAAAACTGAATTTCAGGAATTTGCAGAAGTCTCCTCTTCTAACACTTGTATACCATGCATGCATACATACCATGCTCTAAAATGCATATCTATTTTCCAATCTCCTGCTCTGATCACTGGAAGAGTAATAATCCTGCCTGTCTTATTCTGCTGATATTCTAGTTTTAGGGAAAAAAATGCTTTTCCCTTAAAATATTGTATTCAAAATGAAAAAAAATCCAAACTTTAAAAGCAAATAAATTTTATAAATTTATGTATTCCTGCAATAACTGGCTGCACCTATCTTCACTCTGTCACTCGCCTTTCAGTGCCAGCTTTTCAGAACAGAGTTTCTGATATCAACACAGCACCTACAGAGCTGAGCTTGAAATCTACATAAATCCTGTATAGATTCGTGACAATTAAAATAATAGTAATCAGAAAATTCTGCTTGGAAACAATGAAGTTTTTATGCAATAGCTATGATCATGATAATAATAATAGAAATTCTTTGATTTTTAGAATTTAGCTTGGCCCTCAGAGGAATTTGGTATCACAGGATTGTTGACATTGAAAGGAAGCTCTGGAGGTCATCTGGTCCAATGTCCCTACTCAAGCAAGGCCACCTAGACATGATTCTCCAGGTCATGTCCAAATGGATTTTAAATATCTTCAAGGACTGTAAATCCTCTAAATACAATATCTCAACATGGCTTCTTTCCTGTTAAGCTCTAGAGCTGTCAGCATTTCTTCTTCCTTTGTAGTGTCATGACCAAGCCTGCCAAGTTGAGAAACTTGTGATTTTAAAAGAAAATTTAAAAAAATTAAGAAAACAGAATTTTGGTTGTTAGTATGTGAAGAATAATTTCAGCATGAAAAATAAATCAGCTTTTTTTTTTTTTTTTTTTTTCTTTTTCAACTTGTAGTCATAAAACAGTCCAGGAAAAAGGCTTTTACGGAATACTTTTCTCAATATAATTTTTTTTTTTTAAAGAGGAAATCTGAAATGTGAGGGAATCAAAGTAGCCCTATAAAGAAAAGAGATTATATGTGAAGGCTGGTTTTACTCCAGATACTAATAACATTTGCCTTGAAACACTTTTAAGCAATTTTTTGACTCTAAAGCTATGGCTGCAGCAGGATAGAAATATATTCACAGTCTGTTGTTAATGCTCTGTACTGTTAGAATTGCAAATGAAGACACTTTCCAGCAAAATAAACAAAAAAATACTCTTGTCAAAAGCTTTTTGAACTTGTTTGTCCTGAAATTATTATTAACAACACTGACATCCAGACTGGCGAGAAAAAACAATCCTTATATAATTTTCCCTCCAATACCACTTGCAATACACCTTTACAAGATATTTTTGTTCTATTCATTTATCCAAAAGGGTAAACATTGTTCAGGGATAGGTATTAACAAACTGTGAAAAAAAAATATTATTTCTGTTTTATAAAAACTGGATGGGGAAAGGAAATAGGAACAATTTTCTGTTTTGTTTATAATATTTAAGAAAAATGTACTAAACACTTCAAGCAGTTCCAAAACACTTCAGAAATGATAACAACATATGTATATACTGCATACATTTACTAAAGGACTGTACTAATTTGGCTAAGCAACATATTTTAATAGCCCAGTAAAATATATGGTGACCTTTTTTTAGTTGCATTAAGCAAGAGAATGACACAATATCCATGGAAAAATGCTTGTGACAATGATGATAGGCAGCTGGAGATGGAATCCTCTAGAGGAGAAAACCCGGCACTAGCTTTTCACAAATGCAGTTCATTTCCAAGCTAAGCCATTGGTGGGAACTTCTGTTTAATGAGAATTACATTCTAGAATAAAGAGGACATTTGTTTTTTTGAGTAACATGACATAAGTTCCTTTAAATTTATCTCTTGCTAAAATGGAACATTTGCATTACAATCACTTTTCCCTCCAGATGTCATTTGGAGCCTAATTCCCTAATAATTCTTTTAAATTTTAAATATTAACTTACTTTTCATCCTCTTATTAGAAATGAAGCATTCATGCCCACAGCCTACTACCCACTGCCAGAGATATAAAAGGGGAAAATGACGTAACTTTCCTATTGACATTAAATCCATTTAAGTTGTTTTTATTTCCTCTTCATTATCTCCCAGCAACTCTGACGTCTAACGTTCAAATTTACTTCCCATCCTTAGTCAGATGCTCCTGTAGACACTGAGCTCTCTTCACTGCTTTGAGACCCGGACTTGCTTAGCAACAACGTTTGGGATGACATTGGAGTAGCAGCATGAGTGTCCAAGTAATTTTGTCATTTTCCTTTGAAGAAGGGAAAAATAAAAAAGCAGCTTTAATTTTTAGTCTGGTTTTGAATTGTGCATTAAATATATGTTTTGCCTAAGGAAAACTTCTCTGAGTGAAAATAATATAGGTAATAATATAGGTAAAAGGCATAGTCCAGCTGAAATCTCATGAGATACAATCACATGGGAGAGCAAAAAATGTTTTTCAGAAGGTGGTTTCAGGAGCTGAAAATTTTAATTTTGGGAGGCTGTAAAGAAAAGTCATAATCTTTTCAGACTATTTGTTGTATTTTCAGGTGAAATGCCTTGCATAAAAGTGCAAAGCAATGCATAAATCAGTAAACCATCCTCCCATGACTACTATTGATTAACAACATCAAAACATCAAGAGAAATTTATCAATGGTGAGTTGAATATATAACTTTTGACACTAGCACAAGTTTTTTTACTTTTTAAAAATTATGAGTAGTCAAGAAGTCTCCTCATAAATAATTCAAAACTGCTACTGTTCTGACTTTGAAAGTACATACAAATTACCTCCTAACTATAAGGGCAGGACAAGAATATTTTTACCTTGATATCTAAAGACTTCGATCACTACAAATGAGGCTTCTTTGATCTGGAAATTTCAACTACAGATTGAGAAACCAAACTTCTAAAGCTTGAATATTTTGGCAGAGTTTCAAAATTTGAAACTGATACTGCCTCTGAATGTCATCCATCATATAAAAAGGTTAATGAGACTCCTTTTAGTGTACAATGAAGTAACATACTTTTCTGAGGATGGTACATGAAAGGATGAAACAGCATGACCCAAAATTTTACTGAAATCCTGATAAAAACCACAATTCAGTGGAAAGAGTTTATGGTACCCAAAAGTGAAGCTTAATTAGTTAGAAACCAAGCAACAGCTAGAAACAAATAAATTAATCGTGTTTTCCTTCCTGAAATAGGCTTGGGTTGTTTGGTGGCAAAATTCCTTTGAAGAATTTTCCAAAATGCACATGGATATCCTAGCACCTCTGAAAAAAGGCTTTGTTACAATTTCCAACCCCCTTCAAAAAAAAAGCTATACATTTAAATGAAATCTATCTAACTACTGTTCTTTTCATCCAGATTAATTACTGTAGAAAGACACCAGGGACTTACATCCAGTCCTGCTTTTTATCACTCTGAACAAAATAATGGTGGATAAATAAGTGTTTTGAGTAGCAACCACTAATTTCAACTTTGTCCTTGATGCATAAGCATGCAGGGAAACACATCCCAGGGATTCAGTCAAGACAAAGATGAAAGAGTATATTGAAACAAAAAGGAGAGCATGCATGATAGAGTGAAGGAATAATAATCTGTGGATATGAAAACTTACTCTAGATACAATCCCTATGATTCAAAACGTATTTTTAATGTTGTTGAGTGTTTTAAAAGTATAGCAGGCAGTAAAACACTCTGCAATGAGTGATATGCAGTCATAATGCTTGCATGGAGTTTACAGGAACATTGAAATCAATCTGGGTCTTCCAGACGGGCCCTGAAGGACACATTTCCAAATGCACTCTACACCCCAGGAGGGATGCAAAGCAAATGCAAACTCACACAGAAAGAGTCAGAAGCAGAGGCAGCAGTTTCCCCCGACAGTTGGCAAAGAGTGATTTATGAATAACTGTGCTGTGTGCAGAAGCATGAGGCAATGTCATTAGAAGAGGACTGAGTTAACGAGACAGCCTGAAAGCCAAGGATTGCAGCTTTCAGAATTAACCAACTGCCTTCCTGGGAAGAGGGATACAGCTTTCATAACAGTGATTAAGTTCATTGAGCCAGACACCTCCGAGTAGTTTTGTTTCTTCCTCATATGGGAAGAAAAAAAGTGCAAAGCAGCCTTTCCCTCTGCCCACACATGCTCTGCTGTACCAGGAAAATGTTTTCTCCTAAGATCTAGAGTCACTCAGACTTCTGAGAAATTCATATACCATTAAAAATTTTATTCATCACTTACTATGTGACTGGAACAGAATGAAAAAAAACAAAACAAAACCAAAAAACCAAAAGACCTGCAGTTAAAGCTTCAAGATTAAAAATCTGAAAAGAAGCATTTTCTAGGATAAAGGGTGAATCAGATAAGAGAAAAGAGAAAGCCTAAAATCACAATAACTTAAATAAAAGTTGGATTAAAGAAAAAGCTAAAATGCTAGAGTTCTTCTTGGAGAAAGAAAAAAGAAACATTGCATCGAAAGGTACAGTCTGTATGAAGATGAGTTTGATATTTGAAATAAAAGAAAAGAAAAGGTATATACTTTGTGATTGACTCCAATGGCTTGATGAGAATAAGGAGTGTATGCATTTTCTATTTATTGAAAATGAAATAGAAAATCTGATGAATAACTGATTACAATAACTCCACTATATAAAAGTATTTAAGTTATCTATCTCTACCTTTTAAGTAACACATGAATGGCACCAATGCTAATTACAATATTTAATTTTGATCTGGCTTTACAAAAGATGCAAAATATCTCTGCAAAAAATTTTGTTGAGGGTTGCATTCTCATAGTACAGAAACATTCTTTTACAGCTACAATATCTTGTACTCTGAGAATGGCACTTCTCAAGTATTAATGAATATCAGAGATGGTGATAAAAAAATAAGAAAGAAACATACCAAAAAAACCCCACTCCAAAACCACAAAAAAATCTACAAGAGTGAAGCAAATCAAAGAAAAATAATTCCTTACCCAGCTAAATACCAAAGACTCAATGACTACTGTATGATAACTGTTTTATGACTTATTAAAGTCATATTTCCATGTTATATGCTGTTTTAGTGCCTCTCAGAGAAATTATGACTCAATTTTTTCTTCTTCCATTGCCTCATTTAATATCTTTTTCTGGTCCAATTTTTCTCTCAGAGATGACCTGTTATGTACTTAATTTAATTTTAAGACACTATTTTCCTGTGTACTTAGCTTTGCAAGATGAGGCTTCTTTTAAAATTTAAAATAAATGTTTTCTTGCAGAAAATTTTGTCTTCCTTTCTTACATTACCAGCCATCTTATAAAAATACCCTCTATCTACAAAAGAAAACTTAGGTTGTTATATCCAAACTATCAACATTTTATTTTTTTCCCCAAAGCATGATGATATTTGGCAGGAATTGCCAAACTGAGGAAATAGTGACCTGATATGAAGCTGTGATCAAGTGTCCATACTTTTCCCTTATTTGATTTATTAATAAAATTGAACTTTTTTCCAACACAGAATGAGTTGTTTTTGACAGAATCACCGAATAATTGAAGTTGGAAGGGATCTCTGGAGGACACCTGGTCCAGCCTTCCCCTGCTCAGTCAGGGCCAGGTAAAGTCAGTTTCTCAGGATTATGTCTAGATGGATTTTGAGTATATCAGAGGATGGAGACTCCACAGACTGTCTTGGCTGCTTGTGCCAGGCCTCAGTGCATTACCAGTGACACAAGAAAGTGAAATATGTTAGAATGAGCCCTGAATCAGTTTTATGTTTTATTTCCATATTTTCACTGTCACCATTTTACATGTCTGCATCTGTGTTTCAAATGTATGCTTAATATACTCAGACTTGAGCAATGTATTTGTATTGCAACTGCTAAAAGGTGAAGCTGAAAAAGAATTCTGAGGGTAATACATCAATAACATGTTATTGTCTCTATAGCATATCTAGTTATGAGGACTTTTATGGTAGCATTATTAAGTAATGACACAGAAACACTTAAGAAATAATTAAGAATTCTTTTGATAATTATACGACCTTAGAATTTTATTCTCAGCAGTTAACTTTGTTTTGCTGTCATGAACATTTCTTTGTAATGGGAAGTCATAATTGGTTTTATTCTAGTTTCACAACAGAAAATGAAAATTTTACTTTGACTGCAACCCCAAAGACATCATTAATTTTCAAAATGCTTTTCAAAGGTAAACATTAAATTATTAACTGCTACTATTACAGAATAACGTCTCAAGTCATATTTCAGTACCATTTGTTCTACTGAATATGAAATTTCTTAATTTCAGTTTCCATTCTTTTTATTATTTAGTTCTGTACATGTTTCCTGTTATTTGTTTGTTTGTGGGTTTTTTTAACAGGAAGACACACATAATAGGATTTTTTAGTTTATTTGGACACCACGTGTCAAATTACATTGCAGTTTTCTGAAGCGGTTGTTGGTGTTTCTACACTGGTAAGGAAGATGGGGCAGGACAGTCCTTCTGTAGGAACCCTAGTTAGACTATTATCATTCTAAAACAAGATAACAGTGGCAAATTTTAATTATGGAAGCAGTGGCTGTACTTACAGAATTAATTTATCCACTTCTAAACCACAAATTTCCATATATCAAGGTACCAGATACTAATAAATACTAATACTAATACTACCAATAATAATAATAATGATCTTTGTTGTAAAGATTTCAGTAAATAGTTTTGAATCTGCTACAGATATTCTGGAAATGCCTGTTGATCTACTGTGAGAATTTTATTTTTGTACAGATAACTGGAGAGATAAATTACAACAAAAGAAAATGAAAGCCATTAATGTCAGACACAATTATATTTTATTCAAATAGTTATCTTTCCTGTAATCAAATAAATTTGTATTTATGGAAAAATTAGATTCTTTCTAGTGATGAAATATATATGGCATGGCATTAATACTTTATCCACTTAATCATTTGTAAAATTTTTCAAAACAAATTGGTTGCTTAATACAACCTATTATTCAAAATAGTTTCTGGGGGAATAAAAACCAACAGCACATGCACATAATTTTGTTTGTAGTGCCTTCTCCTCTTTCAGTGCTCATTTGTCTGACTGTGTGAGTGGCAGGTGTAGCTGTGAAGGGCCTTCAGTCTCACCTCAGGAGGTGTGAATGTGGCTGCCAAATGTCTCCTGCATGATGGGACAGAGAAGTTTCCTTAGTCCCTTCTCTAAACTTGGTTTTCTCCATGGCCTGTAAAGAATTCCTGGCACTACTCTTTCAGATGTTAGCTGTTGTTGTGCAAGGGAAATAAACACTGCACATGTAGGAGCTGCCTTTCTGTAACTCTTCTACTTTAATTTGCAACAGAGGTATGTTCCTAAACCGCTTGTAGAGGGTCTTTTGCCAGCAAGAATAAAATGTAACAAAATTTGCTTATTAATGTAGCTGGATGCAATGCTGACAACATACCAGTTCCATCCTGACAGCACCCAGCCCTGTACTTAAAGAGAAATCTCAACTCAAAATCATCTGTGTAAACCTGACCTCCCATTTCATGGGGCAGTATTCCAGTTAAAAGCATGAAAGAACCTCATCCACTCACTTCACATAAAAATAAAATACTAACATGAAATAACTCATAAACTCCTATCATAAAATAACATTTTATAGTGTGACCAACCACTGTGATTTCTGAGCATTATAATAGCAAACCTTGTATTCCTGAAATATGGCAATCTCCTCAAATCTCTCATTTTTGCAGCCCAAAAGCTATTCTCACAGGCTTAGCTTTGTGTCAGATATCATGCGAGCTGCATCCCTAAACTGCCACTGGGTTCTTCCCTCCCATTTCATGTATTGGGAAGTAGCACACCTCAGGAATTCACTTTTTCAGGGGGAGGAAGAGTAAGTGAGAGGGGAATGAGTCAATCTGTATTCTGCTGCTTTCTGTCTTTGTGCTTCAGTGGCTGCATTTTTATCTACATCAAAGGGCTTTGCTCTGTTTTCTCACCCGGGTTCCCTCTTCCTTTGTGCTAAGGTGGAAATAAAGAATTCACTATGCTGAAAAGTGAACTCTAAAGGGAATTACAAGTGTTAACTGGTAGTAAACAGATTCCTATTAGAAATATTTGTATAATTTTTTTGCTACTTTTTACGTACAGTGAGCAAATATTAACTCTTCATTACTATAAACACAGTAATAGTCAAGCAAGCAGATAAAGCACAAAAAAGCCAGATGCAGCTGTCTTTCACAAATATGAAGTTTAATTAGGTGATCAGAGTTGGGAAATTCACCTGATTGATAGAAAGACTTTTTCAAAGATAAAGCCTCTTTTACAGTGATTGTCTACCACCAACCAAGGCCCAGATTTGTCCAAACATCTCTGTGTATGAGCAGTTCTTTATCTGAATCATCTCAAACAAATTTTCATATGATTTACCCAATTATGAGAAGAAATGAAGTATTCATGTTTTTTCCAAGTTGCTTTATTATACTGTAAAAAATTTATTCAAAAGGAAATTGTAACCTTTTTACACTGTTTTGTCCAGTTTAAAGATTAATTGAAGTCCAAATTCTACCAGAGATTCACTCAGTTATGCACATTAGTATGTGGAGTCCCATATTAACTTGTCAAGAGTAAATACAACTTGAGGTTTCCAGTTCCCAAATTTAGTGTATGAGCAGTTCTTTATCTGAATCATCTCAAACAAATTTTCATATGGTTTACCCAATTATGAGAAGAAATGAAGTATTCATGTTTTTTTTCCAAGTTGCTTTTTATACTGCAAAAAATTTATTCAAAAGGAAATTGTAACCTTTTTACACTGTTTTGTCCAGTTTAAAGATTAATTGAAGTCCAAATTCTACCAGAGATTCACTCAGTTATGCACATTAGTATGTGGAGTCCCATATTAACTTGTCAAGAGTAAATACAACTTGAGGTTTCCAGTTCCCAAATTTAGTTTACTCTCAGTGATTCTTCTTGCATGCTAGGTCAAAAGCAAATGATCCCGCTTTGGATTTTCACCTCCAAAACCTTTGAGTCATCTATATAATTTCTGCTTCTCAAGATGTCAAAACAAAAGCAGCTGCAGGAATTTTTTTAAGGGTTTTATAAAGGCAGAAGAAGGAGATAAAAAATTATTCTTTTGTACTGTACAGCCCCTTTCATTTATGGGTAATGTCACCAAAGTGCTTTGCAAGTATCCAAGAGAAAAATCTGCTAGTTTTGGTTTTCCTGGTAAATGGTGCATGCAAGACTCCAGTTAAAGGGGTAGCAACAGCTCTTCTCTTCCTCTCCCCTTGGGCTGCACAGACATTTCAAAGGGGAGACACTCCTCCATGCATGTGGAGATCCAGAAGCAACTTGGAGATAAACACAAATACAGTAAAATGTGTTTCAGGTTTTTTTGCCACCCATGTGATGCCTTCCTCCAGGAAACAGTGAGGGTGACCTGTGCTCTGGGAAAAAATACTGTAAGAAGGATGCAGTACTGTACTGGCTCGTAATGCCTGTAGTCATCAACCAGGGGATTCACTGGATTGTACTGTTCCTTGTCCAGCAGTGCTGTGAGTATGCTTTTCAATTTAAAAATTGGGAGAGTATGAAAGTCTACAATTCAAAATGTTCTTGATACCTTCTAGAAGAGTACTGAAATAAAAAGATGCAATTTGATGGGAACAGTTGTGTAGCAGCAGGCATAAAGGGTATACATAAAGTGCTGAGAAGAAATATCAGTTGGACTACTATATACAAGACAGAAAGAAATCCTTCTTCATTAGTCAGAATGACTGAAGTCTAATTAAGGTATTACATAAATAAATTTTAAAAAGTCAAGGGAAGAATATCAAAGGAAACATGGCCTAGAAAACACAATATTTTAGAAAATATGGGGGTTATAATCCAGGAGAAAAATATAAATAAAAACAAATAAACAAAAAGATAATACTTCACTACCCTAAAAAATGTAAAATAACACCAAAAGAAAAAAATATTTCTAATTCGTGTGACTAAAACAGAAAGTAGTCTTAGAAGTTCTAGATTAGATAATCTAAGGATAAGGAACCCCTATCCTTAGAAGTTTTTAAATAAAAGACAAAACAGATTTTAATGAACCACAGTTGAACCACAGTATGAATGGTTATTCTCATGCTCACCTGGTTTTGTCTGTGTTGACTTGGCTGGACCTTTGGCTTCTGCTCAGAATTAAGCTGTGAATCAGTGAATTGAACTCACGTTCACGAGGCATCTTACATGACTGTTCTCCCTCTGAAGCAGTCCTCTGATGCTTGAATGATGCCCAGTTCATCATACACACCTTATTATTAAAAATCCCTGGAGAAGGACTGGCTCGGAGTCATCTCTAACCTGTACATGGGACATCATGTGGGAGGAGTAGATCTAGCATAATCTAGCACTTCTCTGTGCCATGATATCACAGAGCAATAGAGACATCCTAATCCAGCATCAGACTTTGTACTCATCAGAGGTTTTCATACTGGTGCCTGCCTTCTAACAAGGCACCATGACCAGACTGTCATTCTGTATCCTCTGGTTGACTGTCTACAAAGAGCACTATATAATTACAGGACATCCATATGTTTAGAAAGTTTGTATTCTCATGTTATCTATGCACCAGCTCACGGTGTATGTGCTCTGATGTCCACCTCTAGAAATGAGTGACACTCTCCACTATAACAATGGCATATCCTGACCTAAAGAGAACATGACTGAAAATCTGTCTTTTGACTGCTGCTGAGCTCCAAAAGTGCAACAGTGGTGAGCTTCAGGCAAAAAGTTATAAAGCAACACCTCAGCATTCCCAAGGATGTACATCCAGTTCTAGAGAACTGCCCCTCTTCGGTGAGCAGACCTGCCTCAGCAACGGTCCCAGTAGGATGAAAAGCTCCAGGCCATATTTCTACGTGCCTTAAGTAATGGTCATAGGTTCTGTAAGGGAAGAGCAGTTTGCAAAGCACGATACTTTTAATTGAAAGTACTGTTACCTAAATTGCCATATACCAGAGCACCTGACAAAATCTCTTGTTTTCTTAGTAAATAAGCCAGTTTTCCCTACATGGTAGTTGTCATACCATCACCCAGACCCTATTTATGTGTATGTGGCAAGGTACACACAAGAATCTGGGGCTTTCTATGCGCTCTGAAACTTTAACAATCTTCAATTTTGGTTGGTTTTTTTTCATACAGCGTCAGGAAGAAAAGGAATTATTGTGGCTGGAGCTCCTCATTTCAAAAGGAGAAATTAGAGAGGATGCTTATAATAGGAACTGAATCCAGCTTTGAGACTGTGGACAACAGAAACATAAATATCTCCCAGCCAGTCCAAAGAATTAAATTAGAACATCAAAAAGAAGTAATCATGGACTGGTGGACTGGTATAAAAATAGGGATAAGAACTCTAATAAGGAAGGAAGGCAGGAAGGCAGGAAGGCAGGAAGGCAGGAAGGAAGGCAGGAAGGAAGGCAGGAAGGAAGGCAGGAGGAAGGAAGGAAGGAAGGAAGGAAGGAAGGAAGGAAGGAAGGAAGGAAGGAAGAAAAAGACCAAATTAAAAAAAACTAAGGAAAATATAAGGAATAAAATCTTGAAAATAATATTTAGGGTCTTCTCACTGAGAAGTGCTTGCTATGTGTTTATAGGTGTTATCAAAATCTATAAAAGTCACTAGTCAACCCATCTCATTTAAGATTCCTTTAATTATAGTGGGAGTTTGAGCAATGTCTTCATTCTTTTAAACTTGTATTTATGAGAACAAGTACAGATTTTATTAAATAAACCATCTGTATGATACATATTGAGTATAAAATAGATGATTACCATATAAATTGGAGACAAATCTGAATTAAATATTGATCCATCCAAACCCTTAACAGCCAGAAAACAGCCTAATTGTCATGGATCATGAAGACTCTAATGGTTTAGCTGAATACTGGAATACACACAAAGGCAAATATTAAACATTAAAAAAAATAGAACACTGGCTTTCAAACTGTTTTTTAAAAGTTGTAAAAAAATATAGTGAGAGTTGTCAGAAGTTAAAATCTAATAAAAAATAGCTAAATCTGACTAGAAAACGTCAGTGCACTGATTAGCACTTGTACGAATGAAGTTTCTGGTTTAGATGAAGTACATCAAGTGAATAAGATTACACAGGTAGAAGGTGACAGCATTAATGCTATATCTTTTTTAATTGATACCACTATAGCTGGTGGTTGGTTCATGGACAGGTTTGCTCTATGCTTTCCTCAGAGCCTTGTGAATAAACAAATTAACAATAAGCTTTCAGTCTAGACAATGCTATGACATGAAAATATATATCAGAAAAGAGTTTTCTATTCTGCCTTCCACGGAGTACTGCAAATATACAGAAATTGAAATATCTATATGACTTACAGGAATGGCTATGTCTTCCTCTTCCTCTACCTGGATTAGTTAATTTGCCAAACACTATATAAGAGAAGATTTGCATGTTCTTTGCCGTACTGAGCCAAAAGGGACAAAATTTGACCTGCATTAAACAGCCAGGTTTTGTATATTATCAGGAGCAAGCAGAGCTGTTGTAACTGTAACAAATTCAAACCCCAGTGAAGCTGAGGTAAGATAAAACAGGTCTGCGCTGCTGAGTGGTGTCTGGACATGGTTGGTAAATCTTTTGCTTTCTCAGTTCTGTGATGGTAAAGTAGGCAAAGGAGCATTCCAATAAACTGCAATTCACATTCTGTTCTTTCTTTTCCCACAGCACTTTCATCTATAAATACCTTGCCTTGGGAACAACTTTTACTGCTGGTTTCTGACTAACACTTTGACTAAGGGCTGAACTGAGAATAAATTTCACCCACATTATCCTTCCAGTTTAACCACTGACCACCAGGAGCTACCAGCATTAAGTTTTCCAATGTGGTGATTACCCACTGGTCAGCTCCTTCATTTAGATTTCATTTCCATAGGCTGCTTGTAAGAACATCCAATGAAGGCATGTGAAGTTAAAGCATCATCCAATACTCCTGCCTCAGACAGAAGTCACAAGAAGGATGTTAGCTGAGTTCTATTAGCTGGAAAATCTATTCTTGTCTCTTAGGTGCTCACAGATCAACAATTAAAAGCCTTGCTTCAGGAATTCTGCTTTCTGAAATGCTGAAATTAGTCCTATTAGTATCTAGATCTAAAAGTACCCTTTTTTCTATCCAAAATGAAATTTTAGATGTGTAAACCTTTATACTTTTCATGGTCTGCACATATTCTTGGAAATTGAGGTAAATTATTTCATGTTATATTTTGTCTTAAATTCTTGAAGAACTGTGGTGCACATTTTACTCTGACCTTGTTCAAGGGAAGACTATCAAAATTTCTGCCAATTATCTTTGATCATTTTAATCTCTTATCTGGTCTATATGTTGTTACTATTAAGTGTATTCAGCTTTCTGTCAAAAAAAGATTGAGCTAATCTCTTTTCTACATATTCGTGATTTTCACACTCTATGAATTAATAACTTTAATGTTAAAGTAGACTTTGACAGAACCTTAAATGCTCAAAATTTTTACATGCAAGTTGATCAGAGTCTATTAATATGTTAAGTTTTATACACAGAAACTGCTCAACATCAAAGTTGTGTTAAATGTTTTTCCTTTTGTTCATGATATGAAATGGAATGTCACAAATTTCCTCAAAATATAAACATGAGCAAGAATAGTCATGGTTAGTGATTAAAATCTTAAGGGAAGCCAACAAAATCATCAGCAGAAAGGATCACTTTTTGCAACCCTTTTTCAAAATTAAACCAGTAGACATAAAACACATAAAACAAATTATTTCTCACTGGTTCATTGGACCTATCACCATTATTGAACTGACATTAGGACACTATCAGTACCTGATGGCATCAACAAGCATCATGTTGAAGATATTGGAAAGCATTAACTTCTTTCAGCAGCTATAGGTACTGTACTATGGTACAGTACTATGGCTGACAGCCATTAATACCTGTCTGCTATCAACTTGTCCATGCCTGTGACTCCATCTCAGACAGCAGGTACTTTTGACTCATGTAGTCCTGCATCAGTTTGGATTAAAAGTTCTAGTTCATCCCTCAAACTCTAATAATATTCATGTCTTAGTAATTTTAGAGTTAATGAATCAACTTTTGTCACTGAGTGCAGCTGGTTAATCTAATGAACATACTTGCTTAAAAATAAAAGCATAAAAGCAATGGTACATGTGATAAGAATGACAATTTGTGTTAAACAAGTATCTTGGTTACTTTCATAGATACTTTAAGGGATCATGAGACATGTAAAGGGCATTAATCAGCCGTCTTTGCAGAGTGGGTAACCAAAGAGAGGAACTAAAGGAATGAGTTATTATACGTAACCTGTCATGTGGAGTGTATCCTTCAGGGACCAAAGAGGGGGGTACTCACACACTACAAAACTATAAATGAAAATACAAAAGAAACACATTCAAGGATTAACTCTGACAACTTTATTGTTGTTTAGTCTCTCTATAAAATAAGAAAAGTAGTCCTAGATAATTCCTTTTCCACAGTTATTTGATGATATCTCCCATATCAATTTGTTTTTTCTTTAAGAAGCAATGCCTAGTGGTACCTATAGAAAAATTGTTTTCCCAGGCAGTCCACTTTCCTGCAGCAGCACTTTGTGTGCTGATTATTTCAGAGCATTCACGTCCTCTTTTCATTTCACACTGAAGGAAGTAATTTATTCCATTGTACGTGGCTCTATCCCATCCTCTCCACTTCCTCTTTTGCCCTCAATTTCACTGTGCTGTGCTCTGTGTATTTCTATCTAACAGCCATCACAAACCCCCAGTTGTCACCTTTAATGCATTTGCCTGTTGTGAGAGCTGGACAGTGCAAGCCAGCTCCCTGCCAGCTCCCTGCTCCACAAGAAATCAAGCAGGAGGAGGTCAGCCTTTAAACACAGAATGACTGTGAAACTGCTGCTCACAGCTTTACAGCTTTGCAGTGCTGTGGAAGCACAGTGGCTGGCTAAATTTGGCAGGAAAGTCTACTGGAAGGTCAGTACACTCCTGCTATGCATTCATTCTCTGTGTTTTCCTCCTGAAGGAATTTCTGGGATTATTCCTCAGAATAACTGGTGCCACTACGCTCCAGCTGACTGGCATCAGGCAAGACACCATTTAAGCACCAAAGAGGCCTCTCACATGTCTATGCATATGTATGTAAACAAAAGTATATTTATATAGTACATGTACAAAGAGTAACAGTCAATTCCATCATGCTCTTTGAGCTAATTTGCCTTAGCCTCAAAGTGACTGCCCGCCAAATTGAAGCTCTGTTGCAGTAGAACAACAGCCGTGTTCTCTATATCTGAATATCCTTGAGTGAGAACAGAGCAATGTGAATTCTACTGTTTAACAGGAGCTGGATGAAAGAAGTCTGTTTCCAATTGTACCTGCTGACAGTGGTGTTCAGAAAAATCAACGATTAGAAGGATTAGGAAGCCTGTGAAAAAGACAATAATACAATTTTGGATCATAGCTCTGCAATTATAATGCACAAGAATATCTAAGCTGGTTTCTCATTCAGAACACTTAAAATAGAACTTTAATTTATGTTAGAATATTCAGCTCCAACTGATCATTTTTTGTTTATCTGGGCTATGCTTCAACAAGCATTGCAAAGAGAAAATTACAGAAAAAATCGTTATCAATACTAGCAGAAGGCTTAGTGGGGAAAAAAGAAGGTATGCAATATTCCTCTATCAAGGCAAATCAGGGATATATTGAAAAAACATCACAACAACGTTTTTATTTTGATTACAAATTTTACTGGTTCAACCAGAATGGAAATGAAATAAAGTTGTTTTGCAAATACCATAACCAGTAATTCCTCATTTTCTTCTATAATGATGTTTATTCTAACTCTTCAAATTTCAGCAAAGTAGTTGCAAGAACAGGAGGACACAGACATATAAAACTGTAAGATATTAATAGCGAACAACTGAAAAAATGACAATTTCTAAGATGCTGTTCAAGTCCACAGTTACATCAAACTCCTAAAAATCCTCTGGTGGCACTATGAAAGCTCCAAGAGTTTTTATGCATTAATCCAGCAGCATCAAAGTATTAGAAATGCTCTTGTGACAAAGCAGATTGCTGCATTTTACCTCCAGCTCATTAATTCTGTAATTATTTTTTTAAGCTTCTTATTTTTTTTAAACGAAGTGAGAAAAATAAATGTTTTCTTTTGTACGTCATATGTATTTAAATAACCATGTCTCACAATTTTCATTTCTGCCTGTGTTTGTCATAGTTTGAAAGACACAAGCACAGGCAGGAAATATTAATCTGTGACATCAGGAAACAAAAAAGCAGATTTCCGAAATAAAACCATAGGGGCCAACATAATTTTAAATGATGACGTGTAAACAAACCATGCAACATATTAGTGTTTGTCTGCAACCTTATATGGAATTCTTTTATTTTGCATGTGTTTGGATTGATTGCTGTTTAAACATAAAATTTCAGCTTTATACCTAAATTTATTAACTACTGAAACTCATCAAATATGTCCACTTTCAACCTGTCCTTTATCCTGTTCCACTCTGAAGATCATAATTTCTTTTCATTTTGAAAGCCTAGGACACAGCAAGATAGAAGAAGGGGATCCTCAGGAAGGCAGGAGAGACAAAAAGAGCAGTCCAATACTTTAAAGTTTTGAAATTTTAATATAACTCTCTGTAAGACAGTATCCATGTTTATCATGTATTTATCGTCATGCATACTGATGTTTAGAGAAATCAACCTCAGTTTTGTGTCTTGTGATTACCTAACAGTAAAACTAATATTAGAATTAATAGCAAACACACATTTTCAGCTTATACAAAGATTTTTTTTATTTTTTAATAACAGTTCCACCCTCATTTACTCTCAGTTCGGAGGTTTGGTTTTTGGGAAGGTGAAGTTGTTTGTTTCTTTCTAGAAAGCTGATGACACTGCTCCTAAAAATTATCAGAGGCTCCATTAATTTTATAATATTTCAGAAAATATCCAGTCACCTTCTTCAGTGGGAACTCAAATACCACATAGCAGTAGTTTAAACTCAAATGAAGTTATGTGGAGATGACTCAAGAACTGTAGGACTGCAATGTATTTCATTCCTAGGATCAGTGAACAGGCTAACAAAAAACAGGCACACATGAAACTGCACTGGTCTCTGTGAATTAGAGAAGCTGGGAACTGCCACTGTTAATTACACTTCAAAGGGCTTGGAGTTAATCCAGGTGATTAAACACTTGCTTAGCCTGCCCTGAGCCTGAGCATTTCCGTGGAGAAATGCCCTGCTTTTCACACCCGATGGGAGCTTGTTTTAACCCTCAGGCACCCACAAGTGCAGAGCACTTCTGAGGAGCTGTCGGACCCTCTTCCCTTGCCAGACAAGTCAGACTGTAGGAAGAGAATTTGCGATTAATTTCCTGTTCCTGCCACAAGACAGATGGGTACCAGGCAAAATTAAGGCATAACCTGTTCTGTAACCTGTGTCCACCCTCCCATAGTCAGTGATGCCTGCCTCCCAAAGCCCATCAGTTGGTGGCAAACGTAGGCTAAGAGAAGTCTGGTTTGCTTTTCTTGTAAAAACATTTTGTGTCTATTCATCTCTCACATTACTCTGCCCCTGGCTAGGACAGGATGTGTTCTGTCTTTTGTTCTGGTTTTTAAACACTCAGAAAATAGATGTATCTTTTGCCTCCAGTTGTATTCCTCAAGCTAATGTGCTATTAAGGAGAGGAGCTTCAATTTTCTTTCCACTGCTAATGAAGCAAGTGAGTATTTGGCTTGCTTCTTCAATCAGACCTCTAGTAATTGAAAGAAAAAGGATTAAAAAGTACAAAAGAGTGCTCTTAGAAGAAGATTAATGTCCTGACATGTCCCCAACCTCATTGTTTTGTAAACAAGCCAGTCAAATTTCAATCCCATAGGCAGAATTTACAATGAAACTGAGATGACTTTGTTCAATATCATCACTTCTGGAGTTGTCATCAAACATGGGAATAACTTTATGAAGGAGCTGTGCTTTGCAAGTTTTGTGCTTAATATTTGATCCCTGAAAACTGTCTGTAATGAGAACTGTTTTGATATGTGCAATCATCACGCTGTAAAAAGAAAGCCAAACAATGTACAGAGAACAATTAACTTCAATGACTATAGTCCAAACAAGTGTTGAATCAAATCTGATACAAACGAGACTTTCCTCAGCTGTGGGTAGAGAGGCATAAAAAGAAAAGTGTTTCCAAATCAAAGGAAAAGTTCAGGGGAGATTGAGTGAAGGAAAAACGGCTTAGGCTCACTGAATTACACAAGAACCTTGCAAAAGAGAAAAGATTAAAGGTGTGCTTGTTCTGCCAGCTGAACCATCAGCTATACTTAGAAAAGGAAATCTGAAACAAAGAGACCTCTTCATTTATTAAATTCTCTCAATAATTGTATATAAGTGATAACAATATAAAATACACTGGTCATACAAGAAAGATATTTTTACTTCTCATATTTTTAATCTCTCAACATGAAAAAAATCACTAGAGAAAAGTGACAAATGTTATTGCAGCTTTAATGCAGAAAATATTTTGTGAACTGTGTTGAGTTTTATGATACACTGTTCTTGTGCTGTTTTAAAATATAAAGTAAGTTTTCCTCCATAACACCAGGCTTAGATTCAGTCTACAATTGAATCTAGAAACTACAACTACTTTGGATGGTCTGTTAGTTTAGGTTGTCTCAACTTCCTTTAAGTGAGATTACAGGCACCATAACCACACAGGTAAACACTGGGGTTTATGCAGTGGAAAAGAAAGGAAGACTTGGTAGTTAATTTAAATTGCATTCTTAAAAGAGTATTCTTCTCTCATAATTTTTGTGGGTCTTGTTAACAGCTGAAGTGTGCCAAAGTAGTAATGCAGACCAGGTGAAACATTTTGGTTAAAAGGATCTATATGTAATGGTAATGGTTTTAAAATCCAAGGAGAAAAAAGAGTCATAATACCCCAATAAGAGCCTACAATTCTGAAAAGGACCCAGACTCTCATCATGTGCAGAAATGGAATTCCTTTAAAATGTCTGCCATTGTTTGGGTAAAATTATAATTATTGATACACAATGAATGATCTCCAATAACTCCCACCATTGCCACTCAGAGCACAAGGTGCCCTTTTACGTCTGCACAGTCCTCCTCCCCTCTAGACACAAATTATTTAATAGAGAAAAGTAGCTGTTCTTTTGCTTATGCAACTAATATTGTTTTGCAGTAGGACAGCAAGAATGTGTAAAATAAAATAAGCAATAATTTATACCTTTTTCATGGACTTACTGAACATATGGCAATGGGGAAATTATTTTGTTGATTTTTACATTCATGAATTCTTTTTTAAATTGGCAAGAAGGACATTTTCTATTCTTCCAGACCCAGATATGACCTGTTTTCTATTGCTGCTTTTAAAAATAATTGCATATGGTAAATTCTTATGTTTGCACATCCTAATTTTGGCTTTCATTCAGACACATGAAAGATTTACAATTCAAAATCAGACCGTCTTATACAGTGCCAATAGCAACACTTCTGTTAAGGAAACAACTGTAATGAGATTACAGAGTAATACAATAATTTTCTGGAGTAAAAAAAAAAAAGAAATAAAAAAGGCAAAGTCACAAAATCATCATCAACTGAAAGGTCATTCCAGTTTTTCTTCACTCCCTTTTCCTCAGGCAATAAAATTCAATTATAATAATGTACTTCATTTGTGCATTTTATCATTTCTGCTAATGTATTTGGCAGTTCATTTAGAAATTAATTTGGATCAACTTTCAGCTTTTTATAAAAGTACTGAAGAAACAGGGTATTGGACAAGATCCAAAGTCATAGAATTGTTAAGGTTTGAAAAGACATCTGAGCTCACCAAGTCCAGCCATAAACTGACAGATTCACCACTGAACTGCCCAAGTTCCACGTCTGCAGGTTTTCTGAACATTTACAGAGATTGTGATTTTACCACTTTCCTGGGCAGTTTGTTTCAATGCTGTCCACCCTTGACATGAAGAAACTTTTCCTAATATCCAACCTAAACCTTCCCTAGTAAAACTTGAGATTAACTCAGTTGGTTAGAGCATGGTGCTAATAATGCCAAGGTCATGAGTTTAATCCCTGTATGGGCCTTTCATTTAAGAGTTGGACTCCATGATCCTTGTGGGTCCCTTCCAATGCAGAACATTTTGTAATTCTGTGATCTCCTTTGTGCCTGTTGATGGTTACACAGAAGAAGAAATCAACTCCTATCTTCCTGCAACCTCCTTTCAGGTAGTCCTAGAGAGCCAGAAGGTCTCCTCTGAACCTCCTTTTCTGTAACCTAAAAATTTTCAGCTCCCTCAGCTGCTCCTCATCAGATTTGAGGTGAAGACACTTCCCCAGGTCCATTGCCCCTCTCTGGACATGCTCCAGCACCTCAATGTCTTTCTTGTAACAATAAGAAAGATCTCTAGGCCTAAGACTGAACAGAGGATTCAAGGTGTGGCCTCTCAAGTGCAGAGTACATTTTGTGTTCCTAAACCAACTTTAAAATTTTGGTGTCAACCAGATTGCTGGCAGGAATGCTTAGACCCTTATCATGTCAAGAGATCAAAATATCTTTACCTATAAATCTCTCCTTAAATTCATAAAGCCTCTTATTGAAAGAAATATTTGGAAGAAATGAAAGCTGTACTAAAAATACTGTCTGACAATAAGAATTTTTGCTTTTAGAAATCATGAAAATCACTTTCATAATACTTGACAGTTATGAGCAAAGGAGGTCTCTGCTCCAAAATGCTGAAGGTCTAAAGCTCATTTGAAATAGTGAAAAAAATTTTCACTTTATTGGCAAATAATGGAAGATCCTATCATCAAAAATAGGTTCCAAAATAGAAATTTCTGTGAATCATTGAAAGTAGTAATTCTTAAAAAATAGCCCTCATTTTACTAACTACAGACATTGTCCCCTCACATGTTGTTCCTTACAATGAAAATAAAATGATAAGATGAACTACAAAGCAACACACTACAGGAGATTAGCTGAGACAGTGAGCAGATTGAATTAAAATGACACAGCCCTTGACAGTAGGTACAAAAATACCCTCAAAAAAACCTCAAAACATATAATGTTTTAATAAACTTCGAGTCAAAAAAAAAAAAAAGAAAAAAGAAAAGAATTAACTTCTAGTGGGATACAGAGACCTGAAATGAACTCATAATAAACAATTCTGAACAAAAAGTTAATGTAGAAACGTGTAAATGTTAAGGTGTCAAAAGGTATGCAATGCTGCAGAGGATGAGAGTAGAACTACCAATGACAAAATAGCAAATCTTATGTCAAAAAGCATAAAAAAGTACATCAAAAGTTGTTAAAAAAGTTGTAAATGGCATGACTCAAAGCAGTGAAAAGATATATTACAAGGAGGATGGCTTGGTCCTTCTGCTAATCTGACTCACTGACCCCTGTGAGAGCCTTGCAGTGCTGGGAAGAGATGCTGTGTTATCAAAATCATTTGCTTTCTAGGTCCACAAAGACCTTCCTCTCTTCAGCATTTCTGACCACACATACAGCAAAGGTGGAAGGCTGAAGACCATGAGACTGTCAGACTGTGTTGTTTTGTATTTCTTACACCTGGTTTTCTATTACCATGTCAAATTATTATCAGAGGTGCTGGCAGAAATTACCACAGGTGTTTATAGGTGCTTATACAGGCAGTGCAGTCTCTAGTGTGTTAAAATAGTACTGAATTCACAGAATTCATAGCATCTAAAACTCATTGTTATGATTATTATTATTTTTACTTTTATTTTTATTTTAGATTATTATTAGTAGTAGTAGTAGTAGTAAATGTTCATGATTCCTTCTTACAGAATTCTTGTTAGATGTCCTTATACATGTTGAGAGATTTATAGAGGCAACCAGTATCTTCAAAAATTCCTATGAAAAGAAAGAAAGCACATAACTTTTACATTTTTTTTCCCTAGATTTGTTTCATGATATTTTTAACTCATAGACTGGTTTTTTATTCAGGAAGAAAATCCTTGATAACAACCAAAATAAAAGCTGAACCCCAAAATGCACCAGCCCTCTAGAGTGATGAAATGGCTGACATACGGGGAACTGAGCCAAATTGAGGAACTTTATTATGCAGTACTTTGTGAAGAATTAGTAGAAACACTGTAAAGCAAAGATTAAACAATTTACTCTCTCAGCATGTATATTATTCTGTGAGCCATCACCAGTTTCAATTCTCAAATCCATGAAACAGACATGAGGTATGTCAACATGTTACTGGCCAATCCATCTCTTGTTTCTGAATGCCTTAATTGCACCTGATCTGGGAGATGGCCAGTTTTGCATAGGCTGGGATGAAAAGAAAAGAAGAAATGCTTTTTTTTTATTTCTTTTTTTTCACATCTCTTTAAAAATCTTTCTGAATCCATAAAAGAAACAAACCACAACCCACAAAAAAACAAAAACAAAAACAAACAAAAAAAAAACCAAAAAAAACCCCACCAAAGTAAAACAGAACCCAAGCACTTCTATTGTTAGTATTTTCTTTCCTGTTTACTCCATAATGAGTGAGGAATAGGGAGAACTAGAAGAGTCACTCCTCTGCTCCTCTGTCTTAGAATTAGCCCAGATCATCTGGCACCAACCCAAGACTCTTTATCCTCAGAGCACTTCTGAGCAGAGAAGAGTGGAAAAAAAAGTACAGAAGATTTATGAAAGTAGTAAATGCAATGAGACTTAGAACATAGTGAATTATTAGTTGCAAATTAATCTTATCTGAAGGTCAGACCAATCCTACTGTTTGTAGATCATGTGAAAATTGATTCTAGTTTCTGGCAATTTGTTATTCTAAATTTTAATTGAATGAGACAAATCATCTATTTTCTTCTAATACAATTTTGCCTTTTTCACTTTTCATTTCATTTGAAGTCTGTCCTGGATAGAGCATGACTTCTGACTCAAAGGAAGATTGATTTTAGTGCAAGAAGTGTCTTTATTCCATAGGTAGCTACTTCTGCTCTCATAAGGAAATATTAGAAGTGGCTGAATCAAAAAGTTCTCATAATTTATTTACAATATTATCTTTTTAATGCAGCAATTACCAGTTTTACTAATGGACCAAGCTGAAAATATGAGGACAGAAGTATTGAAAGACATTATTACACACACACATATATAGATGCATATTTATATATCTGTATTTCTACAAATTTATTTTTTGCAAGTATATTCTCTCAGTCTGATTTTAAAAAGTAAAAAATAAAAAGAGTGAAACACTTGTATCTTCCTGAATCTCTTCTTCCAGACAAAAAAGAGATAGAAGACTTAAAATTTTGGGGTTTTTTCCCCTTAACCCTATGGTAATGAAAAACAGCCAGAAAAAAAGATCTTATTTTTGATTGAGGGTAGAGAAAGGGCATGACTCCAATTTTTTTTTAAGTCCTAATTTGAATTTGTCTGCTGCAGAGAGCTTATCCTGATTTGATGTAGGGGTCAGAGATGTGGTAGACGAAGGTGGAGGAAGGGGAAGGAGAAGTATGACTGCTTATGAAAAGAGTCAGCATGGGAGCTAAAAGGGTTATTCTTGTCACATAAAGAGGCCTTTTTTCTTTTTCTTTTATTTGTTTTAATGAGTGATTGAAGTCAAGAAAAACATTTGATGGACTCTACTAAATAAGCATGGGTGGACATGACTCCACTTCATGTACTTTTCTGGACAATAACTGCTTAGATTAGAGTTTTTACCAAATAAGAAGACTATATAGATTCACATGTATCACTTTGAAAATGAAAACACAGCACTTTTCTGGAGTTAAAAATACATCTAATTATCTCACATAAGCACATGCACCAGAGAGAATCTCCACATGTTTCCCCACAAAAGTGCAAGAACAATAAATCAAAGTACTTTGCAGACACCACCCGAAGTGTGACCTTGTATTTGCAGGGATTGCTTCGGGATATGAAGTTAATTTCATTTGATAACTGCTCTTTGCAGCACAGGAATGGAAAAACAGGGCTTACCGGCAATAAAATCAGAAAAGTAGACAGAAAATAGATCCTGAAATCCCTGCTGTGAACATTTTTAATTTGCTAGTTTAAGAGATGGGATCTTCCTGACAAGACTGTATTTTTACACATTCGTGCAAGAGCCTGGGAGTAGAAATACTCCTGCAGCAAATAGATAGCAGTTATTTTCCTTTGACAGAAATTTTTATCTTTCTAATTCACTAAGTAACCCCTACAGTCAAATAAACAAAAAGCTATTTACCATTTAGACTTATCAGTGTCTACCTGTACCATCATGTGTTCTGGTTTATTTCCCATCCCACAGAGTACAACTGCCTGCCAACACAGATTTTCTGCCTTCAGACTTTGGAAGCACAACATCGACTCCTTATACAAGGATTTTCATCTTTTTGGACACTGCCTACTAGAAGGAGGAAAAGCTTCCTATACTGGATCAAATTTGTAATCAAAGGAAGAAAACTGATTTATTTTCTTGAAATCATTTGACTAATTTGAAAGTACCATTAGATAGAGCTTTGTGTGGGGTACTCTTTTCCTAAAATCACAGACTAAAGGTTATCATGTGAAACAGAAAAAGTTTAATAATCATATTTTTGAGGTTTAGTTAAATACAATTTTCTGAGAACTGAACTTTAGTATAGATTTTTTTTAATTCAGTAAATCAAATACATCTCTGATAAATCGGTCAATATTTTCAACTTATATTTTCTGTAAACAAGTCTGACTATTCTTCCAAGTTTGTATAAAAAACATTTACAATCAGATTAACTGAATAACTTCCTTGAAATGCTTAAACATTAGTAAAATTTTATGCCTTTACCTGCATTAACTCTGTAGGCATTTTATGAGCAAAATGCATTAAGAGTTCACTCATATGCGTAAAAAGCTGGTTCCTTGAGCCACTACAATATATATCTCATTATTTTATAATCTCTTTGCAGAGTCGTAGACTTGAAATATGAAATTTGCCAGTGTACTGCTCTCTATGTTCTACTTTCATCTCAAGAATTTAAATGCATTGAATACAACTTCCTCCACCCTCTTATTTACGACCTCATGAAAGCATCATGTAAAAGAAAGCTAATTTATTTTTTCCACCTGCATCATTAGGTAAAATAAAAGATATTACCTACCTGCATAAGTTCTGTTATATCCTTAGACTATGATGATTACAACATCCTACTTTATTTTAGCAAGTACAGTCAATTTGTAAAAAGAAGTGTTGTTTACTTCTATTGTATATGACACCTTGAAATATAGAGCCAGTTGAAGAAAAACTTTCATATTTGTGGCTTTAAAAGAGCCCAAACATTGACCTTCATTGAAATATATTCAGTTGTAAAAGAAGTATTATTGCTTAAAACTAAGATAAGCTGTCCTTTCCTGATATTTTGAAAATAATATTTCTTTTTTTTTTTAATTTATATGTCTTAGTGAAAATTAATTCCATCCAAAGCAGCAGGCTTATGCAAAGTTGCNCACAGCTGTGACAGGAATTTATCACTGAGGTTCTTACAAAGTAAGGATAGATGAGTTACTACAGAAAACAGACTCCTCAACCACCGTTCAATTATAATTTTATATATATATATATATATTTATATATACACACCTTTAATGCAGCACGAGACCAATCCTCCACTGATCAGTAAAAGATTTCTGCAGGGTTAAACCAAGAACTGCATGGGGCAGAGGGAGTCAGTGGCAGGAAAATAAGTGCCCATCTTAACCAAAAATAAAGAATAGGAAAGTCCAGACAAGGACAGAGGCATGGTCAAAAGAACCACACTTCAGAGTGGCAGCAAACTGTTTCCCTCACTTAGCTCTACAGGGTAAAAGGCATTCCTGTCAAGCAATAGATGGCCAGTGGCTGATGTTTGTTGAAGTAAAACAGTGTTTTATGGTCAATGCTGGCCAGAAAAAGGTGTATTTTGAGTCATGGATGAGGTTCAATTTTTTTTCATTGCAGTAAAAATATGTAAGTTCATGGATGACAAAGCAAAGTTAACACATAGATGGAATTTGGGATAAATTCTTAGGGTAAAGCCATAACCAATTCAGACATTTAAATGATACTTAGAGGTTCTAGGTTTGAGCTGTACTTGTGTCAATTTTCAGATTTCCTTCTTTAAAACTAAGTTAATGTTTTATAATAAATTAATTTGTTAGAAATAGAAAACAACTCTGTATTTTCCTCAGGAAAAGGAAAAGGAAAAGGAAAAGGGAAAGGGAAAGGGAAAGGGAAAGGGAAAGAGAAAGAGAAAGAGAAAGAGAAAGAGAAAGAGAAAGAGAAAGAGAAAGAGAAAGAGAAAGAGAAAGAGAAAGAGAAAGAGAAAGAGAAAGAGAAAGAGAAAGAGAAAGAGAAAGAGAAAGAGAAAAAAATATATAATCCCTCCTGTGTTTTCGTTCTTAAAAACAAATCAAAAAGGAATTAAAAAAAAAAGGAAAAGAAATTGATTGATATTGTAATGTCCTGAGTTAAAGCCTGAAGGAATAACCTGAAGGACTGACACATGCAAACTGAGCACAACGGGTAAAGACTGTTCAGGTATTAATCACAAAGTGATAGAAATAGTCTCGATGACAAAGTAAATACCCATTGGTAAACATGATTTGAAAAGCCTTCATTTAGCATTTCAAGTTCCCATGCAAGCATAATTGAAGTAAAAAAGGCAAAATCTATTGATTCTTCTTAAGCCATAGAACAGAGGACCAAGACAGTTAGATAACTTCAGAATTTGTTTCTGACAACAGAAACAAAATAGCATAACAAAAATGTATAAACTGCTTCAAGCTGTCCTATTTTTATTATCTCTGATCAATGAGAGTTCTCAAACACAGAAAAGGGGTTTGGGGTTCTTCCACAAAGAACCACAAGAAAAAAGCAAACTCAGAGTTGTTTCAACAAAGTTTTCCACAAGATAATAGTTTAGATTCTCCTCCTGAAAAGCAAAATATATCCTGAGGATTCCTACCACACCTGAGCCAGGGGGTTTCTTGTTTACTCCCCTTAGCAACAGTGGAAAAGTTCTGCAGCTGGTGGCTGCTTTGACAGTGAGATGGAAAACGTGCAGAGGCATTTGTACCTCCTGAGTCTTGGGTTAGCTGAGAAACACCAGACAGTCTCAAAAGTAGACAAAGCACGCAGTAAGATGTTTCCAAGGTGAGCATTGATGGCCTCCCCTTTCAGGGATATTTGAGGCTTTTAGATTTTGGAGCCAGGATCTTAAGCTCCCTTTTCCAAATCCTTTGAGGGGAATATCCTTTCTGACTTGTTGATCCAAGTGAAAAAAACCAAACTGTTTTTCTCCATTGAGCCTATCTAATAAGAAAACCTGGCAGCAAGCTGAAAGTAGATAATTTAAAAAACGTAACATCTAAGGGCTTTTTTTTCTTAATGAGCTTTTAAAAAAATTCCATGTAATTGGAGCCTTGCAAAAACTGTAATTTGTATGCAGTAAGATTTTAATGGAAAATTTCTATCAACTGGTTGGTTTGCAGAGTGACAGGCAACAAAAGCTTTATCTGAAATCAATAAAATTCTGGTACATCACATTTCAGGTAACTAAACCTTGCATGACTTCTTTGAGGATATAGTGTGGTGTTTTATTCAGTTTTGTAGTTGTTTTCAGACTATTCCAATTTCCACAGGAGTTGTTTTTGTGGTATTTGTTTCTTTCCACCAGCCACTCTGAGAGATTAGCTTTCAACATACAGTTCCTTAATAAACAGTTAACATTTCCACAATTTAGTGTGGAGGAATTTAAAAACTAAGAGCCTATTTTTTCTGTTAGTCAGTTGAATGAAGATGTTTTGTCCTGAAGAGTAATTGCTGTCAAACATCTAATGCAAAAGAGTTTAAAAGGAAGGCTGTGCTTGCTATGGAGCAAAAACAATATTTAAACTTACATTGGAAATTCTTTCCAAACAGGGATGTTTTACAAATAGCTGGCAGTGGAACAGTGAGCTGGTTTCAGTTTTTCTTGCAAATGTATTTCAATGTCTGTTTCACTGATTATTAAAATGAAAGTTCTTTCAACTCTACATGTTACAGAGAACAGAATAAACTACTAATTATGTTACAGGGATCCAGTGCCCTGCAGGTTGCTGGCCCACAAATATCATTCATTGCATTCACTCTTAGCCCCAGCCATAGTTTCACAGCATGTTGGGTGCTTATGAGCTGCAAAAATTGTGCATATACAGTACATCACTTTCTATATCACTACATGTGATAGAAAATATTGGAGCTTAATTTCTATTTCTTCTGGAGACTACTGAGGCAGCGCATCTTTGAAGATGACAGTGATCTGCTTGCATTTTTTCCTTGGCTTACATCGGCCACATTTTCTCAAGTCTTTGACCAGACAGCTTAAACACGGCTTTTCACAGATCACATTCACTCAGAGACAAATGAGGCACAACCAGTTTTTGTCTCTAAAGTGTCCAGGGTGGCAGTGACAGAAAGGCATAAGACAAGCAGCTATTGAACCTGCCAGCCATTGACAGCTGCACAAGTGCCTCAAGAGAAGGCACTTTTTTCTTTCCCTAAAGAAACTGGGTAGATATCAGTGCTGAAAGAAATTACTCTGGCAACTCAGGGGTTGAAGATGGGACCTTGTCTCTTCCTGCTGTTTAATTATTTGTAGTCTTCTTGAGTTTGGCTTTATCACTTAGCCCTCCTCTTTGAATTTCAGTATCCGAGACTGTGATAAAGAGTATGTCATGCTGCATGTCTAAAATGTGTCTTTGTGACATATGTAGGAAGGAACTATCCTATGCATAAAATCAATTTAAAACACGTTAGTACCTGGACAGATTTCTGCAAAAGTAACTTGAAAACAATGCTTTTAATTATTTACTCACATATTTACTCCTATTTGACTATATCTTATCTTTATGTGCATTACTAGCTACTAAAATTTATCATGTTGGAAATACATCCTTATGTGATAAGTAAGGATGATAGACTTTATGAACTACAAAAGGTCAAATCTAAAGTGTTACTTGATATTTTCTAGAATCTATTGGCTTTTTTCTTGAAGGAAAACAAACCAAAACAAATAACTTTTACCCAGTCTGCTGATTTTATTTTCTGTCACTTTCGTATTCTCGGCCTTCAGAAATAATAAACTGGTTGTATCTGCTGACATTTTTCTGGAAGATTGATCTTCTCAGTCACACAGATTTTGCAAACATAATACCATCTTGCATTTATATAGCTCATTTCATCTCAAAGAATCCCAAAACCTTTTACAAATTTAATGCAGTGGAGTATATACTCACCCCACATTGAATACAGGCATCTCCAGGACAAAGTATACTGTGTGACTAGCTAACAGCAGTTTGAGAAAAGAGATAGTTATTGTATCACCTTAAAAAACTCAAGACAAAATTTAATGTGGCTGCATGATATAAATTGATATCCAAACTATTGATCTCTGTTTTATAATTAATGAAAGCAGAGGATGCAACAAAATCTCAGAAAAACTCTACCAGACCTTGGCATTGAGCCTGTAAGAATGAACTTATTGTAAAGATCAGGAGTAATTTCAATGTTGCATTTTGTTTCTGAGACCATAAGTTTCTAGAAAACAGTTTAAGGACAAAGAATCACATAATATTGTTTTTCCCTAGGTCTTGCCCAGCCTTAAGGAGGTTCAGGGATTTCCCGAGATAAAATGATGTTTTATTTAAAAATCCTCCACAGAATTTTTCTTCATAGACTTGTCTAATTCCTCTTCAAACCCATATTATTATTATTGTCTTCATTGTCACTGTTATTATTATTACCTCTGACTCACTAAGGAATGTTCCCCTTTTAATTTCCATGCAGTGAGAACTCGCAAAATCCACTTAGAATTAACCCCAAACTAAGTGATAGGAATTACCTCTTTTATTTTATGAAGAGCAACAGTGAACTCATTCCTCAATGACTTTCCCCACAGTACTTTCAGAGGTCTCTACGTTGAGGCAAGGATTTGATGCTCAATTTCCAAACTGCAGATTAAGATGTAGATTGAGCTGTGGGTGGGGGCCCAAGACAAGGGGCCAAGAACTGCCAATCCTTTGGTTAACAAAAGGCACAAAGACAGGTGATGACAGCCAGGTGGATGGACCCTGAGAGACACAGCAGGAGTGGAGGACTTAGGAGGAAGCAAAATTTGTGAAACTTTCTCACACTTGGACTGCGAGAAGGTAAAACCCATGGGATCCTTTTGGAAAGCATCAGCTCGAGTTCTGCATTACTGTACCAAGAATAAATATCTTTATGGAATGGCACATCTGTGATTCTGCCATAGGAAACTCAAGGTCAAAACTGGTCTGGCTGCATGAGTTGTGTGTGTGGGAGCAAGCTGGCTCATTGGAGCGGCTGTGAAGGACATCCCAGCCTCTGGCATTGGCAGTGTGACTGTCAGAGAGTCTCCTTAGTGCTCAAACTGGGAGGTTTCCTTAATATATATTATAAATCTCCTCAATGGTCTCTTTTCTATGAGTGAAAACCTCATATTCTCTTTATTCATTTCTCTGCTGGCATTTCACACCCTGAGCTGTGGCTGCTGTCTTTTCTTGTCACCTTCTCCACTTTTACCACAAAATTTTAGCTGGAACGAAACTGGACTGCAGTCACTTGCCAGCTTAGGAAGATACCAGGGCTTTGCTTAGTGTCATACTAATATCTCCCAATTTATACCTCCATTTCTTATTTAGCAAGTTTTGAATAAACTTGAGCTATGAGAAACCTCTCAGTTAGGAGACAACAACTTTTCGAAGAGCAGGTGTTATCCAACACAACAATGCAAAATTCTGTCTCAGGACAGGCATCTGCAGGTCCTGGCTCACCCACAAAGGACATAGCACTGCTGGGTGGAAAATAGGGAGGAGGAGATCTGTAGCAAGGAAAAATGATGGACAACATATATTGGTAACCTCTGAAACTGCTGCAGCCTGTTCATGGATCAAGTCCTGAAAATCAAAAATAAAAATTGACTGGGTTTTCAGCTGTACCGCTAAGATTTCCCCCTCTATATATGCGTAAGGTCTTCAAATGTATTTTTTTTTCCCAATGAGCATATTTCTCACAGATGCCTAATAATTTTTAGTTACAACATTTATCATTTGTCATTTTCAAGAATGAAGAGATCACAGAACACCTCGGGTATGTTTTCATCAAAGCAGTGCAAACAGACACTCATTTGTCTGGTGATATGTTATTTTTCTATATATTTAAAATCAGTAACCCTATTTCCATCCTACCCTGCAACCCATGCTTCCACTTTTCCTCTGTCTTCTTAAATTTTACACATACAACCATTTTTTGTCCACTTTTAAAATCCCAGATATTTGCATTTCTAATTTTCAAGTATTTCCATCTGACCAAAACCATGTAATTCAGATTTCCTTTTTTCAATGATGTTGTCATGCTCTTTTTTGCATCTAAACTGCATTAATTTTCCACTTTTTTCAGAGTTCTGCAAAACTCCAGTTGTAATGTTCCTGCCTCTACTATAAAAATGTGTGCTTCCTCCCATAACAGTAATGGACAAAGGAAAAAATGTGGACTTAACACCAACTCCAGACTACCTTCCACTCTCAACTCCACCACTGCATGCTGCTACAGAGTTTCATTAGCCCTGTTTTCTGCTTCTCTGTCAATATTCATTCCATGTTACGGGATTAAAGTATCAGCCATTTCAGAAATTTTTAAAATAAAATTCATGTGTATTTTGGATCCAAGAAGTGATATTTTCTCTACTGAGAACAGTTACCTCTAGCACTTCCCATTCTTCAGAAGATGTGTAGGCATAAACTCAAGTAAGGCATAAACTCTTTCATGGTAAAATAACATCACATTTAGATACAGAGGGGCAGTTTTCTTGTTGTAAATCCTTCCAGAAGAAGTCCTGCCAGAAGAAAAAGCTTGGAGTAGAGCATTTGCCCTAAATGCCAAGTATTTTCAAAGATGTACAAGAGGTTTTTATTTTAATATGAATGTTCACTTGAAAATGTATTCTAGGAATCTTTTTATTCCTTGCACGGTGTCACAGAAAGCCTTTTAACTACAGGATTATTCCAAACCTTAACACAAGCTGACCATCCCCTCTGGATGGACACTGGAAACTTGAACCAGAAGTGTTGGAAACACAGGTATTGCTGAGTGTTTCACTACTCAGAGTTCACTCAGGTGGTCAAGGGTCCAGCAGTATTCATCTAAGGTTCCTGTGATGGGATGGAGCCACACAGAGAGCAGGCCCCTGAGGCTAACCTGTGCAGGGCCACGAGCTGGGTTTCAATGATCTCTGTGGGTCTCATTTCAGATTGGGATATTCTATGATTTTGGGATTCCATCACCCAAGACAGGTCTCCCAGTCCTGCTTTTTGCTGGTCTCAAGCTCCTTCACCTCCAGCTGACCTTGCATGTAGACCACTGTGATAAGGGGCACGTGCTGAGAATGCTGAGGGAAGAAGATGCAAAGGGGATGAGGGTGTTAAGGGACATATTATCATAGCTAACACACCCTGAGGGACACACATTGTGCTGCAATCCCTCGCCGACCATTACATGAGGTTTGTGTTTCATTCTTAGTCATCACTTATTGAAGACAGCACGAGGACAGAAGGAGCAATTTATTCAGATTTATTAACACAAAATAATCAACCAAGTAAAACGTGCCTACACTAAAAAACAAATCTTATAAGGGGAAAATTTATTTTCTAAAAACTTGAAAACTTACCAATTTATAAATAAGAATTTAGCCTTGGTTTTTTTTTCTATTTATACATGCATATTGGAAATGAGGAAAATGAGATAAAAGTGTTGTAAATAAATATTATATATGTGCTTAAAGAGGGCATAGAGAATAATTGGATTTTTTTTTAATAAATTCTTTGTGAATTAAAATGCTGATTGCAGAACAACCCTTGGATACTAATGATGAATTAAAGCCTTAGAGTGCTCAAATTCTCTAGTGTCTTTAGGGCACCTGATGGGATTTCTCATATCTGTTAAATATCAGATTTGTTGACAAGAAAGAGAAATTGTTTTTCTCATCTCCTCATGATAAGTACATTTTGGGAAAAGGGAGGAAGCAGTTGTGAGGTTTCTTAATATGTAATGTGCTTGTACTTATTTTGTCCTAAAATGGAGAAAAATGGGCTGATGGAAAGAATAAAAAAAATAAACAGCTGGACCTGACAGAAATTCTACATTCTAGTAATGAAATCATGTTGTCTGCCAGAAATTTTTCTTCTTCATTTCATAAAATCTCTGCCTTTCACAGGTGCTCAAATGCAGCTATACATATGCTAGAGTGACACCATCTGTACCAGTAAGTGAATTTGAAATGTTATTTTTCAGAAACATCGCATATAAAACAGGTTCATTCTAATCAGGAAAATATTAAGAACATGATATGGAGTCTCATCATGCATCTTTCAAGTAGGGACACCCACACAGAGCACCTGCTGTTCATAACAAACAAATTAATTCATCCTCACCTCTGAACTTAGCTGCATACAAAATAGATCAGCAAACTGAGACTCTGGAATATTTCTTAGTCTGCTGGGAATGGCAGTTTGAATTAAACCTAATGACAACAAAGAAATAAAGAGAGAGATACGCAAAAACGGTAGGGCCTATGGGTTGTTCATATGCCCAAAATACCTTTTAAAGAGTCCCATTCATTACATTATGCCCTAAATATTATTTGGAAAAAAGGTTGCCAGTCACTATTTAGATTAAACCAGTAGCTATTAAACTTGCTTATCTGACAGTTCATGGCCACAGCTTGAATAAAGGTCTCCTTTCCACATTTTCAGCTAATCTTTGGTTTGAAAGAGAACATTTAGTGCCAAGCCAAATAAAATTACAAATTTCTGATTTCTTTTTTCTAAAACCTAAAAGAGAGTAAAAGATATAACAGAACCATAATGGTATTTTTAAATGTCCTTCACTTTGTTCCTGTAAAGTTGGAGTTAATCAAAAGGTATGGAATTCAAATTCATCCTCAGTTCCTGAACATCAATACGGTGAATAGGTTTTTAGATATTAGCAGGCTGCAGAACTAGGGAAAGAGTTTAGATGAATCATTAATGAAGAAATGGCCCATCTTATTAATGGGATGTATCTTTCCCTTTTTCATTGGCTTTCTGCATTTTTCACAAGGTTGGTGTTTTCTGTTCTTACTTGACTGCTACTGGAAGTGCAGCTCTCAAGAGATGTTTCTCAAACACTGGCAGAGTGAACTCTGATAACCCATAAACACAGCACAGTTCTCAATCACTACTGCAGCATGGAAATTCAATTTTTTGGGGAAAAGAGAAAACAGAAAACTAACTTGGAGGTTGCTCCAATCCTCCATGAAACTAATAATCCTGCTAATTACAGGAAATTGTTCGTATTTAAGAGAGTTCAAATACAATGTTGTTTCGACATAATTTCTCCAAAGACTCATTACAAGTCATAAAAACATTCTATGATTACTACTATTTTTGTAGCTATTTTGATATCAAAATAATACAAAAATTGTTGAATTATTCAAACATACACCATAAAACAAGAACATCACAATTTTTACTAACTTGAGCTGGCACTCACTTTTGACACAAAAAAGTGATTATACAAAGTCACATTTCCAATGCATGACCTAAAACTTCAATGCCTGAACTTTTGGTTAACTTGTGCAAAGAACATTTAATTTTTGTCATTGATTAGCCTAGAAGGCTATGCATTCCAAAACATATTTTTGGATCGTCTACATTTTCTTTACTGTGCACTCTCTCAAAGAATACTGGCTCTTAATTTATATTATTCAGTTACTCCAAGTGAGAATTTGATTTTTTATTTGCAGCCATACATTTGACCTACTTCAATGGCATGTTGAAAGAAGCTTTGAGATATTTAATCACAAGTTAGAAAAGTGAAGACAAAGGGATTTTTTGCATTTGTTTCTTGTCTAAGTCATAGGATGTTTGTCAGATCTAAGGGTTCTTAGTTCAAAGAGAGTTCACTTTAAATCATAGAATCATAAAATGGTTTGATTCGGGAGGGACATAAAAGATCATCTTGTTCCAAGCCCTCTTCCGTGGTCAGGGACATTTTCCATTAGATCAGGTTTCTTGGAGAATACCCATCCGACACAGCCTTGAACACCTCCAGGGCTGAAGTATCCACAAATTCCCTGTTCAACATGTCCAGTGTCTCACCACCCTCCTAATATCTAATGTGACCCTACCCTCTTTTAGACATTCCCTCTTGTTCTATCACCATGTCTTAAGTCAGAAGTCCTCTCCATCTCTATGTAGCCACTTTAGGTACTGAAAGGTGCCACAAAGTCTCCCCACAGATTTCTCTTCTCCAGACTGCACAACCCCAGCTCTCTCAGCCTTTCCTCATAGGTGAGGTCCTCCATATCCCTGATCATGTTCATGGCCTTCCTCTGGCCTTGCCCCAGNCAGTGTCATGAGACAGGAGTAGAGGGGGAGAATGTGTATCAAACTTTTTCAGGAACTGGGCACCAGCAGCAGCTCAATTATCGTCAGAATTCATGAATTCTATAGAAAGATTCTGATGCATAAATCACCTCCATATCCCCATGTCTATAATTACTTGTTAGCTAGAAAGCTTTTACAATGTACATGTGTAGCATGTATTGTCACATTAAACTATCTTTCATTAAAAGCATACTTTTAGTGGAGAAAAAGAAAAATTTATGTACAAGATGGTGTTGCTCCCAAAGTATTTAAGTACTCATTACTCTTTTTTGCCTATAACAGGTAGCTATTCCCAACAGATGGCACTGCAGAACATATAAATTTTGAAAGCAATGGTGTGTGTTGTTTCTTAGAAAGTCAAAGAGAAGTTGCCTGCCCTATTCATGCCATCCTTGCTATGATGAGACACCAGATTCAGCCTTCCACCTACATCCTTTTGCCTCCTGTCATTTTTGCTAGCTGGACTCCAAAGGAGCTTTTTATTATTTTGACTGCTAAGTTAGCACAGAAAACACTTTCCTTACAAGCCAGAACATCAGATACAATTAAACAAAGGTTTTCCATATTAACTTCAAATTAACGAATTTTATTGTCAGAAGGGAGTTTACAATTTAAGGAAGCAGTCATTTAGATAAATGAAGAGTTTACTCTGAATCCTGTAAAATAAAGCTTCCTATTAAATATTTTGATCATCTAATGCCCAAAAAAAGAAAAAAAATTGATAAGCTATTCAGGCAGGGTCAGATTTTAATTTTTTTTTTAGGGAGTGTAATTGAAATAAAATTTGGGTTGTAAATCATAGGTTATATTCATTCACTAGCTATCAGTTTACATCAATATGTCTGGCATTGCAGTGCTTGTTATTGTTTGCAGCACAAATAGGTCTTTAATAAACTAGCTCAAGAAATTTGAAGTTGTCGCCATCCATAAGATATCATTCTTTCACTTTCATTATCATTTAAACAGCAAGAGCTGAGAGCAGTCTCACTAGAATATTCTTGAACTAGGAGAAACTGATCCTTAATTTCAAGAGAGCATATTTTTTTTAACTTAAAAGCATGAGATACTATAGTTCCACCACACATAAGAGTCTGAGAAGAAAGGTATAGCATACAACAGAAAAGTATGAAATATAAAACTACCTCAAGACAACTGGAAATCCAGATGGGCTTGATGACCATAAGTTGACCTATGGGTCAGAAGAAGGTCACTGCTCAGTTGAAATATTTGTAGGAAAGGATAAGAGATGTTTGAAGTGAAATTTTGAGACATGAATTGTATGTCCTGGCTAAGACTATAAAGTCTAAGTAGTCCACAAATCTTAAATAAACCCACAAAAAAAACCCCAAACAGACCAAAGCAAAACAAAAATCCTAATCCAACAAAACCCAAAATCCAAAGAAACAAACATAGATGAAATAAAATATATAAAGAAGCTTTCCCAGTTTACCCAAAAGTAAGAAGTGAATATTTGCAAGCAATAAAGAAATAGTGTTGGCAGAAGAAAAGTTTCTACATTGTGTTTCTTTAGTTTTTTATCTTAAGAAAGCTACCAGACATATAACCCAATCATATTCTAAATCTTTCCTGACAGAATTTCCTGTGCATAGTACTCCTGATGAATTTTGTCTTCAAAAAGAAACTTGATATTTTTCAAAACACAGTTGTGTCCTTTTCTGTACGTATTGAAGTGTCTATTAATGCAAGTAGAAACAATTCAAAAGACCTGTCAAGTTGAAGAGTGTTAACCCTGCTTTCCATCACCTCTAACTAGATTTACAAAGGAAAACTGAGACACCTAAACCATGAAGTGTGGTTGTACAGAAGTGATGATGTCAACAGGAAAATAAAGCTTCACAAAGACTTTTGTCACATTTATATTTCATAAGTCAGACAGTCGGTTCTCCATTAATTTTTAAGTAGTCAGTGCTTGCCCTTCCACAGCATTTAGAGTAATGAATGTTAGGAGCAAATAGAGAGGTAACTCATAAGTGCTTTTGACAATTCTAATTTCCAAACATCTTATCTAGTCATAAATGATAACTGCTGTGAACAGAGCTGCAAGGTCAGGGTGTGCAGGTGCTACCAGCTTAACTGACAGCTTTGTTGTCCTTCCTCATGTGTTGGTGCCTTTGGTTTGGTTGTTTAGGTTTATGTGGGTTTTTTTTTATAACTAGCAATTGAAATAAAGAAAAAGCAGTTAATATCAGAATTACATAGGCACTTCTTTTATACAAAAAAAATATTAAAAATGGAAAATGTGTATCATATATATAACAATTTTGATAAAAAAATACCTAGTTCTTTTATAGATATGAGTGTTACAGCTTCTTTAGGCAGTCTTGTAAATTCAGATGTGTCTTTCTTTCTAAAAAATAAAAAGAAAATTAACCATGCAGTGTCTACTGTGCATTTCTGAATAAGTAGTGTACGTTTTTGGGCATCCATGTACTTGCAAACTATCTATAAGTACCACACAATAATTTCCCTGATGCTTTAAAACAGCCTTTGCCTAGAGTACTTGTTAAACTACTTGCATTTTTAATTAACCAGCTGCTAGGGAATAGGCTTGGAGTATCAGCATCTTAGAGGAAATTTCTTCTCTGTTCAGATTTTGATGCCTAAACATGTACATATCATTTATTTTTTCTATGTCTTATATCTGTATCACAATAGAGTTGCAGTGAAAAAGACATTCAAATTTGAAGACTATAACTATGTTGTGGTTGTATTCTTCACAGGAATTTTCGCACCAGAACACCTGTGATATGCACTTAAAATCAATGTTGAACAATCTATGTGTATTCTCCCCACTAGCAAATCGAACTAACTCTTTCAAGTCTGAAATTTACTTAGTGACTGGAATTAGAAATACTAACACCACATCATCAAGCTGTCAGCTGAAGAGTTCTGCAGCAGCATACAAAAGAAAGAGTTTTTTTTGTTTCTAACCTCTGGTACATTGGAGACTTGACAGCAATAGGAGTAGAAGAAAAGGTTTTTCCTGAGAGCATATATTTTTATTTCATTAGGACATATTCATAAGACAAAGCCACTAGTAGTTCTTGTTTAAATTATCCAAAAATCTCCACATTGACAAGGCAGCAGGACCACAGACACTGTGAGAATGATCACCTGATGCTTGGCTCAACATGTGAGGCATTCTTTGTGTGAGCACCAGCTAAAAGTCTGCCTGCTGCTGACCTAGACTGCGACAATTTACTTGCAAGACTGGTAATGGGTGAGTGAGGTGCATTATTGGGAACTTTAGACAATAATCAGATTTTCACCAAAGATAAATGAGATTTATATTTAACTCTGATGTATAAGAACTTCCTGGTGGAGAAAGTATGCTGGCTTTAAGACTGGTGAGAGAAGAAAGAAAGTAATATGATAAAATTGTCAGTATTTTGGATGAATATAATATCCTTCTGATCAGAAATACAAAACACACTTATGCCTCCTATTTCAAAGTTAAATAAATATATGGTAAAACCTGCTGAAGTGTGTGCTTCCTCTGATAACATTTACTTGATTGCCAGATTTTATGCAAGAATTATACAGGATCACTTAGCAGCATAAGAGATTGTGATGTGTCAAAGAAGCTGCAATCTAACATGATTTATCACTTTCAAAAGCCTTTGTAGAGGTGAGACCCTGTAAGATAATCAAGCCACAACTACCAGACATTTTAGGGTCACAGGACTGCTAACAACATCACCCTGTCAGGTTTTGATATCAACCACTGGTGAGATGCCAGACCTACCTCAGGGGTCACAAACAACCTGAAGGCAACCATAGCACACCTCCTGTGTGTGAAAACTGGCAGACATGAGAACTGCCCAATCTGAAAAAGAACAACTATTTATATCTGTCCTGGACTACATGAGAAAGAGAAAAATACATTATCACATCTACCTGTACTACTGGATCATAAATAGTCAAAGATTAACCCATAAACTGCTGTGACAGTCATCTAAGTTACACAGGCATGTTTTGAATCTCTTCTTAGACTCATAAAAGGCCTTGGGTTGGAAGGGTCCTTTAAAGGTCATCTAGGCCAAACCCCCAGGGACATCTTCAGCTTGATCAGGTGGATAAAAGCCACTCAATTCCTGACCTTGAATGTTTCCAGGTAAAGGGCACCCACACTCTGGGCATCCTCATAGTGAAAAAGAAAAAAATTCTTCCTAGTGTCCAGTCTGAATTTATACTCCTTTAGTTTAAAATTTCCTCTTTTCCTGTTGCTGTAGATCCCATCTTTCTTTTTAACCCCATTTAAGTACTGAGAAGCTGCAGTTAGGTTTTCCCAAAGGCTTCTCCAACTGAAGCCTCTAAAAGAACTGTATCCATATCAGATACTTCATATTTGCTCAGCCTAGGAACAAATACAGGTTTGAAAGATGTAGAACTTATTTCCTAAGCTACTTCACACCCGAAGCCAGCACTCACCCTGATAAAAGCAAGCTGGAAGAGCTACTAATCCTGTCAAATACCACTGCACTAAATAAGCATTATTTCAGCACAAGCAATTAGGCAGGTAAATTTGTAAACAAAACAACCCTGCTCCAGAAGAGCAGATGTATGGCCCATGTCCAAGCAAACATTTAGTACAGCCACGATGATCTTCAAATTTATTCCTGGCTTGGCCTTTTTAAAACCTGAACAAACTAGCCAACTCTCCTGATACGACAATGAAAGATTGCTATGAAAATTTTACATTTTGCATGAGTCTTAGAAAAAAATAATTTAAAGGAAGAAAAAAAAAGTAAAAATATGCAAACAAAGATGACCTGTTTATTTTTTTTCCTAGTGGGAAAACTATTTGGGATGTATTAGTTCCTTGGTTATTACTTAACTCCTTGTTTCCTTTTTATATTTTACTGCAGAAAAATCAAGGAAGAGGATAAAGAGGCTGAAAAATCAATAAATAAAAGGAAGATGTGTCTCAAAATTCTTTTATTTTAAAAAACTAAAATTTATTTTAGAGAAAACATAAATGAAATTAAAATTTCAAAAGTTCTTCAAATAATTTATCTGCCATAAAATTTATGTGCATAGCTTAATGACCTAATCACCATGTACATACATTCATCCATATGTCTGTACTTATGTTTATCTTTATACACACCCAGAAAATTTATAGCTCCATATGAATAGATTATATAATTTATTTGGGTGTAATTTTTCCTGATAATGGCAATGCATTTGGATAGCTAGAGAAGTTTTGATTAAAGTAGTGTAAAATCAAGTCACAGGAAAACACCATTAACCTGAATGGAAGTTTTTGAAACATGTAGAATGCAAAGTGGAAAGTACCCATTCCTTAGCTCTAGACCTACTGTTACTGGATGAAATTATGATCTATAAATCACAGGAGCATACTCATATTTTACAGCAAGAAAATACCAGATTTTTACCAAAAGAAAAAAAAAAACATTGCATGGATGCACTAACTTAACAAGATGAAAGATGCAAGTTCAGGTGGCAGATTGAATCTTTTTCCTATGGAGAAAGTAATTGCTGAGAAAAAGCTAAAAGTATGTTTGGATGGGGTTTTTTGGCTCTCATAGTCAAATAACAAAACTGTTGCATTCGTGGGGTGTTTTTCTTCCCATGAAGTCTCCTATCAATGGGAAAAATGCAAAAATCTTTAAAAAATGGAGTTAAATAGTTCTCTAAGCAACTCTGTAAAAAGTGTTTATCTCTCTTAATTCTGTATGTATTCTTTATTCTGGATTTACTTTCATACATAAGACCCAAAAAACATCTCTTACCATCAAGTAGCCTAATGCAAACAGCTTCAACAAGTATTTTTTCTTTCCTTTTAGTTTCAACTGAGAGAAATACAATCTTCTTGATTTAAAAAACAAAATCAATGGGACACTTGGACTGCTTCACCCTTTAACATAAAAGGGAAGTTTGATACTGTGACCATGCTACCACGAATTCAGGAAGGGACCCGTTTCAGTTCCATTTCAGGGAACAGCATCTGCTTTTGTTCAGCAACATGAGAAACTCAAATTGCCCTCTCTATGGTAGAGAAAGAACTCTTAAGTAAATCATCTCCTTCTGTTAATACGGAGGACTCAGAAGCCTCACAGACAGTGGAAAGCACGTTTGAAAAATAAGACATAGATCCTCAAGGGAGTGATCTTTGTCATTTACATGCTTTATATTTTGAATATGTTTAGAAGAGAAAAAAAATATTAGGATACCAAAACTCATAATCTGGAATTCACGATTTGTTTGAAATTACTACTCACAAAGATGCAGAGCTGCATGAATAAAAATGAGAGAGAAGAAAAGTGTGCATGCATGGTAATAAAACAGCTTAAAAAAACCCCACAAGGAAACAATGTTGCTAAAGTATTGATTGTCAACATGAAAGAAAAGTGATTCCTTTTTGAAGTTATTGAGGCCACTTCAGCTTTACCTAATTGCTCATACACTCTGTTTGAGGCAGATGGGAAAGATGGTTCATTACTCAGTAAAGATCATGGCATAAGCAGGAGCAATGGAATTTGAAATACCTTGAGGTTGAATAGGAACTCACAATTAAAGACTATACTTTGAATAAATTTTGTAGCAGGGATCTTGCCAAAATTCCAATGCATCTTCTCCCAGCATTCAGAGTTTAAAGAATCACTTCTTCTATAATTCTACAAGGCTGTTCTGAGACATCTCTATTTCTATATCAATCCCTGACCCTTCTGTTATTACCACCCTTTGTTTGGTTATTTGGTTATTTTTTTGAAACATATTTGTATACTTTGATATTTTAGAAGTCTGCTAACTACAGGATTACTAAAATGCATTGGATCTGAAAGAATGCAGAGGCAACACCAAGGATTTCTGTCCCATCCTGGGAAGGTCAGCCATTATAAATAGGCACTAAGTTCTCACAGAAATCCTTTTCAGTTCTGCTGTATCAGCTCCTTAAAGTATTTTCAGAAGAGATGCTTCAGATGAGAGGGCTGTAGGAAAAGCACATCCAGGTAGCACAAAAATGCCTTTACCATGCAACAGTGACTAATTCTTACACAGACAGAGCAATATCCTCAAAACAAAAGTAAGTCCGAGCAAGTTTTATTTTTCAGGAAATTGGAGCAATTGCTCTTATTATGGCAGACCTCACTTGGGAAAAACTATGGGATATATAGGTAATATACCCCCAGAAAGAGATAAAGGAGGTGGCTGGCAATAGTTGTATTCCCAGAAAACATGAGCATTTTAAGAAGGAAAAATGCTGCGGCTATTATCCAGGAGAGACACTTTTGACACTTGCTGTGCTATAAAGAATATGGTTTCTTTACATTTTTATCAAACAGGTTTTGTCTCAGTTTCCGTCCTATGGGAGATTGTCTTTTTTTCTCTTGGAAGAGCAGACTAGGGGGAAGGTGAGATTTTAATGGGATCAAGGGCAGGGTGAATTTTCTGAACAGGATCTAGGGTGTGCCAAGTGGCTTGTGAGCCATGTCCCTATCCCCAGGGTTTTCTTCAGCTTTAGGAGTGGGAGAGGGGGGATTGAGCAGAGTGCCTGGGCAGAGCAGGCTGTGAACACAGGGCTGCTGCTCAGGAGCAGATATTGCAGATCTCAATGCTGTACCAAAGATCTGGATGGAACAGCTCAGGGCAAGACAAACACCACCCTTTGACTCAAGTTTCAATCTTGACCTGAATCTTTGTTTCAAATTTTTATGCAGAGCTGCATGTGCAAGATCACAGTGTGTTTAGCTAGTATTCTTCGAGATTATGAACTTAAAGCTTCAAATGCATTTCTGTCTCTCCTCTTAAAACATCTGGAAATGAGAATATGGCAAAAGGAAGTGTCTTCATTTCTTCCACGCACAATGAGAAATGGCAATCAGGATCACAGAAATCATAAAAGAACTTCATGTTTATAATATATTCTTTTCTGTGAAAGTTGATAATCTGCAATTATTTTACAAACTATTGAAAAATTCAAAAGAATATGAAGGTTTGAAAGTGGATATGGGTTAAAAATATGTATTGTCTTCAGAAAACATATAGAAGTATCAACTCAACTTGTGCAAGCAGATATTTGCACCAATCCTTTCTACCAAAAGTCTTATTGTTCATAACTCACTGTCTCAAAGATCTCTTCCCTTCTTATACAGGCATTTCATCAAAGCCATCACCTTAATTATAAAGAGTATCAAAGAGGGCTTTCTTACAGATGAAGGGATGAAGAGACAAGACCTTCTATCTTAACATTAAATAAAATTTTCTAGATTTATAGACATTACCAGGTTTGAAACTCAGAAGGGCAAATTGATTTCTGCTAAATGTACATTAATTTGAGGATGCAGCTAGTCACAGAAGCTCTATTTTGCTAATTGTACAATTGATGGTCTGCAAATGGCTGTGTAGTTTCTCTCAACTTCTCTTTCTCCTCATTAGAAAGCCAAGAAAGCTGAGAAAAAGTCATTCTTCAGTAAAATTGCATCTTTCAGACTAACTGCAACTTGGAATTTCAGGCGTAATAAATTAGAAAGAATCCTGTTGAGAGTAGCTATCATGTCCAGATCATCCCGGGTCCTGAGCTCTGCCAATGTACAAAACAAGTGGTGCACACAAGAGAACACAGAAGTGTTCTCATTAGCAAATCAATACAGCAAATGGATGAAGTTTTCTGACTTTAAAATTAATGATGGAAAACCACATCATTAAGTTAGAATGAGATTCTCTGGTCTGTAGTCTCAGGCTAGTCTTCAAATATACATCAATATTTGTGAAGAAAAGCTGATGGTCAGTATATAAATGTTAACTCGTTATAGATACATCCACAAATGAAAAAGACTACCCATTTTTGACTTTTCCAATGTGGGACAGTACATATGAGCCACTCCTATTGCAGGTAGGATGAATCCTCTAGCAAGACTTTGACTAATAAGTTGTTATTTCCTTTAATTATGGCATGGAGATTTTAACAGATTTTTATTTTGTTGTAAATTAATACCACTCGATCATTACCTGATAAAGAAATTATGTTCATCCTTTAGCATGTATGTTGCTCTGAGAAATGGACATATTTTTGAGCAAATACAACATCCTAACAAAGAATATATTTTCATGTAACCACCCACAAAATCAGCACATTTAATCAGTTCAGTCATAAAGCCTTTAAAAATAAAGTAGAGACAGATGCATATAGAGCTGTCCTTATATATGTAAGGAATTGCCAAAATCAGAAGCACTTTTTGATGCTGAAGTCATACTTCGGCTCCATTCTTCAATCCTGAAGAAACTACTTTGAAATTAAGATGTGTAAGACCATGAGGACCAAAAGTAGGCACTGGGAAATGAAATTGCTGTCTCTGAGTTATTAATATGTCATTCTTCTAAAATGCAATTCATTTAATGCTTTTTTTATATATACAAAAGTTGATATAATCCCATCACTCAATTAAAAGAAATAAAGTACAGCATTTTCCAGCTATAAAGTAAAGGATTTATAGAAATATCAGGAGTTTAAAAGTTCACCAGCTTCATTGCATTTCTGAAGTTGGCACAAAATGTACTTTTATCCAACTGACCATAATCACTTGAGCAGTCGTTTCAGGTTCTTGCATGATTTCACTATGGCACCACCCTTCCACAAAATTTTGTATGCTTACATAATTAGATCACAAAGGTATGACCTCTTAGCTTTCAATGCCAAATACAGGAAAAAAGGTGAAATTACATCATGCAGGTTTACATTTATTAAAGATCAGGTTAGGGTTTGGATATGCTTTTCACCCAATAGCCATTAGAAAGATTCCTTACAGTGTATAAGAAACTGTTAAGAAATTGCACTGTAATTTGTCAATGGTGCATTGAGCTTTTCTTAAATTCTAGAGATAAATGTGAAGATCTACAGCAGTGGGAGTTGCACACTGCCTCTTCACTGCCTGATGGAAACAAATGTGGAAAAAGTGATAAATTCAGTGCCAAAAACAAGAAAAAATTAATGGAACTGAAGTGCCTTATTCTTGTCACATTTTGATACTATAAATTTCAAGAGAAAGCACCTTCATCTAAACCAGCTATCAGTAAACTATCAGGGGAAAATACTATAAAGATCTACTTCAGTAGATAGCTTCCTTTCTCCCCTCTATGGAAGACTTTAGTGCAATCCCCAGTGTCTGATCATAAAAGTATTGGGGAAACAGAGTCCTGTCAGTGGCTTGAGTTTCTCATGAGCCTAATAGGAAACTGATTGAGATCAGGGACACCTTTCCCATCTCCTACCACCATCCTCCTCTTCAGAAGCTAAAATAAAACTCTGGTACAGCCTCCCAGGGACTGAGCAGTGAAGCCATGGTTAAATTCCAGAAAGGCAGGCAGCACCTCCATCTTCATGTTATGCCCCAAGACACCCAGGAGAGCATCAAAGTGCAGAACAAACCCAGCTGTGAATAATTCTGCAGTAAGGACATTGGAGTTATATATGTGGAGATTTTCCTTAAAACTGTCTAACTTTCAGTGTTCCTACTCCACACTATACAGCCACTTTACTGCATAAGAAGATTATCTATTAGCATTTTAATAATAAAAATAACAACTGTAAAAGCCAAGTAATCCAGGGAATTAAGGCTCTCTTAGCTGTACTATTATGTAGGAATGGTTTAAAATAAATTACACTTAGTCAGCTCAGCAAAATCAAAGGTTAAATCCAACTCTTCACAGTCTGCTCTGGATCCTCTACAGGTTCAACATTTCCACTAAACAAATTCACACTTCTGATGAACAACAGCAAAATTCTGGTGTCTGGAAGGAAACCTTTCTGAGATCTCTGCTTCATGCATGGTATGTCACTTCAGGACTTATAAACTAAATACTCCTGCACTTGTCTGCTCCAGGTTTGCTCTACAGAAGCAAGATCATCTGCAGGTCATTCTGCAGTAAAAATTGGGCTGTTCATGGATGGTTAACTCTCCTTGAGAAATAAGTGTCCTACATCACAAATAAGAAGAAGAGACAGACATTTACCTCACAGAACTGACAGGCAGTGATTTAATGTTTGCTCCATCTTCTTTATTTCCACAAAATGCTGCAACACACAATGTAGGCCAATTTTTACTGGAATGTTGTCAGCAATTAGCAAGATGACAGTCTAGCCCAAAAGTTACAACAAATTACTTCCAATAATAGGTAAAGAAGCAAGGAGTGAAGTCTTATTTGTGGAAACTTCTTGCTCATCAGGACTGAGAAACAGCAAACCCAAAGCATTCTCAAAAATAGCAACTTAGAAATTATTAAATAGAGCTTAAACTTGGTAAAAAAAAATACAGACAACCTGTTCATAAGTAGAAAGTATGAAGTAAAAGTACTTGATGTGCAGTGAATAAGCAGCTGTTCTGGTTTCTTGTCCTGTGATCTCAAGTACAACTTATTGTGTGTACAGAAGCAAATATATATTCAGGAAGGACTGGGAAAGAAGGACATGAGACTGTCCCCTTTCCTCTTTGTGTGTCAGTATATCTGATTTTCTATATATCTTGGGCAGAGCACCTATTTAAAGGCCATGAGGGCAGGGGTTGCATCTGCTCAGATAAATAATTCTCCAAGGAGTAACAATGACTCAGCACTGTATTTGAAGTGTCAGTAGCTAAGTAGCTCAGAAAAAGAAAATACTTGTGTGGTGTCTACTAATGATAGAGATTGTAAAATGCTGCCATTTTTACACCCTCTCTGTCACTCTGACAACTGTGATCAGAAGCAGCAACAGCAGTGCAAAGCCAAGAGAATTTAATGGCCAAAAATAGAGGCAGACAGGCAAATTCTGTACATGTTTTCTTTGAACAGAAGTCATTTACTAGTAAAGCATACTAGAGTATATGAATACCTCAATTTTTTTTTGCTTTATTATTAGGAGTTTTTTGTTTGTTTGTTTTTTTCACATACACAAACACAAAGTATTTCATACTTTGCATACTTTGCATAATGATAAATCCTTAGAAGCAGAAAAAAAGTCAGGGAACAGAACAGTCACTTGTTCTCCCTGGGACACTTGGGAGTACCAATCATATTTATCTTATTTCTGGTTATTTATACAAAACAATCTGTAATAACTGCAGTGACTAAGGGATACCCACTTCAGAACATTCCACAAATTTGCAACAAGTCTGGTTTCTGGACGGAGAAGATGGAACAGAGAATCCCCAAAAACTACTACAGATATTAGCTTCAAGGAAAAGCTAATATAAATTTTAACTCCCAAACCTGCAGAATCTCCCAGGACTGAGGAGTATCAACCTGCTGTCAGACACCAAACCATGGTAACCAGTCCAGTCTCCAGTCCCTGGATGAGATAAGGCAGAGCAAGTCCATCAAGCCCTGTAGTATTTCATACTCTACAAAAAGGGCGACTCTGCCTTTCAAATGTTTGGATTTCTGATAATTTAAAGTAATGAAAATTAATTACAGGGCAGCAAATCTATGTCTACATCTTATTAGAGCAACATAAAGATTCATGGATGCCAGAAAATCTCACAATCATGCACTGCTGTACAATTTACATCATTTCTCATTTGCTTCCACATACACTCTAATAAGATCATTTCTGCTTCAGTTTCCGGAGTGGGAGTTCCCTGAGGACTGGATTTCATTATCAATTTTGATGGCTCAATGCTTTCAACCTTCAGCTTACATCCGGACAAAGCATACAGAAGAATAATAATACAATAAATGTCCTGTCACTGACAAAGTACAATGATCTAGTCTTTGTATGCTTTTCAATTTTACAGAACAGTTTTTATTATGTTACTTGTATACTTATGTTATGCATCACAGTCTTTATTTTTCATATTTCTCATCTCAGTCATTCAAAAAACATTAGGCAAATCCCCATACTGTTAAAGCCACTTTAAAAACAATTATTTTGAAAATAAATTAGTTCTAAATTCCTTCTATGTGCTTATGATCTGTCATGCCTTTCAAGTTCAAATGCCTTATGTCCAATGTACAGACACAAGGGTTTTGTTTTAAAAATTCAGAAAAAAGAATCTGGGGACTGGGAATTCAATAAAGTCCCTAGCTGTCCTTTTTAAATAACAAGGCATGGTATCACAATGCTTCTTATCTCTTTCCTCACTCAAAGGATTCTAATCATGTGTAGGTTTCACCCAACCTCAATTAAGCAAGAAATTTCAGAATCAGAGACCAGCCAAGGGGTAGAGTGGAAATGTACATCAGTAACTCAGGAGGCACAACCCATTGTAAAAAACAATGTCCAGAGTAAAACTGAGCCACTCAGAATTGAGGCTGTAAATGTTAATCTGTGGAAAAAATAACACTAATGATGTGTGTGTAAATTATTTCATTTTTTCCTCTCCTCAGTAAGAGACAAACACATAAATGTGAAGATGAGGAGAGAGGACTCTTAATTTATGCATATTTTCCTCTGAACTTCATTTTTCAAAATGAGGATATTCAGATTTTTTTTTGTAAGAGTATCTGAGTGCTATTGAGGATAAAATAATTTTAAATTTGTTGACCACTGAGTTTTAAGAGGTAGATATTTTTACTCAGCACATTAGTTTGTACACTGATCTCAGAAATAGAGGTTTATGCTCTAATTCTTCACCTGACTCTGTCCATTCTATCACCTGATATGTTCCCCTCCTTTCTCTGTATCACCTCCCATGAAGATTCTGTGCAAGGGAAAACATTTTTTTTAACCAAAAGATTAAAAGAAACAAAGAAAGAAAAGAATCATGTGTCCTCAGTAAGTTGTAAAGAATGGAATACTCATCCTGGGCATACCAGTATACCAGTTACAGTATACCAGTAACTTTAAAGAACAGTCACACTATACCTTTATTTTTTTCCCTAGGAAATCATCTGACAAACTATTTTACCATGATGGAATCTGATCAGAAAGTAAAAAACTTCAATGAAAACAGAACATGTGATTTCTATTAGAAGGGCCAAATCTTCAATGGCAATAATAACATTCATAATAGTACATTACAGAGTGTTGGAAACTTTCCCAGACACTTAGGTCAAATGACCTAAAGCACCCTGAATATGTGCTTATGAGCTGTCTTAGCATCCAAAAGTGAATGGCTTCATGCTCCCTCCATTTCTACAAGGAATTGCTCCTAGAACATTTTTAATGCTGAACCTTACACTGAAAATTTACATGTGAAAAGACAAGTTTAAACAGTTCAGAAGTATAAAGGAGAATGATCCGTGTCACTGTTCTTCCATGACAAATCATCAGACTGAAGAAAGACCTCCACAAAGTTCCTAGGTCCATCTGGAGCACCATTTCCTTCTGGGGCTTTGCCTACATGGTGGTAAAGCAGAAGGTTTGAGTGGGGCAATAAGAACAGTCAGATTTCGATAATACAGTCCACAAACCATTTAAAGTGTTTCAGCTAGGCAAGCCTAAAAAGATACATCCCTATACCTTTCAAGATGGACACCAGAAAATTATGTTGTTTTTCTGCTACAGATAGGTCAGTAAGAAATAGATATAATTTCCGATATAGAGTATATTTAGGCTGGACCTTACAGAACAAAAGAAATACCAAAAATAAAAAGAAAATTACTAAACACTTGTCTAAGTAGAAAATTCATTGACACATGAAAATCTATCACTGGAGGTTTGTAAATAAAAGATTAGGCATGCATTCATTGGAGGTATTTAGATAGGGTCAGTGTTATCTGTAGACAGGCTAATGGTCTAGAATGTCATCTTCAGCTCTATTCTACTCCTAATTTTTATTATCTAATTTACACTTTCTTTTCCCAGATTCTTTGAGATAACAGTGCAGAAAAAATACAGTTAATGTCACTTCAATTTAGAAAAGAAAACCAAAAACTACCTGCACATAATTTTCTTGTATTTAATTTGGAGTTAGAACTCCAAAGCTTATATCAAGAAACATGGAAAGTAAAAGCTTCTTATTTTTCTTTTCTTTTTTTTTTTTTTGTTGTTGTTGTTGAATAAAACAATAACTTTTATTTTCTCTCTCTCTTTCTCTCTCTCTTTAGGTTTTTTACCTTTTCTTCATAGTTCTGGGACACATATCTCCCAGGAGACAAACTGCCTGTCCTACACTGACAGCAGGTATGGTTCTTATAGTATCATCTCATTTCAACAAAATTGAATAAATAGAGTTATTTGATGAAGTTTTTTCCTTCCAAGTTGTAAAGAGACCAAGTGTATGTTGAAACAAGGATTAAACTAATAAAAAAACACCATGTGGAAATTTCCCCAAGTGCTTTTGGAGTTTTGTTGTGTGTCTCATAGAGCAAAAATGCCAAAATACTCATCTGTCTGTCTCTAACTCCATCTTCTCCACATTCCCTACCCACAATACACGCTCCTGCTGAGGGTTAGGAGGACATTTCCCAGCTAAGTTTGTTTGGCCTTATCATTTTGCAGATTTATTTCTGTTGTTTTTGTCCACAGAGTGTGGCAGCAAAGCATTTCCTAAGATCTGCATCTCCACTGCTGTGTTAAGACGCTTTTGGTTAGTTGGTAAAAATGGAAAAATTCTTTGTTTGCATAGAGTTTTAATTGATTGTCCTTATGTCTCACCCTTTTCTGTGCTTGAAAGTCAGGTGATTCCCTAGGTGAAACATGCATTCCCAACATTTTACAGTCATTCTTCTGCAAAAGACAAGAGATCAATGAAATGCACCTGGTTGAAGGTGAATGCATCTTAGCCCCTGCTGTCAAGCAGCTTCATAAGCTGTAGGCTGAGATAAGGATACTATGCCCAAGCATACCAAGGAGTTGTAGGGAAGCTGAGGACAACTGAACAGAATCGGTGAACTATATGCTTGGAAAACTGAGGGAGTAGGTTGCGTGACCAGGCTCTGGATACCCTTCATGCAAAGATTTTACTTTGGCCAGTAGCCTGACTGCTCCCAGGAGAGTAGAATCTTCATAAACCAGCTTCCAAAGACTGTAAGGCTTTTGAGCATAGCCATATAAAATCTCATTCTAAGACAAACTTCAGCAAGCATAAAAACAAATGTATATGCAGCATCGATTTTGGAAAGGTTTTGGATACCTTGGGCGTAGCCTTGAAAATTATCAATAACTATGCCACAACCCAAATATAAAACACGAATTGACAATTCTCATCATGTAGAAGAGTCAAAATAAATCAGGTGTAAGACATCCACAATATTTTCTGTATACACTTCAGATATTAAAAGTTATTTTAAAAAACTTCCCCTTTGTCATTTCCCTTTTCTTAAATGAGAATACTGACACTGATAGAATTAGAATCAAGCGTCAATTAAATGTCTGACCTTGAAAATGTTACAGAAGTAACACCATGAATGTATTAAGCATTTTCTACTCATCTCAGCAGGCACGATACTATGAATTATGTAAAAATGAGCATCAATTTTTCAAAGCAATAGATGTGACACCATGATATGGTGAAAACAAAGTACTTACATTAAATGAGACATGCAGTTGGTCCAAACTAATGTAATCTAAACAGTCTTCACTTTAAAATATTTATTAGATAGAAAAGATTCCATAGCTGCACTTTGTTGTACACATTTTGTAAGCAATCTTTTCCCATGGTATTTAATGTAGTTATTCTGATGCTGATGTTTTAGCATCTTGACAGCCAGGACATACTTCAGCATTACTGGAGTCAGGCCACTAATGCATATCTGTTTTTGTGGACTGTGTCTATTTCAAAATTTTATTCAATTTGCAGGACATCAGAATGACAAAAATTGAAAATAATGTCACAGATAACCTCATTATTACAGATAAAAAAATGATAAACAATAATTTTAAAGGGTTTTTACTGTCAGCAAAAGTTTACTAGAACACTGAAAATATTACTTAAGAGACAGTAATTTTTTGTATGCATTTTAAGAAATAAAACTCACTTTAACCACTACATTTTTTTCTTTCTTTCTCAGGAATGCACATCATAGTGAGGGCAGTCATACTCAGCCAGCAAAAGAAAACAAAGGAAAAATAACACTCTCATAAAATTTCTCTTTTCTTCGCAAATAAGTTCTTGGCCAGAGAAAAGCATGAGTATGGTAAAATTTTGGTATCATACTCAAAATGTTCATCCTTAAGAATATCTGCATTTTCTTGGGTGTTAGGAAATTTCTTCACCAAAAATGTAGTCAAGCATTTTCATCAAAAGGGTTGTCAAGCATTGGAACAAGCTGCCCAGGAAAGTGCTGGAGTCACCATCCCTGGAGGTATTTAGAAGGGGAGCAGATGTGACACTTGGGGACAGATTTAGTGGAGGACTTGGCAGTCAGTTGGGTCACCGTTGAACTCAATGGTTTAAAGGTCTTTTCCAAACTAAATAATTTCCAAAATAAATAATAAAAACAAATTTTGGTTTAAGATTTTTCTATATTTTTGGACTATGCTCTCCGGCACATATGAGATCAAATAATTTTCTACAGTAATTTAGGAAAACAGTCCTACTTTCAAACCTACCTTGGACATCCAAAAACATTTATCTCCATAACTTAGATATGGCCTACTCAGTGACTACAGTCACCATGGATGTTTTACCCAAAAATAATTCACCATTTTTCAAATGTTATGGTTACACTTAGGAGCCAACAACATCAACTATAATTACAGCTGGATATAAGAAAATGACACCTCACTCTGCATTTTGAGTATAAAATTATGCAAATTCTTGTTAATACTATATTAACTTATGACAGATTCTCAGGAGTTACATGCTAAACATACAAATACGAAAAAGAATTATGCCATTCCATTAGGATAAAATTGAAACAATATCATAAAACAGCCCCAAAATTAATTGAGAAACACCAAAGCCATAAAACTGTAAAGAAATACAAAGTCAGAATCACTGCCTCTGAATCACATATTACTTTATCAAGAATTCTGGAAAATGTGTGATTTCTAAGCTCAACTCCACCCATACTTTACAGTTTCACATAAAAGAGCAAATGCATGTCTGAATAGCTTTATATTCACAGATATGTTTAAAATGTATTTGTATACATATATATGAAATTATACATCTATACATATATGCATACAAAACCAACATATAAAATATACAATTGCATGTAGACTCTATGTTGTCTCAGACAGAAATTCCAATGCAATTATATTTAAGCAGTCACTTGGGAGTGTTTAACCCAGAAAAGAGAAAGCTCAGGGGAGCACCTCAGCAATGTATATAAGCACTTGCAGATATTCAGGGACAAAGAAGACAGAACCAGGCTCTTTCCAGTGGTGCCCAGTGACCAGGCAAGTGGCAACGGGCACAAACTGAAATACAGGGAGTTCTTTCTGAGCATCAGGAAACACTCCCTGAGTGTGAGAGTAACCAAGCATGGGCACAGGCTGCCCAGAGAAGCTTTGGAGCCTCCATCCTTGGAGATATTAGAAAGTTATCTAGACATAGTCTTGGGCAGTCAGTTCTGGGTGATCTTACCTGAACTGTTGGACCAAATGTCCTGCAGAGGACCACTCCATCCTCATCCGCTCTATGATTTGGTGATATTTTGGCAGTTTCAAGGACAAGAGGTATCTGCCATACAATTCCTATCAGAAAAAACAATAGATCTATTAGTAACATATCTACAGAATATATCATTCAATATGGAGATTTAAAGTTAAAAATAGATGTAGATGTCAAAATTTAGAAGCGTCATAACTCTGTAACACTAATTACCTTTTTGTGGAACTATACAACACATGTTTTAACAATCTAGCATTGTTAGAACACTGAGGCTACATGCCTAATTAAGGATGCGATTCACAGAAAAGCAGGGTATTAAACAACTTTAATGGCACATATATGTTTAACTAATGATAGCATTGATTTTTCAGTAGTTTAGCTTGTAAACATAGGGCAGCTGGCTTACTGTTATATATAGTTTTAGCATAGTGCTAGAAGTATTCATCATGAGCAACAAGCAAAATAATTACTTTTGAGACAGGGGAACTGAGGCTGTAAATATTGAAGTAGCTACACAAGGCTTTAACGAAAAGCCTGAGGGATATATAACACAAATAAAACTCTGTAAATTCTCATCATAAAAGGTGTTCTACTTCTTGTAGTGAACCAAGTGCTGTCATAGAGACTCAAGATAGGAAAAAACTTCCAGTACCTATCTGGACAAGAATCACTCAGTTGTTAAAGAACAGACTTGCACTACTACTCATATAAAGCTATCTTTTATCACTCTGTCCTGCAGTCACTGGGCTGAAGTTACATGGTCACTGCCACATTATTGAGAACTATCTCACCATCCAGTAGCACTAACATGGAATGGTAAGGCACGTGAGGAAGGCACAATGTGATTTCTGGCATGGATGAGAGACCACGGGGGTCTCAGCGCCCTGAGCCGCAGGAACATGACTGAGAGAATGATCAGCTCCCAGCTGACCCTGAAATGTTGTGGAATCTGTTGGTCCAGATGGATCCCTACAAATCTATGGAGTCTGATGGGGTCCTTCCAGGAATCCTCAAAGAACTGGCTATTATCATTAAAAAACCTCTCTTGATGATTTTTGGGCAGTCCTGGGAATTCAGAGAGGTCCCAGCTGACTGGAAGCTGGTGAATGTCCCAGTTTTCAAAAGGGCAAGAAGGAGGTCCTGAACCTACAGCCCTTTTAGTCTCATGTTAATGCCTGGCAAAGTTATGGACATGATTATTCTGAGAGGTATTGAGAAACACCTGAAAGATAACACAGTCATTGGTCACAGCCAGTACAATTTCATGAGGGAAAATCCTGCTTACCAAAGCTGATTTCTTTTTGTGACAAGGCAACCCACCTGGCTGATCAAGGGAAGCCAGTTGATGCAATCTTTTAGGGTTTCAGTAAAATTTTCCATGCTGTCTCTCATGGTATCCTTCTGGATAAAATGTCCAGCATAGAGCTAGATAAGCGTCATGAATGAGGGAGTAACTCATAGATCAGATGCAACCCTCTGGGAACCCTCTGGGATGATCCTCATTGTGGTGGGTCTTAATGTTGCCCCTTTTCTGTTATACAGCTTGTTACATACACCCACTGAAGGTAATGAGCTGTTCCCCAGAGAGCCAAAGTATGATTCTCATACCTAGCCACAGGTGACAAGTGCCATTTTGAGCATCCCGGGCATTCCCAGAGGACTCACAGCTCACACCAAAGATTTACCAGAGACCCAGGTCTGTCTCATGCAAGGTTAGCTGGTCAGATGAGGCACCCTTGGGCAGGTCATGACCATGAATGACTGCTCCAGTTTCTCAGTAATATCTCTGGTTGCACCATGTGAAATCTTTACATCTGTAATGGCTACAAAACAGCTGCACAGTCCTAGGCAATGAACTGTAAGGAGCAGCTTTCAGTTGCTCCAGCTGTGCATTGCAAGTAAAGCAATGCCCAAAACTCCAAGAGCAGAAATAATTAATGAAGACAATTATAATAAATTTGAACTTTTTTCTTTTTCAATTACAAGGGTTGAATCCAATTACTACTTTGTAACAGATAGTTAAACCAGTTTTGTTCTCTAGCCAGAAACCAGAATGGCAGCCTTGTTTCTAAAGGACAGCTCTTCTATAAATAAATAAATAGAAATTAAATATTAATTAGCCACTTGGCAGCAGAACTCATTTCTACTAAAGACTAGTTAATAATCTTCCTAGGACTATAAAAAAGATACTTGTGTCACTAGTGAGTATAAAGTTTGTTTAAATTTGTTTTGCTATTCTGGATCCAATTCTGAAGGTGTCAAAAACATCCATCAGGTTTATAAGTTTATCTGGATTCCTCAGCCCACCATCCCTATCTTTTGCTTTTTTTCCCCAAACTTTAGTTGTTCTTCTCCTGGGTTTTTTTTCTAAAAGTATTGTCTTAAAACCCCAAACTCTGTTTCCATGCTAAGCAAGACACTGTTTACGGCACACAAGAAAACTATATATCAAAGGGAGGGAATTGCACTAAATTATATATATGAAAGTTACTTTAACCAAGAATAATCAACTCAAATTCAAAAGGCAGTGTTTATCCTAAGACCTGTCTGGCTTTGGTTACTGGTATGAAATATCTGTACCATTTTAACATTACTTCAAAAGAGATTAAGCAAGAAAACTAGGTGTTAAAAAACACAAACAGACCAGCTAACAATAAAACAAAATGTAAATATTTGTTTTAATTTTTGTTTTATAGAGAATAATAAATTTTTTTTAATATGAAGTAACAACTAGCTGTATCCCACTTTCTGTATACTGTATATAAATGATTTTTTTCTTTAAAACCATACAAAGCTTGTGAGAAGAAGCTTAATTAAAATCCTTCAGGAAAGATTTCAAGCGCATAAAAAGAGGACTTTTATGTCTCATTAGAAACTGATGCATCTCAGTTCACTACAATGGGAATTAATTAACCTACATAATAATAATTATTATTATACTATATAATAATATAGTATAATTATACTCATTTTGCTGGAGCACACTCCCACTCAAACTCATGGAATCATAGAAAGTCTTGGCTTGGAAGGGACCTTGAGGATCATCTTGTTCTAACCACTGACTCACCTGCAGTAGGGCATTGACAACTGCCCTGGGTNGAGATTAAGCAAGAAAACTAGGTGTTAAAAAACACAAACAGACCAGCTAACAATAAAACAAAATGTAAATATTTGTTTTAATTTTTGTTTTATAGAGAATAATAAATTTTTTTTAATATGAAGTAACAACTAGCTGTATCCCACTTTCTGTATACTGTATATAAATGATTTTTTTCTTTAAAACCATACAAAGCTTGTGAGAAGAAGCTTAATTAAAATCCTTCAGGAAAGATTTCAAGCGCATAAAAAGAGGACTTTTATGTCTCATTAGAAACTGATGCATCTCAGTTCACTACAATGGGAATTAATTAACCTACATAATAATAATTATTATTATACTATATAATAATATAGTATAATTATACTCATTTTGCTGGAGCACACTCCCACTCAAACTCATGGAATCATAGAAAGTCTTGGCTTGGAAGGGACCTTGAGGATCATCTTGTTCTAACCACTGACTCACCTGCAGTAGGGCATTGACAACTGCCCTGGGTAAATCCATGCCATCCTGAGGAAAAGAGCCCAACAAAAGACTTGCCTGACAGACTGAGAGCAAAGGCTGGGCTTCCAGGAAACAATAAAATCTCTTACTTACACAGCCCCAGCAGCATCTTTGCAGCCGGGCTGTTCCTCTCTCAGGAATTACTTAGGAAACTAGTAGAGTTTTTTTGGTTGGCAATTAGCAATTTCAGAAATATCTGCAAGTTTAGGCATTACTTAAATACTTTCCCAACAAAGTAAAAACAAGAAACAGAAAGAAATTTAATTCAAGATGAGGTTAACAAATCACTATATATTAAAGCAAGACTGAGGTAAGATGTAATAGAGGATACCAGTATTATGACAAATTATTTATAGCCACTCTGTCAAGAATATTTGTTTTATAACCATTTTACTTACACCATCTTCATTCTCATCCTCAGAGATTATTTCCTCCTGAAACATCTCAATAAGCAATAAAGACATGATAAATGAAAGTTACTGCAGCTGAAACTGTAGAAAAGTTGGTGTTTTAAAAAGCTGCCAGTCATGGTGAATCAGTTCAGACAACTTGCATTGATTAATGTTTCTGTCAGAAGAGACTATTCCAAGGTTTGCTTTGTGATCCAGCAGAGATCAGAAGTCACTATAAGGTCTTTTAAAATACAGTAGGATCAGTTGAAGTATGTCTAATGTTAAAAAGGAAACTCTAAAAGGCACTGGAAATTAAAACAAATGTTCTGAATGATGTAGTGTCCTTGGCATCAGCAGGAATTATACATGTGGAATTGGCAGAATAATTTAAATTATTTTCACAGTTTTCAAACTGATTGCAACGAAGTACCAAATTATTAATATAAAATCATTAAAGGGGGCAAAGTAAAGCTGTGGTAGTACTAAAAGAGGCAAATTTTAGTTTAATTAACTTTTTCAGAACATGATTTTTTCTGAAATACTGTAATCACCATGATTCAAAAGCTAGAAAATGAAGCAACATATGTACTAAATTAGAATGAAATTTAATGTAATTGCATCTTACATAGGTATAGAAGAAAACTATATATCATATCTTTGTTGATGGATATATATTTTCAGAAATAATAGTATAGAAATTCAAGAAATGTGCTTGGAAATATTTCAATCAGTGCAGTGCAACAGTATTTTATAGAACTATATTTTATTAATACATTTTAAATGGTATTTTAATGCTGTATAACATACTTTTCTGAGGGATTAAACTGCTTCGAAGAGCTTTTCTTTTCAGTAGATAATTACTCAGATGACTTTCAGTGACAGTACCTCTATCAATCAAATGATAATGTTTCTATTCATACCTGCCAGGTACCTGGTCTGGTTGCAAGTCTTACTAGAGACAAACATAGTTCACAACTGATGAAAGAAGAATGAAAAGAAAAAAACCCAAACAATAAAACACAAAACTAGTCCTGTCCTCTTGATTTTGCCCCATTAAACCTTTTAAACTACCAAGAAAATTCTGTTTTTCCACGCTGATGATATTGTAGTAACAATAAAGTAAACACACCATAAATTAAATTCACCTTAGAGTGCATTCTTTGCACTTATTTGTATTTCAAAACATCTGGGGATTTTATTGCCAACAAAAGTATATTTTACATTTCATGAGACTAAAACAAATCTGCCAGAGCTTGAAAGGAATATTACTTGATGAATCTGTCAATTTCATAGTTCAGTTATTTGTCCTTTTTCAATTGCAGTAGAAGTAATTTGTGCCCATGAAGCTCTGTGCAATTCTATTCCACTCTCCTTCCAATCTCCTTATTCCTCTGAGCCTTAAAGTACTTTATTACATGTTCCCAATGGAACATGAAAAGTTCCACATTCCTTTGAAAATTCAGTGTTATCAAACTAAACTTGATTATCTCAATTTTTTCACTGATATTTCAAAAAACAGGTACACTCCTAACACACAATAAATAAAAATGACAAAACTAATTGGTTTTTTTCAAAAGAATATTCCTTTAAAAAAAAAAAAAAAGAGAGTCTTACCTAATTTCAGAAGTAAGAACACTTATAAAAATATAAGTTTTTCTGATCAAGAGCGTTGATTCTGTGGTAGTCTGTTATACAGAGATCTAACAGGATTCATTATCCCCAGGTCCAGTATAATTAATAATTTTGTACATTAACATGTAGCTTTAGAGCCATGATAAAAACATACTTGTGAAACTTTTATATATATAAAGTATGATACATATAGATATTAAATATATATAATATATTATATATATTATAAAGTATGTTATAAATATTTATAACACAGATTTATTTCCACCTTGAAATTGTATTGTCAAAGACTGAAAAAATTCTCTTCTTCAACAACCAGATAGTGAACTAGAGAACAGATGAGTTCAGTTCAGAAACAACTCTTGCAGCTCACTTTTATTAGCGACACTAAAGACTTTTAACACTGAAAGTGATGTTGTCAGCTAAGGAGGTTAATTGCACTGATAACAACTGTCTTCTGAGGCTTCCTAACATAGATCTATTTTCAAGAGCTTCTTGAAGACTTACAAGGAGATGGTGAGATTGCTAAAACTTGGCAACCAATATAACAACCTCCTTTCCTGGATAATTTGATCCCTATCTTGCTTGGTTTCTGCTTTATTCAGCCCACTAAACCATTTCACTGTAACATTAGACATATTTATGTATCACAAGCTCTTTAAATCCCACTGAATAACTAAAGGAGGACTTTTTTCAAAGCCTCACAGATGGCCCAAAAGGCAAAGGCTTGTAAATAACAGACCTTCTAAAAGCTGATGCAGTAGCTGTGTAGTTTCACCCACTCAGAAGCTGGTAATCATCTCCTTTGTGAATTGCTGTTCATTTCTAATACAGGGCTGATATAGATAAGTGAGGAAAAACTTCTTAAATGGTACAAAGCTTGATAAGGCAAGCATGAAACTAAGTGCTACTAGCATGAAGTGCTTGTGAAAACAGATGAAATTCCAATTTTAGTGAAATGGCTGTGTAGGGAGATGTACCACATGATTTAATGACTTTGCTAAGAGATTGCATAAATTTTGGACCTACAACCAGAGTGTAGAATAGTATATTTTTTTAGGAATAATTAAATTCAAAATAAACCCCAAATATCTGCTGCTTTTATCACAAAGCCAGAGAGTTATAACAGGTCACAAACTGGAAGGAAAGGGTGCCATTCAGAGGGACCTTGGCAAATCTCATGAAGTTCAACAAAGCACAGTGTGAGGTCCTACACCTGGGTTCAGGCAATCCCAGATATACCTACAGGTTGGGCAGAGAAGTGATTGAGAGCAGCCCTGCAAAGAAGGACTTGGACATGGTGGTTGGTGGAAAACTTGACACTGGCAGTAGGAGCTCACAGCCCAGGAAGCCAAGGGAATCCTGGCCTTCATCCAAAGGAGCATGGCCAAGCAGGTTGAAGGAGGTGATTCTTCCCTTCTACTCTGCCCTTGTGAGACCCCACCTGGAGTGTTCTATTCTGTTCTGGTGTCTCCACAAGAAGAAGGACATGGAACTGTTGGACTAAGTCCAGAGGAAGGCCAAGATGTTGATTAGAGGACTGGAGCACCTCTCTTACAATAACTAAGAAAATTGGGGTTGTTCAACATGGAGAAGCAAAAGTTGTGTGAAGACCTCACAGCAACTTTCCAATGTCTGAAAAGGTTCTATAGAGAAGCCAGACGGGAACTCTTCTTCAGAAACTGCAGCAATAGGGTGAGGTGTAATGGCTATAAACTGAAAGATGGCAGATTTAGGTTAGATATTAGGAAAAAATTCTTTATTGTGAAAGTGATGACAAACTGGAACCAGTTGCTCAGGGATGTTGCAGATGCCCCAACCCTGACAATGTTCAAAGCCAGGTTGGCTAAGGCCTTAAGCAGCCTGGTCTAGGGAGATATGTCCCTGCTCCTGTCAGGTGAGGTTGGGGCTAATTGATCTTTAAAATTCCTCCAGACCCTTAACATTCTATGGTCTAGACTAAATAAAGTGTTTTTCAAAGGATGTGGAAACACAGGGAGTAAGTGAAAAATCTTCTGCTGGGATTTATGCTAGAGAGGTAATGAGAGATTTATGCTTGAAAGGTATCCTGATTTGGTATTCTTTTGTATTGATTACAATTTTTTTTTAAAGGCAAATGAGCCCATGTTTTCTTCCTTTCAAGTGTTACCTTGGTTCACACCTGACTTCTCACTGTGTTCATTTTACATTTCTTAGCTTTGCAGGTCTGTAATTAAGACAAGGCAAAAAGCCAGCAAACAATATTGGATTCTTTTCATAAACTATGGATTTTTCTCCAGTGATGCATATTTATCTAGCTTCTACTCATTCATTCGCTACAGGTGGTTTTTCCCAAGAAACCATCTGTATTTATCAAAATCTGTCTAATTCACATCTTCAGACACTACTTACAGTTTCATAGAGGTTCACTACAATGACAACCTTTGCTCTTTATGCAGCGAGTGTACACAGACAAATCATGCTCATCACAAGATGAGCCTGACACCTTCAATAGCATTCATATGACTTGAGATGAGAAGAATTCATATTTGTCTGTAAGTAGATACTAATCATTGTTCTTGTCATGAAATATCCATATTTCTGCAATAAACTAATTTTATGGAGGAATGCTTTTACTTCCTTGCCTTTTTAACAAAAAAGTTGTTTACTATTCCATTAACCTCAGGTCCAAGAACATTATGCAGCCAATAAAAAGCTACACCTCAGACATATTTCTGATGAGCCTGTATTTATAGACAATAAGTAGGGCCAGTGTTTTGTCACAGTAAATTATACATGAAACAGTCTAGCCATGGGAGAAAAAAAGGCAAGTGTCACAAATTGCTAGTAAAACTGCCAGAGCTCACAGCCTGCATTTTAATCAAAGCATACTTTATTTCATTATTAAAATCAAGTAAAAATGTTTAACTAAATGCTTTAAAAAAATTCAACTGCTGCTATAAATGACTTTTGGCATGCAGATGGGAAATAAGAACAGCTTTTTATTTCACCTTTGCCAGAGGAGACCATGTTTTAAGCTAACAGTACTCAACAACCTGCAATCCAATTTAAGTAAAAGTCCTCGAGCATTAGCAAATTAGTATTGTGTTTCAGATAGGGTTTATCAACAAAATAAATTAAGTGTAGAAATATTGGTATTCCACTTTTATGCAAGTATGCACAAGATGTCTTTGCTATTCAAGATGGTCTGTTTTCAAATGTGCACAAAAACACATCTTTTAAAAATTATTTCTGTATATAGAGAGCACACATACTCAAAAAAGTTCTCCTGCCATTACAGGCATAATGTTTTTAGAATAGATGCTAATATGAACATTTGTTAGTTCTGCAACAGAAACTACCAGAATCTACGGAAATTCACATCCTTTTCCTGACCTGTAGAAACATTGAATTTAACTCATATTTGATGGCCTGGCAGTAAGGTCCACCAACCTCCCTTCCTTCAGTATATGCAACAATAAAGCATACTGGTTCAGAAGAAACAAAATTTACAGATGTCACCAATACACTACTACAGTCTTCTTGCCTAAAATAACTCATCCTGCTTTTTAATGCTTGTGGAAGTCAGTTTATTGCTTGTATTACCATCCTTAAAATGGCATAGCTAGTAAGTGTTACTACTAGTGATGAAATTAAGTCCTTCTATCCTCCTGAGGCAGTATGAGCAACCTGGAGAACCCCAGTTGATTAGATCTCACCATTAGGGCAGAAGGGTTGTCACTCCACCACTTCGGAAATATTACAAGGCTAGAACCTGCCAAGAGTAAACCACTAAGGAGTTGAGAGTAATACACAGAGATTGAAAGATGCATTTCCTGCACTTTGTTAACACAGTGCATAAAGAATCATCATTTAGTCCACATGCCAGTTGTAAGTGGCAATTACACACAGTTCTTGCTCCTACCTCCTCTAGGAGTTGTCAAACATGAGTCTCTTCTCCACTGCAAGGTAAGGCAGGCCCTGCCATCTGTCAACCTCCACTATCTTCTTTCCATTCCACTTCAGTGTGTTTTTTCTGTGCTGCTGATTTACACTGATTTTTTTCTGCTGATACTGCTTTTTTACCTCATTTGCAAAAGATGTAAATCAGTCTCAGTCAGGGTATGTCAGTGATTCTTGTGGGTCACTTCCAACTTAGTAGATTCTCTAGCTCTATGATCCTATGGTTCTATGATATGACAAACAATCCTTTTTACTTTTACTTTATATACTAAGAACTATATTGACCTTGGAACTTCGGGAAATGTGTGGGAAATTCTCACCTTAACACCTAAACTATAAAGAATTTCCATCATATTTCTGAGAAATGTTCAGGGTCAAGTTACTTAAACTTTGTTCTAATACTACCTTTAAGGTTCCTGTATGTTTGAACTAATATGCTAGCTGACTGTACCAAAATACCTTTTAAGAGTAAAATTTAACTGGAAAAATGTAACTCCCTCAGTGGTTCCTGGATGATTTAAATTGAAAACCTTGATTGACCTCAGAGTTCCTTGAGGAGAATAACATTTATTAATATTATCAAGATTTGTAATGAACTATTTAATTCCAGAACCTTAAAAAGAGATTTTGCTTTTTCCCCTCAGACCACAAAATCTGTTCTTCAATTGCAGAGGCATCAGGGTTGGTTAGGTAAGCATATGAGGGAGAAAAAAGAAATGGAAAAAAAGAGTTTCTACTGAACATGTGCTTAGAGTAGAACTTCAAAGCAAGATCTTTGTTGTAGGTTCTCCAAGGAAATGGGAGAAAGTTGACAGCTTAATGTTTCATACATTGGCCTCAATTTTCATCATACTGTATGAGAATGGAAGCTTTATCCCTCTGTTCCCTATGCAGTCAATTGAAAAGTTCCTGAAGAGGAGCATAAATGAGTGTGCAAATCCCTCTGCTGCTGAAAAAAAACACTGGCCAGTCACGTCAGGAAGGGATAAGAAAGTTTTTGGCACAGCCTCCTCCTCCTTCAATTTCTTCACTGTGTGCAAGTAAGGACCTTAAAAATGTCAGTGTACTGCTGCAGCTGATTAAATCCACCAGTACATTTTCCAAAACAGTGTTTACAATTACATTATGCCTACATTTTCAGTGAAAACCTTGTTTGCCTCCTGCTGTCCATGGTGACTCAGATACTTCAGGGTTATCTTCTGAAGTCTCCTTAAAGGCATTTTCCTGTTGAAGTCAAAGAAAATATAGTTCACTGAGAATTCAGCAGAGAGTGAGACAACATCTGGTTTTGAAATATGAGTATTTTTGATACAAGGGGAAGTTTTTTTAACTTGTCTTGATTTTGTTTTTTTAATATATTTCCACTGTGATATTTTTGTGCATGTATACACATATGTGTATATGTGTGTTTGTACATGCATAGACACATGTTTTCCCTACATGGTTCGATTTATTTGTAAGATGTGGGAAAATAAAGATGGCTTAAATTATCATTCAAGGTTTTTAATTGCTTTAAATTCTGATACTGCATAGAGTCATCCATATTAAACCCCACCAGTGAGTTATTCACATGATGCATGCAACAATGCTTTGGTTTATTCTGTTTATAACAAGAGCTGTGAAGAACAGAAAATACAAAAGAAACATTACAACAGAGATTGGAATTTTTTTTCAAGGGGATTGCCATATATTTGGACCCATCAACTAGACACAGAAATTAGAAAGAATTATGTTCATAGTTGCCTTTGCAGGTCACAATGCGAATATTTAAGTGAGTTATTATTGTCACTCTCCTGATTTAAACTGACAATTAGTTTCCTAACAAACCATTAAACATTTATCAACCAACAGAAATACAACAATTATGCACAGCAGTTCATCTTCTACCGGATGGGTTGGGACAACATTTTTAAACTTATAATTATTATTTTTCTGTATTTAAAGAGTGAAATAAATAAAATCATCAAGCAAAATCTTACAAGGTATTATTGCAATGGATTTTGTTACAGGGAAATTAATGACAGAATTATTATATAAAAATTTCAATCTGATTAATGTACCCATTCAGTCAAAACGACCCTCTGTTTTTCAATTTTTTTATCATCTGATGCTAAAGTTATGCCCTGTACTGACTCTCAGTTGAGATAAACAGCCTAGAAGTCCCAACTGTACAGGTAGATAATTGTTCATCAGTGTCATGAACAAACTACTCCATACGGGGTGACTGACTTCAAAATACTGAATCCCCATCTGGTGAAACCTAATGAGCAATGGAAAGGTTTGAAAGTAATGAAGCAAGTCCCTTTTTGGCAGATGTTACTTGACAGCTGCATCTTGGGATCCTAGCAGCACTCCTGCTGGCTCATATTAATATATTCTTGAAGAAAGGTATCATGATGAAACTGTGGAAAAGAGAAAAGTCTCTTCAATGGGTTGCATTTTATGTCGCTCCTCTTATATCTAATCCACTTAGTAAATTTTGATTTCAAGAGACTGTACAAAGTTCATTGAACTGTGTTTTTTCAAATGCTTTAGCTCACGCTTTAGCTCACATGCTGCAGGCTGAATCCCTGCAGAAAATAAAATTGACCTAACAGGCATGTCAAGGTGTTTGTTTTTATTTTTTTCTCCAGAGGCAAGAGGGAAGAAACATGATTCTCGGTCACTGCTCTTCACATGCACCTTGTGGCATATACACTCCACACAGGGTCCCCAGTGGGCTCCACAAAGCTCTATTCTCTCTACATCCTGTTCAGCAGATCTTCACTCTTCCAGGGGGAAAAAAAATCCTGATACTGCTACTTGAATTGTATACATAGAACCAACACAAACAGAAAAAAGTCAACATTAATAGTTTTGCTTGTTATATAATGAAAATCAGGTGAATACTAAGCTCCTAGCTTGATCTGAACTTTTAGAGGAGCTGAAGTAGAATCTAAGATAGAGGCAGTCTAACTTCCAAGACTTCTAGAAGAGTTATTATCCTTGGTGGTAATGATAAAAGCAATAGGAAGGAAACACTGGTGGAGGCCAGGAATATTCAGAAGCTATAGAATTTCCTATTTAAAAAAAGAAGAGCTTTAAATTTACTTAGAGTAACTGTGGTGTTAACTCATTCCACACCTGTTGCAAGACTTTTTGGTGTAATACCCAATGTGAATTCAGGAATTCTTGATGAGAGGAACCACTCAAAAGTTCCTTATGATGGAACTTGCCAGCTGTCTTTATAGATTATAGCTAAAGAATTTTTTTTTTTAGAAGAGGCATTTATTTTTACTTTAGGAACTTTACATAATTCCTCCTCCTACTGATCATCTTTGAGTAGCTCTGCTTTTTTCTTTCTGCATACTAGTTGGTCTTCAAGGACCTGGGGTTTGTTTATCCATTTACACTATATCCTGTTGTATTGCAGTTATCTGCTTCTCTAACAAATATGAAATTTTTTTTTACATATCCTTTAATATTTTAAATGAGATAATTAATTAATTTTACTTTTTATAAAGAGAAGTTTTGTGTTTCCCTGCAATGCAAGACACACAGAATTAGCAAAATAAATATTAGCTTTGTAAGCTTTAAAAGTGGTGTCACTCCTGGATGTGGATGTGGCACTGGGGGATATGGTTTAGTGATGAACACAGTGGTGCTTTGTTCATGGCTGAACTCAATAATCTTTAAAATCTTTTTCAACCTGAATGATTCTGTGATTCCGTGAGATACTAGGAAAATAAATTGTTAAACCAAAGTCTCTCAACAAACTGACCTGTATAAATACATCATTTACATGCTATTATATTAATTATAACAAAGGCATGAAAGTGTGTCAGAGAAGGTTCAGGTTAGATATTAGGAAGAGATTCTTCACCCAGATGGCACTGGAACAGGTTTCCCTGGGAAATGGTTGCATATCAATATCGTCAAGTTCATGGAAGTTCTCTTGAACAGTTCAGTATGTTTTCATCTTTATAAAAATCAGAAAGTCAAAAAATACACCTGGATTGTCCTGGTAGAAATGTTATGCTAAGGTTAAGTTGTGCTAAGTTGTCATCTTCTCCATGGGCAGCTTCCCTTTTTATTTTAGATACAGAGTCATCTAGACGTATCATTTTTGATGATTCCTTTATTTATGGGCAACAGGGAAGAGAAAGAGGGCCAGTGTAGGCTTGCACTTTCCCAACCTGGAACATGGCCAGGAACACCAACTTCAGACAGCCACAGAAACAGCGCTAAAGAACCCTGCAGAGGCCAACACAAACCAAAAGAATGAGCAAAGCATCAAGCAAAAGCTAATGGTCCAGTTTCCCATGAGGAAAATTCACTTATTGTTGTGCAGGTGGCCAGAGACCAGTGCACCATTTAACAGCTTTAAGTCTACATCCTTCCTCAGCTTCTCTGAGCATAGCTATCACCAATTGATGCCTTTATTCAGACAAGAGGAGAAATTACTAATTAGTCTTACAATCCTTTTCATGAAAATCTACAAATGATGCCAAAAGTCCCATATCATATAACAAAGAAAAAATCCTTCATAAGACAAATGCTTTCTCACAGCCACATAGAGATGGAACAAAGAGAATTGAGACCTAATCTGGGTTTTATACCTGCTGATATCTCCTTTAGAACAAACGGAGAATAAAAAACACCTTTCCAATCTATGACCTCACTTTTTCTGTCCCTAACTATCTGCAAGATGAAACAATGGCTCAGTTGAAAAAATCTGATGCTTTTTTGCATTTCTTTTCAGATACCATCCTTTAGACAACCATTTGCCTCTTAATACATTGAGGGAATTCCAATGAGAACATTCAGTTCCTTTATTTTATTCTACCATCTTCATAACAATATGTATGAATCATAGCACACGTTACATTGCAGCCCTGCACCTTTGAGTCCATTTTTTTCACTTTATTTTCACTGTGAGTCTACAAGGAAGTATTCTCTAAGTGCTGTCTCACAAATTAATAGCTACCAGAGACCTGCTTTGTTTCTATGGCTTTTTCTCTTCAGACTTCAGCTTTCTACTTTTGAAGTGTTTTATGAGAAGCATCATTTAACATTAAAATTCAACATATCCAAGTTAATTCTGACTCAGGGTCTATTAAATTCAGTGCACATTTCCACTAATGTGAATGTGTTTTAGGCCCACTCATTACTCTTTGAGGCAATTATGAGTTTTACAAGACCATAGAATCACGAATTCAAAAAACTTTACAGGTTTTGTAGTCCATTAAAACTTTCCTGCTGATCTCCATCTGCTTTAAAGATGATGAATACACCTTTCTTTCAAGCACTCTGCTTTTTCAGCATAATTCTTTTTTTTTCTTTGCTTATGCAGATTTTACCTTGAATTTCTGGGGAGACTTGGTTTGATTTGGTGATTTTTAGTTAAGGAAAGCAGAGAACAATGGCCCCTGCCCTAAAGCTTATCTGTTGCTTGCTTTAATCTTTCCCAAGCCAAACATCTACTCAGTAAAAAATCAGAAAATCCCAAACTTAGGGTGTGTTGGCACCTTCAGTGTCAGAACTTCTGTGATGTAATAGCTTAAATGACCTGTGGGATGACAGTCCCTTATAAATCAACTTCATTGCCTGCAGCCCTCATTGCAAACCAAAGGAGGCTCAGTTGCTCCAGTCCTGTTGGATTCACCAGACTGGGTGGAGAATCGTGTGAGTGCAGTTCCTGCCATCCCCAAACTGCTGCAATCACCATGCCCTGATGCACTGGCTGCCTGCAGGTCACCTCAGAGCCTCATTGAATTTCTCTTCCTGGGGCTGCTGGGCCAGGCAGTACCAGAGTACAATCCAGCTCAGGGCAGGCACAACAGATGCTGCACTAGACCAGGCTGGATAAGCCTGTCCAGACCCTCACTGGCTTCCTGTAGGCTCACTTGGATGTGGCTGCATCATTCTGCCCAGCACCTGTGAAATACAATGTTGCCTAAAGTTGGTGAGGAGCCTACAGCTGCAGCAGGACAGGCATCAGTTGTGCACCAGAGATGGCATTGTTTTGCAGTGCTGTCCTGTAGAGAACATTTGTCTCATGGGATTGCTCTTCTGACAGCAGGAAACAGGGCATGAATAACACAACATTCTGCAGCAGATGCAAGGTTCTGCACTCTCCATGACCTCCATCCTCAGTTATTGTGTAATTTAAGATGTTCTTTGGGAGATGATCTAAAGAAGATGACACACTTGAACTATTGCAGATCAAAGACAAGAATATATTCCATAGGGAAATGGTTCCGGAAAAATAGATTGCTTTGTTAGCTGTTCTTTCCACTTTATGCCAGCCACGCATAAACAGACCTACTCAGTTCTCCTCCCACAGTTAGTAAAAGGTACATCTATCCCAAAAAGTACAACACAATCTTGAACAGATGGCTTCTCAAAAGAAGGCACATAGCCGGTCTCACTGCTGCCTAAATTAAGATGAAATAGCTTGTTCAGCACTGCAAAAGGAAAAAGAAGATGAGTGGCAGAGAGACAACTTTTTTCAGATGCAGAATGAAGTGCTCCATCCACTGAACCATGCCACATGCATCAGCTTGCTTTATTTCTGTTACACTTGACCACTCAACTGTTTCTGGTTTGTCATTTCCTTAGGAGACAAACAGAAATGAAAGGAAGAAAACAGATGAGAAATAAAGCAGGCCAAGCAGTAGCAGTATAAAACTCCGGGTGAGCTGTGCTCTGAGAAGAAAGGTTAAGTAAGGAAAAAAAAACCAAATACTGGATGGATGTAAAGGAAACATTTTTTCTGTAACAGCTCTGGCTATGCATAGAATACATCAGCCTGGTCAAAGCTCAGGGGTTATGTCATTAACTTGCTTTCAGAACCTGAAATAACAATGTATTTTTGACACTTTAAGGAGAAACACATCACCTAACATCCCACTGCTAATTGTTAACAAAGGCCACCCACCTGTGCTGTCCTGATAAAAAGCACTGCCATTCCCTACTGTCTCAACACTTGTGTGTCAATGCAGAAAGCTGACAAGCAAGTGTTTCTGGGCTCCTGGAAGCATACATTCATGCATAAATAAGTGTATTTTTAGAGAATAGGCTCCTGTTTGAATAGAGGGATATGGGAATTATCCATGAAGATAACAGGAATACAAGATCAGCTCTAAATTTGTCAAGTATTCTCACCATGGTGACTGTGAAAATTTATTACAAGTTTCAGTAGTATCTTAATCCTTCAAGTAGCACTTAATTTAATATCCTGATTCATTACCTGAAACAAGCAGGAGAAGGCAGTTTTCAAAGAAATACAAGTCACAGATGGTAGTAAAAAATGACAGTCTCAGTAGATTTTTCACATCCAGGCCTCATAATCTGATTTTTAAAAAAGACCAAGGAGATTGGAAATCCAAATAAATCAGGAGATATACTACAGAGACTATGAACATTTTGGTGGTCACTGAATAAACCAATGTAACCAACCAACCACAGAAAAATAACCATAAGGACAGAGAAAAGAAAATTCTATACCCCATAATTTTACTCCAGATTTTCATTCATGTTAAAAAAATATTGACCAAGTTAAGTTCAAAACCACTGTTCTATCAAGTTAAATTCAAAGCCCCTGTTCTGTTAATCTAATGAACCTGCTATTTTGGGTTATCTTCAGAGGTTTTTTCCTACAAAAAAACCAAAAACAACAGAAAAAAAACCCCCAAATTTTGATATCTAGTTTTGATCCAGTAAAGAACATAAACTTCATTTTCTATTAAGAATTCTTTTCCTAGATCAACAGATTCTGAAGTAAAAACCAAAACCTAGAAGTGATAATTAGAAGTTTAAGAGTATATCAGCAAAGAAGAAGAGTAAAAAAACTATTAGTAGAATTGATATAATTTTTTTAATGGGACATGTATACTTTATTGTAGACTCATTTTCAAACTACTTTGCAGTTTGAATATTTTAACAATAAAAAGAAAGAACTTTGGCCAGGGTTTTTGCAAAATATGATTATAACTTTTGACTTAATAAGAAGCATTTTTGCTATGGGCCAGACATGTAGCAGATACAGTTGTACTGACCAATTAAATAAAAAAACACAAGTTAGGAATCTTACCTCTAGATTTTTCTTGCTGCAAGGCTTATAGTAGCTACAATAACATTTATTTGTCCCAGAAATATCAAGATGCCCATGATGTTGATGATTATTTTTTATTGCTTAATATGTAACCATATTCATGCACAAATTACTGTTTCTTTAGTGATACCTAAGATATCTGCTTGATTATAAATTAAAAACTGAGAATATAATTCAGGTGTACCATTACATAGATATATAGTAACCTCAAAAATTGGAAAACCAGTAAAGTCATCTGAAATATGATCAGCAACAGTCAGATAATTTAAATCTAATTTAAAGCATACAATTTAATCTAATTCTTTGATGCCTAAGGTTAGCAAGTCCACTAGTAAGGTAGAGTTGGGAATCAGAACTGATTCAGGTACAGTAATTTTTAAATGGGTCACAAGAAATCTTTGACTACTTTTACCTCTCTGTAGCAGATAAGCCATGAACTGACACACATGTATCACAGAAAAAAAAAATAAATCTTATGAAATAGAAATAGATTATCTCAACTGGGTCTTCCAGGCATTGCTCCCTATATTGGAGCAATATTTTGTTATCTCTCTTATTCCTAGGAAAGTGTTTATTCTCCAAACTGGCATATAGAGCACTATAAAACACAGTTGCCTTAGCTCATGAAAATGTGTTTCATTGTGTTTCTGCCAAAGGGTACAAACCCTGGACTTCAGAGCAATTAGACACATCACAGGTGACACACTTGGCTCTGAGAAGGGGAAAAATGACATTTGTTCAACACGTAAGCACTTTAGGCCAATTGGTTTGTTCCCATGCATTTCCTGCCAGAAAGCCTGAAAGGCATTTTTTGTAACACTTCGCAAAACTTTGGATTGCGGCATAGGAAGACAAAAAAGAGCAGAAATAAATATTATACTCCAAACTGAGACTCTAGGCTAAACCTGCACAGCCGCTGATAGACTCTCGTGCTTTAGGAATGGTGCTCCCCAATGTAGTGTTCTAACTGAAACCACTCCAAACCATGCACCACTCTCTCACTCCTCCCTTCCTCTCCCTCTTTCCTGCAGCTGGATGGAGAGGAGAATTGGAGGCAGAAAAGCTGAAGATCGTGGGTTGAGATACAAACAGTTCACGGGAAACAGCAATGAGATAAAAAAGCAAACACTGAAAGCATTAATAGTAATAAACTGTGTACAAGAAAGGGGCAAACAATTCACATGCAAATGGCCATGGTGGAGACTGAGCCCACTGTCACCATACTCCCCCAGGCTGGGAGAGACTCCTTCCACCTGTCCCCACAAAGTGAAGTGAGGTGGTACAGAACAGACTCTGGGTTTCAACCATTTCCCCTCCAGGCTACTGCAAAAATCAACCTTGTCCTAGCCAGAACCAGGACATAAACACAGGATACAGAGTATACCTGAAAGACAGAAAATGGCATAAAAAGAGTTTTGTATCCTTGACAACTTCTTGTTTATTTCTGACAGTCCCACTTGAAAGACAGCAGTCACATAAACATCACTGCTGCAAAATTTCACACAGGTTTGAAGTCTTGAGCTCAAAACCCCCCCACACAGGAACACACACCCTTTAACAGCAATCTAGAGAGAAAAACAAAACAATCCTCTGTCTTTCTGAACATTTTTGACCCTGTCAAAGAAAAGAAACAGGTTTTCAATCCTGTGACTTAGGAAAGAAACATGATTGTCATCAGGGAAAGAAACTTCTCTGCTTACAGAAAAAGAACACAAATCTTGCTCTGCAGGGAGCAGCAGAATGGTAGCCAAAAGATTCCTGGGTAGGAGACTGCTCACTCTTGACCTCTGAAACAATAGGGATCAGACAACACCCCTTAGACATATTTTCTTATCAACAGAACTCAAACTGCAAACAGCAATTGTTTTCTAAGCTCTGTTTTATCCTTATAAAACTCCAGTAGTCTATGTGTACGTTCTGTTGTCTCAAATGTACATCCTAAAGGTGTTTTGTGATTAGCACACACAGGAGCTAGAAAAAGAGAAAAATATGCCTAGGAGTGCCTCCATTGCCTCCCCACGTCACATCATGAAAAGAAGAAGAAATCAAACCTCTGATCTGTATAGTCCCAGTTAGTTCCTGACATTTGCTGTTGTTCAAACCACACAACCCTGCCCTGGGTGAAGGGATCCCTAGCAGTCATTGCTCACCTTGCCTAGGATAATTCCTGAAATCCCTGGTAAGGGGAGTTGGTAATGTAGGTCTCAGATTGAACAACATCTCTTTATAGAGCCCTCAGCTTCCTGGGATCTGGCATTAGGATCTGAAATGCCACCATTGTCTGCCATGAGTAGAGACTGTTATGTTTATCTAATATACTGGGAGTGGTAGCTTAGATAAAAAAAGCTCATGAGGATGCTTGTGTGAATCTAAAGTGTGCAGAAAAGACAACAGTATATAAAATTTAAAACTTGGATTTCCACTGTACACATTATCAGAAGCTGACATTACCACATACTTGAAAAGAAAGACCTGGAGCAAAGCTCAGACTTTGAATAAGCACCTTTAAATAATTAAATAGCCAGTCTGGGTTTCCAGGGTTTGATTTTCTTGTTCTTTTTTGTTTGGGGGGTAATATTAGAGAATAAGACTTGCATTTTTACTTGCAGTCATACAGCTGCAATGGAGAAATCTTGATTAGGAACAGAAGCTTAGAACCTTAAATTTTATGTTTCTTTAATATAACTAATGATTATTCAGTGGAAACAGATCTTGGAACCTCTTGGGTTTATAGTGGACTGCAAAAAAACAAAAACCCTGTCCTGGTTTGATGACAAAACCAAACTTGAAAGGTATTAAGGCTATTGCAACATAAACTCTTATTAATTTGCTTAACCTCAAACGTGGCCACTGCTTCCCTCATGCAAATGGAAAGGAGCACAAACTGCAGAGGGAAACTTGATTAAGGGAGGCAGTAGGCTGGCCTTGACAGAGGCAGGTGGTGGCTGCAGACAATCCTCTGATCCACAGCTCATCAGGATCCATCTTTGAAGTTAAGGACTCACACAACTCAAAAATGGCATGTACAATATTAGAGGGCTCAGATCCATCCTTGTCTGTTTACAGTTCCAACAAAGAGACATGATATGTGTGTATGTATACATATATATATATATGTATCCTTACAGTGCAGGATCTCTCCCCAACAATATACAGCTTTTAACCACTGCAAACAAGAGATATTTTGGGAAAAAATTTGAAGATAATTGATTTCTTATTTTTGTTTTCACAAGTCTTTTTTGCCAAGCTTGTTAGCAAGGTACTCTGTGAATGATGAATAAGACAAAGGAGATTGTATGCAAGTCATGACTGTTTATGGGAAGGTTAATAATGGAACTGATCATGTAATCACTGACATTTTTACTGTCTTTATTCATTTAACATATGGGAAGAAAGTCAAGGACAGAAAATGAAATAGAAAAGGAATAGCTGAGCTCTTTCCTTCATTGTACTCAGATGAGCTGAATAATATAGTCATTCACTGTGAAACAGGGCAAAAAGTCAACAAATGCTAATGAGTCTCCATAGGTTTTATAACATTCAATTCTCTATAGTCTTTATTGGTGTCTCTTCTGAAGCCTTGTGCTAGCAGTAAAGAGAGAAAACAGCAGTTTGAAGCAGCACTAGAGGTTGGAGCCTGCTGTGTTGAACTTCTCAATTTGCTGGGAATGAGAGTGCTTTAGTGATTCCTGTACAAAATTTAAATCTATATTTCAAGTGGCATTTCAATAGCCACTGAGTTGCTGCAAGGACTGAGTGGACAGAACAAGAATGCTTCATCTCCTTGATTATTTCTTCAATGGCCTTTGAGCCATTCTGTGGCGTATAGCTGAACATTTTCAACCTGTGAGCAAATCTGAGCACATAAATAAGAGTATAACAGTGAACAAACATTGCTAACAGACCGTGTTTATGAACATGCTCAGCCACAAGGACAGAATGTTTCTTAGAGGAAAAATAAGTCACATTAAAATTGAAAGGGAACCTTAGACGATGTTCCCTGGTGTATGTGGAGTAAAACTTCTTTAGAAATCCTGATGATGACCCCAGTGTCCTCTGGGACAGGTGTAACCCTGATGCCCAAAATCTACAGTGAACATCTGGGCCTGACAGTGTGCAGCTGCCTGCAGGACACAGTTCCAGGAGCACCGTTTAGAATGGAATCTTTCACCTCTGCCAAGACAATCTGGTGTCTCCTGAAATTGTCCCTCATCAGTTCTGCACCTCAGCAAAACAATGCTAAAAAAAACCAGCTGCTTAGAAAATAGGTTAAGATACATGTAGTAACTTAAATTTCACAAGACAAGACCAACCATTTAAATCTTCAGCTCTAAACATATGCTTTAACTCTTCAGTAAGAACCCCATTTTCTGAAGAATCTCTACAGTCCTTGATCCTTACACTGGGGACAAACTACCATACTGTGTTCTCCAGGTTCTCCTTTCCACTTGCTAGTCAAAATTCCTATTCAAATTTCCTTTGGGAATCTGGGATTGGTAGCCAGACTAGCAGATGTATTTCACAACTGGAACAACTTAATTTTTTAAAAAATGACACTAACAGTCAGCCTACATGCATTAATTTTTCATCTCCCTGTATGCTCTGCCATGAGACAAAAGAAATATCTCTCCTCTGGGGATAAGGGAGCAAAATAACATTCATCTTCCTAATTCCTGCTCTAAGCTCCTTGCACATACACAACTGTCCTCATGCCAAATTTTTTGTTTCAAACTGTTTTGGTGACTCAGCTGGAGAGATAGTGGAACAGGACAAATGAAGATATCTTATTTCTCTAGGGATTTTATTCCACACAGAGACAAAGTTCAAAAATCCCTGAGCATATGCTGAATGATAATACATGCAGACCATGCAGTTCAACCTCATGGAGGTAGCCAGTCACACATTCCAAAACTATAAGGCCATGTTTCAAAGGTGATGTGCATAAGCTGATAAGCACAGCTGTTCCCATGCTTATTAGAAGTTAATTCAAGGATCTATGCTGTGCTCCTGCTGAGCCACAACATTTGCCTGATCAATGTTTTTTCAGTATGAGCTAGTAGGAAATAATTATTTCCCTCTGCTTCTTTAGGCTGCAAGTCTACCTCTGCTACCAAGACATCTGTAAGCATTTAAGGAACATTTCATCTCAGGGAGAGGACCCAGGCACACTGTTCATCAAAAAGAGCTGTTAGATCATGGTCTCAAGGTCCCACTTACCATTTCAGGTTAAAATTCAAGCTGTCCCAATGTTACTTAGATCCAGATTTTTGTTAATGTTATCTTGAGAAGGAGAAAGGAAAAAAAAGGGGAAAAAAATTGTCATTTATGTTACATAACAATCCCTTAGCTCCATTTCTGAAATATTGAAGATGAATATTGATCTAAACTTCCTAGAAACTGCTCCTACATTGAGCAGAGGAAAAGCAATCCTCCTATGGCAGCTACCTGAGAGCTCTGTAGTGCTCCAGGGTTTCAGGGCTCCAGTTCCAGTGTAGCAGGTTATGGTCCCCAGGTACAAAACTTCAAGTAACTATTGGTGAGACACTGTCCTGCAGGATCCGAGTCACCCAACATACACAGCTATGGTTTTCTGCTGTGTTTTCTGTTGTGTTTCATCTTTCCTTCTCAACTTTAATTTCATTGGCTATCTACACANTAGTAGGAAATTATTATTTCCCTCTGCTTCTTTAGGCTGCAAGTCTACCTCTGCTACCAAGACATCTGTAAGCATTTAAGGAACATTTCATCTCAGGGAGAGGACCCAGGCACACTGTTCATCAAAAAGAGCTGTTAGGTCATGGTCTCAAGGGCCCACTTACCATTTCAGGTTAAAATTCAAGCTGTCCCAATGTTACTTAGATCCAGATTTTTGTTAATGTTATCTTGAGAAGGAGAAAGGAAAAAAAAGGGGAAAAAAATTGTCATTTATGTTACATAACAATCCCTTAGCTCCATTTCTGAAATATTGAAGATGAATATTGATCTAAACTTCCTAGAAACTGCTCCTACATTGAGCAGAGGAAAAGCAATCCTCCTATGGCAGCTACCTGAGAGCTCTGTAGTGCTCCAGGGTTTCAGGGCTCCAGTTCCAGTGTAGCAGGTTATGGTCCCCAGGTACAAAACTTCAAGTAACTATTGGTGAGACGCTGTCCTGCAGGATCCGAGTCACCCAACATACACAGCTATGGTTTTCTGCTGTGTTTTCTGTTGTGTTTCATCTTTCCTTCTCAACTTTAATTTCATTGGCTATCTACACAAGCTTTCCAACTCCTCAGTCTGATTTCTGTACAAGAATTCAACAAGAATTCAAAGAGACACAGTATGTTTTACCTCAGACCACTGATTCCTGTGTGATTATCTACTCTCCTGAAAGGAAATCCAGCACAGTCTCAACAATCCTTTGTGTAAAAAAAAAAAAAATCTAAGAGAATAGGAAAAAATGTGATATTATCCATAAAGCTCAGAGGGGAAAAATAGAACACATAAAAGTATGATAAAAAAACCCATTAAAAAATTATGTTCCAAAACATACTGCAGTACATTCTGTTCTTCATATAGTAGCAACAGAAAGTTTAAATCATAACACTAAAACTGCATAAACTCCTGGTTTATAGAATTTACCTTGTTTTAATTTTGGCAATGAATTCTAGTACAAATAATTACTAGGAAAAAAGCAAAAAGAAGAAAAGAATTGGAAGATTACTCTAGACTGGAAGCATTTTAAAATTAAAGGGAAACCTGGTCTTTATTTGTTGGAAGGCATTGTCAAGAGAATATAGCATTAATGAACGAAACTGCTTTGCATTAGACAGCATATTTTTGCAACAAACACAAATTAAAGCATTTGTTTCTAGTGTAGAAATCTATCCTACTAATTTTTCCTCAGGCTCTGTTTTCTCACTCCTCAGGGTGTCTGGCTGCTAGGAAAGAAAAAGCATTGATTTAAGACTCAGTTCTGCAACACTGTTAATTGTGTGAGTGGATCTTATCCACAAGTCATCCCTATGAAGCAAACGGAAATGCTTGTATGCATACGAATGAGAGTTGGCTAGGAATTCTTTTCTTTTCTTTTCTTTTCTTTTCTTTT
>VZTB01008673.1:134348-223948 GCA_013397245.1 Thryothorus ludovicianus | reverse complement strand
GCTTTCCCTTTCCTTTCCTTTCCTTTCCTTTCCTTTCCTTTCCTTTCCTTTCCTTTCCTTTCCTTTCCTTTCCTTTCCTTTCCTTTCCTTTCCTTTCCCTCTGGAATCAATTTTTTGCATGGAGACTGCAACATTTGATAAAATATATGAGCTTGGCTTGTACCTGCTTCATTCATAGACTTGGATTTTCCATGCTGATTTGCACACAGAAGTTTGGGGTCAGAAGACCACTTTTTTATTGCACTCACACAGTGCATACAGTCCAGCAAAGGTCTCCTCCTGAGGCTAAAATTGCTGCCCTAGAAAAACTGGTTACATGCTATTTTATTAGGTTCAAGAATAGGAAATTTGCTATGACAAGAAGTTCTGCTTGCTCCAAAATAAAATTTTAAGATATGGTGAAGGTTGAAATACATCTATTCCTGCTCTGGTCATTCTGTTGAATCAGCACTTGCAATATGCTTGCCCATGTCCATGTGGCAGGCACAAAATGACAGATCACCAGCAGGTTCTTCAGCAGCTGAGACACCTTTCCATTGACAAACCCAACTCTTCAAATTTCTTCTCCTTGCTTGGAAGGAAGGTGACATTTAGTATTTGACTCTAATCGTACAAACAGGCATTGTTTGACACTAAACTGCTGGGATTTAACCTCCCTTTTACCTGCAAAAACAACTTCATTCATAATCAACAGAGAGTGATTCTATAAAGCAGTAACTGTAATTGGGAGTCAGAGAAAAATTCAACTTCATTGTGTATTACCACGGGCTGCCAGACAATTTTATTGTTGCCCTTACTTATTATGTACTGGTCCAAAGCATGTTCAGTTTGAGATGTAGCACAGCATTGACAAACCAGGTGTAACCTAATTTATTCAAACGTGTTTGCAGGTTCAGCCACAGAATTAAGAGCACACTAGAAGTCCAAAATCTTTCTCTGCTGCTCCAGAAAGTCTTACAGGCTAAGCTGATCCAGGCCTTGCAGCTGTGCCCAAGCCAGCTAGATTAAAAATAGGAAAGCTCCAGTATTGTGCCAAGTCCTGCATGTGTGTATATATATACATGCATGCACACATACAGACCAGCAACAAGGCTTTGGGGTTTTTCCTTGAATTACCAACCCATTCAGGAATCTAAATTTTAATACAATTGGATTTTTCTGTAGATATGCTCATCTTTTTTCATATTTTCCATTATTTAACTCATTAAAGTTAAAAGGTCTCATTGCAACTAGATTAAACCAAGCCCTTTTATAAATACAGATTCTTTGTGGGGAAAAAAAAATTAAGGATTACCCTGCTGTTCCTTTTAGAAAACATTTCACTGCTCAATGTTATGTTAGAGATGTGTGAGTGGCTTTAGAAGCAAAGTATATTTCTATAGGCCTGGCACACAGTGATAAACTGAGTTCTATTCAGGAAGAAACACAACTTCATCAGCAAGGGCTTGGATCAATGCTAGTACAATCAATCCCTTGACAGAAGAAACTGGGGGTTGTTATGACCATCACATACATATACTTCACACAGATGAGGTTTCCTATCGATGTCTGCTGTAGAAGAAAAGGATTGGTCTAATTAAAGCTGAGGACCTGGGAGAGATATAGTCAAGTCTTCTCATCTGCGATAGATTTGCTGTGGGACTTGGCCTATGGCAAAGTCCTGTGCTTAAGATTCCCATTTATAGAAAGTGGAAAAGTGGCTTTTTCATTTCTTTCAGGGATTTTGTGTAGATAAATATGTGGTACTTATAAGCATCATGTAAGGAGGTAAAACAGAATCTGAACAACAGCCTCTAGAAAATGAGCATGATACTTATTCTCTTAAAGCAAGGATATTAAACCAGTCGAGCAGAAGTATATCATTAAACTATTCTTTCCAAGGTTGTAAGCTCATTCCCCTGAAGGTGACTTGTCAGGAACATATGCATTTTCTGTAAGATGCTGATCTCCATTTGCAGTTTGTTAAATATTACTAGGAATAGAATTGAGGCATTTGTGCCTGCAAATGTGGTATTCTCAATGGCTACACACAGAACCAACTACCTGTCAAATTTCCCCACCTTGCACCAAGAAGAAATAAGGTAAGAGGAACGGGATTTTTCTTCCCTGATCTTATAGCACAGACATTTAAATCCCAGTCACCCCAGGCTCCCTCTCAAGTTCATGCTGTGAATACATTCCTTCTAGCAAGCGATTCATCTCATCCTAAAGCAGACAACTAAAAATTTACTTCTGTCAACTGCAGCAGTAGGTTAACATGAGAAGCTTACCTAAAAAGGTCTGTGCCACGTCCCATCACGTATCAATTTTGTGCCATTGCATTGTATAGACTTTTTCTCATTTCTCTTGCATGTGTTTAGAAAATCTTTTAGCATAGTCTAAAATAATGGTTTCACAAAATACAGCATGTTTAGAAAGAGTGTTAAATGCAAATTATAGCTCTTACATCCTATGAGATGAACATTTGTCCTGCAAATTAATTGAACTAAAATTTTCTGGAGCTAGAGTTTGTCATCTACAGCTAGATAAAGAAGAAAGGATGGTAAAACTCACACTGGTCTTTTTCTTCCTCCTAAAACAGTTGATGTTCCTGTTCCCATAAAAATGTGGAGCTTCCTAAATCCAGGCTATACAAACTATGGGATTAGAAAAGAGTATCTGTCAACTCAGTATATTTTTTTTTTTAATATAAACATATCTTTTTCTAAGTTCCTTATAAATATATCTATGATTTCTCTTCAGAGGGCTTATATCTGTATATCTTGTACCTTATGTGCAATAGGAAGGCTCCTTCACCCCTCTGCAAGACAAAGCACAGTTTGCCTGCTGTATCAACTCCACATAGGAGTCAAAGCCTTGCTTAAACATTTCAGAAGCAGCAAGAATATATCTACACAAGAATAAAGCTCTGTCATTAGTAGTTAAGAGTGAGGTACATGATGATAGTCTAAAAAAAAAAACAACAAAAAAAAACCCACATATATTTTTGCCCATGAACACTGGGATTTAAGACAGCATTTGTGCCTTACAAAAAAGAACAGCTTCCAGAAGTCTAGATAAATTTTCCTAATTTGATTTCAGTGATCAATAACACGTGTTCAGTAGTGGCGTCTTGGGAAGACCTACTAAATGAGCAGTCACATTCACCAGATACACTCTCTTATTAGATGTTATTTTAGAAACAATTGCCTCTGAAATGAAAGATGAGTAAAATTACATTTAAACTGTTGCCTTTAATACACCAAAGAGGACCTTAAAACGAACTGAAGAGGAAAAATATCGTATGATTTTGTGGCTTTTTCACGCAGCACTAATAGAAGAAAGAAAACAGAATTGTAGTTACAGAGCAGAAGTACAGATCTTCTTGTTGTTTTTATGGTACCAAAAGAATGAAAACAAAAAGTGTTTCTAAACCATTACAGAAAAAAAGAAAGGGTATGGATCTGATTTTTATTATCTTTGTTAAATGTCCAATTTATCCTTTTAGTCTCAAACCTCTTCAGTTGTTCGAGGGATCTTAGGGAGCTGTGAGCTTCCAAGAAGAAGCAATGCCACATCCTGAACTTATAAGGTGCATTAAAAAGACCATTATCACCATTTTTAATAGCCAGATAAAAACAACTGAATTTTATCTCTAGAACACAGGCTACATCAGTAGATGAGGGTCTGATATATACCTGGAACCCTGGGCAGAGGAGGCCCCAGGCACATGGATATCACTCCCCATGCATCCCAGATGTGCCTCGTGCTGCCTCCTGTACTGACTGCAGGTGCCCAGGTGCTGGCTGTTGGGAGAAGCAGAAGTGGCTTCTGTGAGGACAGGCCAAGGCAGTCCCACGCCAGGCACAGCCATCTCCAGGAGACTACGGCAGGGCACAGCTGAGCCCATCAACAACACTGCTGACTCCTATCTGGTAACATACTTCAGATGGTAAAAATGCTGCACAGCGTCCGTGAGAGAGGAGTGAGAAAAATGTGAGAAACAGCCCTGAGGATGCCAAGGCCTCAGAAGAAGGGAAGAAGGGAAGGGGCTGCTCCAGAACCCCCTGTAGCCCCTGCAGGACCCACATTGGAGTCTATGGACGTTCCTGAATGACTGCAGCTGATGGAGAGTTCAATCTGGAGCAGGGTGAAACTGGAGAGTAAAGAGCAGCTGAGGGGAGCTGTTATGAACTGAGCCCAAACCTGCTGCATTACTTTACTGCTGGCTAAGAGCTGGTACTGCATGGAAGTTTCAGTTCATTCCTCAAACTTTGACCATCACCATTCACGAATTTAGGATTTGGTCCTTTCAGTCTTGAGTAATAGGAGTAGTACTCATTGAAGTCCATGTCCACAGGCTGTGATAAGATAATAGATGCAGTACTTAGAACAAACCGTGTACAACTGGCACAGGGCAGAGAGGTAAAACAAAGGCTCTACTCTGTCACAAAAACTGCATCCAGGCCCCCAGGTTAAAAGAAATCTCAAAGATCATTTCAGTTAAGGAACACTTTCCAGAGCTTAGGAACACACTACTCATATATAATTTTTCTACAGTGCTCTAGAAGAGGCAATAGAGATATCAACTCGGGAGGCTTCTATCTTATTTCCTCCACCAAAAAGGAATCCTGGAGCAGTCAGTGAGGTGGGTTTAATAGTGGCTTCACTGAAAAATTCATAATAGAATATTTTATCCTGAAAAGACATAGTTTAATAAGCAGTAAAACAAAAGTAACAGAAAAATCTTTCTTCTAGAAAAGTCTGGTGTTTTCATGGTGTGAAGCCTCATGCAGCAAATGATTTAGACATAAATATCTTCTCAAGAACCCAGTGCTCTGGTCCAGTATTTCACAAAAATTCAGTCCCATAAACATGCACACACATACACAAGTCTTGTACATTTGTTGATCTCTAATTTCTTTTTCCTCTTGACAGAGCTTATAATAAATCAGAAAGGGTAACAGGCAGAATTACCACACAAGAGAAATGAACTGGAAAAAATTGATAATAGTGTTTATGTTCATAATTAACATTCCATTTGCAGCTTCATTCAGAACTTCAGTCCAGTAGCCAGTTGCAGTCTATTCAAGTGAGTCAAATAAAAGACTTTTATTATTTTTGTTGAACAATCTCTCGGTTTGCCTGTAAATAAAATTATTTTTTGTTAAAAACTATTGAATTTGCTCTAGGTAATGAATCATTTGTGGCACACTCTGAGCACACTAATACAGAGAGATGCCTGAAAAGGAAACTTTTATTGGAATTGGTAGGGCAGCAGCATCAGTTCTGGCAGTTCTCAAGTTTCCAATTATGGAAAAGGCTTTGTCTGGAAAAAAACCTTTCAAACTTAAATTTAATAAAACTCAAGAGAGAAAGAAAACAAAACACGCACCTCTATTCTCTTATAGAGAAAAAAAAACGAATTTCTGGATGATTTCAACTAGCTTTCAAAATGCACTTTGGTAATTTGTTACCAAGAAATGTGAAATACTCCTAAGTGTATACAGCACATTATCAAATAAATAGGTTTTCTGACAGCTTTCTCAGGCAAACAGATGAATTGATCTATGAAAAACATAATAAGTTATGTCAGATATTAAAACATGAACAAAATGTAATTTGTAATGAAACTACACGGCAAGTTTTGATCTCAGCTGGTTCTAAAATGAAACAGTGCTTTTTCAAAAAGAATCATGGGCAGCAAAAAACTGCAACTGTAAACCATACTGCAGATAGGGTTTGTCATAAATACCTGTGTTGCAGAAACAACACTCAACTCAGCGCTCACTAGCTGACCAGCCTTGAGAAACTTTTGTCATTTCCATTGCATTTTTTTGAGAAGTGAGACTGAAAACTCTTTTGTCCCACACATTACTTGATGATTTCCACAGCCAAGCCACAGAAGAGACAGAATCAGTTGTCCTGCACCCTCTGCAGTTCAACTTGAGTACAAATCTGAAAATTCTAATTTTCAGTCCTCTTAGGGGAAAAAAAGCCAATATTATCAATCAAAATTTCAGTCTGAGAAAATATGCATCAATGCCTAGCATTCCAACAGAAAATTTTTAATCAGTTTCACTCTTCACCTGAAAACATCTGTGGGAAAACCTCCCCTAACTGCCAGAGAGGTTCACAGGGTCCCTCAACCCACTGCCATCTTTCCACTCCACACACAAAGAACTGGCACACTGTAACTCTCATCTTTCAAAACATTCCCGTTTTCTCAGGAATTCCCTGGACTCGGAAACTGCTCCTTTATTATTACCATAATCTGCAGCAATGGTAATACAGGAGGCTCTTGCTCACAACAAGCCATACATTTCACTCCACATCTGCCTGCTGGTCTCCCATCCCTCTCTTGCCCCTTAGTTCCCTGCCTACATTTTTGTTCTTCTTCAACAATAGGCCAAGTCGTAAGTGACACCTTTTCACTATTGAGAAGCTATTTTCTAGTGAAATTTTACAGCTAAGAAAACCTTACCATACAGCCATTTAGAGCAGTGATAGGACCTAAGCAGGTGTTTGCTATTCATACAATTTACACTTTCTGTTACATGTGACATTTTATCCCCAAGGAAAGCATTTGCTGTAATCATGAATCTGCAATTAAGGTCTTGGTCAAGCTGGGAATATGCTACATTAGCTACAAATTATTCCTAATCAACATACATTCCCAGCTTAGGCATCCAGTAGATAGGGAATTTGTCATACCTACCACATAACTGCACAGCTCTTGTACTCAAAAATGTTGCCCTTCTCCTCCAGAGACAACCTGAAGAGTGTTCAAAACTGTGTGAACTGAAAATGTCCAAAACTTGGACAGGAGCTATAAACGTCAATGGAGAAGTTGTTGATTGGAGCACAGTGCTAAAAAGACCAAGGTCGTGGGCTCGATCCCTGTATGGGCCATTCACTTAGGAGCTGGATTCCATGATCCTTGTGGATCCCATCCAACTCAGACCATTCTGTGATTCTCTGATGAGATTGCTAAAAATAACAGATGAACAGACCTACTTCATTCCCTGAGAACTCATTCTTTCAAAACATTTTCTTTCAGGTGTGAACAGCAGGCCTAAAGTTAACTCTCAGATCTCTTATTGCTCATGTGACACATTGGAGTAAGCTCAGATATTCTGCAGAAAAGCCAGATCCATTTTCCTTCCCTTATGCAGCAGTACAAGGAGTACTCCAAAAGCTGCAGCTCTGAATGATCAAATCCAGCAAATTGTCAATGGTCCTAAAGCAGCTTCAGTAAATCCACTCTTTAGTAACAAAAAACTTGCCCTGAACAGCTATGCAGCAGAGCCCTGTATATACTTATCTAGGGAAGACATATTGCATACAGCATATTGCTATCTCATACTCTAATTAAAAGAATGCAAATATACCTTGCAATCTTGCCCTAGAGACCAAATAATTTGCATTTTTTCCTCATAGAATCATTTTGACTTATCAGCATGACTGTAAGTTATCTCAAACATGAGGTGATATCATGAACTCTTCCTCAAAATTGCTTTCAGAAGCTAGAAGAACCTTTGATTTGCCCCATTACTAAGTACCTACTATACAATCCACAACCATCAATTTAGAGCAAAATTCTAGACCTGAGGTGAAAACTTATTTTTTCCTCCATTCATCAGAAGAATGCACTTCACCATACAATTTTCCTGAGGTGAAAAAGAGCATACTCGTCAAAGGAAAGCTTTTAAAAAGATGTTTTCTACATGTTAGTATGAACTCAAGAATTTGTTTATAAAATTTTAATGTTCATGTTATACTTTTGGGTCAAATTAGAATCTTTTCTGTATAAGAAACATACATCTTACATCTCTCTCTTAATTTGTATTTTTACATGCAATTCTTCATAAATTGACTTACAAACTTGAGTTTAAAAAGAAGAGTTCGTACTATAGAGCATTAACCAATCTTTGGACTTTTCCAGCCCATGATTAAAATTTTAACATTGGTCAAACTTGGAAAACATCTCTAGTTTTTCATTATACCAGAACTAAAGTTACTGGATACTGTAAGTCAAATTCAGTGCCCTTCAGACCAAAACTAAAGGACTTCATTTCTATTTAAGAAGAATATAATTAAAGTATGAACAGAGTCAAGACATAAACATCTCTTCTGTGGTTGTTTCATAGCAAATGAACACTTAGCACCCTGTTAAAGTAAACAGTGCCTGTAGAAGCAAATACATCTTGGTGTTAAAGTTAGAGGACCAAACACAACCAGGCACAGAAAATGGTCTAATATTTTCTCTTCCCCTTTATTTCTACCCGCATGTGGCTGCATCGTTTAACCAGTTCAAGCTGCATTTCTTTAGCTGATGACATTTAGATTGTGCTGATAATTAGCCTAGGGAGGCAAAGACTAATGACCCCAATTATTACAGGAGGTACAGCTGGAGAATCTTAAAAGCTAAAGTTTATCAGAATGTGTGTGGGGGTGGAGGGTGTTCCAAGCAGAAGGGCTTTACGCTACATAAGATATCTAAATAGAATTGTGTTCTTGCTCTGTATTGCAAATTGAGTCCTTCATTGGCAAAAAGAGCTGTTTTGCTTTATTTTGCTGCAATGTTATTTCGTAACAAGGAGAACTTCTGAGAAATATAAGCAGTACATTAAAAAGACCTATGTGTATTCAAAAGTGCCTTTTATTTCTATAACTATGTAGCCCTGTTAATAGTGAATTGCAATTACTAGTACCAGATCACATTGTTGCAGTGGGTTTGAAAAGCTTCTGTTGGCAGAATGACATATTTATGACTCACGGTCTAAGATATTTTTACACAACATTTTCTGTTAATATTCTTCTAAGAATATTGAAACTTGCCCTTCCAGGTTTCAGTCCAGCTGAATGCTTTTTTTCTGAAGACCTTTGTAGTGTCCCATGCAGACAAACAGGGTCCAGCCTTGCCTGTTTAGGGAGCTCAGTGAGTACATGCTCTCCTCAGGCACATTGCACGTACAAAATTCATGCTTTTCCTTTTGCTCAGAGGAAAGATCACTCCAAGCCCAGGACAATGGTGAGCTCTCTGTGTATCCTAGATCTACCTATGAGAATCAGGTAGCTACCATGTAACTCCATTGAGAAAGCTGCTTTGGGGAGACAGTCTCTTCCATGGTCCTCAGGCTCCATTAGGGTACAAATGTAGAGGACTGCACCATCTTCCTAGCTACACTTTTCATTTCATAGTTAGAAGTATAATTTTCCTTTGAAGTACAAAACTATTTCTATTGTCCATAATGAGACTCTTCATGTGTGAGAAGACTGCATAAACTGCACAATGTAGTATTTCAAAGAAAACTTGAAAATATACCTCAGTGATATGGGGTGATATTCCACTTGGTGAAATGATAGTAATCCATTTCAAGACCCAGAAAAAAAGTATAGAGACAGCTACCTTTGTATTTTCCTTTTGGAGACAGTTTCTTTAAGTATTAATATAGTTTTGGCTCACTGAACTTGAAAGATTTTTTAGGACAAGATAGACCCCATGCATGTTTAGTTTTGTAGTTACATGCATGTTCAGTTTTACAGATCATTACCACAGATGTCCCAATCTATCGATGAATTAAAAATACACTATTAAGACAAGCCTGACCTCTGAATTAACATCTCCAGGAATGAAGGTATTGCAAATAAACAGAACAGATGGGCTAAATGTTATACACATAAGCAACAGACAAAATAAAAAAAAAATCTACATTTTGGTTTCCTTCCTTTTCATTGAATTAGATTACACTGAACTCACAGTCACATGTCTTGGGTGGTAGTGCAAGGTGTGACCAAAAGTAAGTATTCTACCACCATTTGTTGAAACTGGAGTGGGGGGTGGGGGTTTTCTATTAATGGGCCAGCTGTTAAAAAATCAGGTTGGGCAGTTTTCTTTATCTCCTCCATGACCAATCCTCCGTCCAGGGAGTTATCCTCTGCTAATGGACCATTGAGTCTCACTTCATGAGTGATAAAAATTACATCATCCCATTGGGAGGTGCTCCACCCACAGGGATGTCCTACCTGGATAAAAATCTGAGATTTGGAGCACGAAGGCAGCCTTTTCTCTGCTGTATTCCCAGAGGAAGACCAGGCCCATTTACACCACCACTGGAGGTTCAAAGGAAAACTACACCTTTCTACAGAACCATTGCTTCAACAGAGCCACATCTGCCACTCCAGAACTACACCCACCATTTAATCAGACTGCTACCAATACCCTGACCCATAGGGTGTCAGGTTGCATTTCTCTGTCAGTGGGTTTTTTGTTTGTATTACTACATCTTTATTTTAGTTCTCCTAATAAGTAACTGTTATTCCTATTCCCATATCTTTGCCTGGGAGCCCCTTAATTTCAAAATTATAATAATTCAGAGGGAGAGGGTTTACATTCTTAATTCCAAGGGAGGCTCCTGCCTTCCTTAGCAGACACCCTTTTTTCAAACCAAGATATCATGTAAGGAGAGAAAGTCAGCGAATATTTATTTACGAACCGCATGTGCTGAAGTAACAAAGTTAGCTAATATGTTCCTGGGAGTGTGTGCTCTTCCTGACCTCCCCAGCTCCCCCCGTGACACAGGCCCTTGGCCAGCAGCGTGAGGGCTGCGCTGTGTCCTGCAGCTGAGCTGCTCATTAGTGCAGGGGCTGGTGGCACCGTGCGCCGTGCTGGAGCGCGAGAAAAGGAAGAAAATGAAAGTAGTAATTTTCTTCAGCTCAGGCTTTTTCTCCACTTTGATGTGATTTGTTAGAACGCACTTAGTAATTTGAGAGCGTTTCTTTTTCCCCAGCCAGGTTCCAGCAGTCCTTTCAGGGTGCCCTGGGGTGCCTGTCACTCTCTGACATCTGTTAGAGTTGAAGGCCATCAGCTGGGTTTGCATGTCGAAAACAAATTCTCAGTGGGGTCCACAATTTCTCTGCGCTGTTGCTGTGCAGCAAAGTAGTATCTATTGATCACTGACTCCAACTGTGGTAGGTCAACAATTACTGCTGATGGGAGCTCTCCCACGCCTCAGTGCAGCAGCACGCATTTATGTTGCCCTAAATGAGCAGGTGGAGGGGAGGGGACTGTGTATGTGAGACAAGGAAAGGCTCTGCTCCTGGGCAGCGATTTCAAAAACAAAGAAACTTTAAAGCAGTCACATATATAAAAAAAGAACCACATTATCTAATATAGAGGATCCATCTGGCACAGAAAAACAAAAATTTGCCAGGAAAATTGAAGCTTGCACAAGATTAAATGTCTGCATCAAAAAATCAGAGATGATAATGAGTTATTCCTACACTCTCTCAATACTTTGTCCTACATCTGATATTTCAAATACAAACATAGACATGGAGGGAATTAAAGAAGAACTAATGTATTTGAGAATTTAAAAAATAATTTCTGCTTAGAAACAAAGCTGTTTTAGACAGTATTTCTTCCCTTACTTCTTAAAACATGACAAGACTTTGCAACTTCAATCAATTCAATTCCACACTGTAGACAAAATCACTGTGCTAATTGTAGGTAGGAGAAGAGCACAGGTGATAACACATTTTTAAACAGTCCTACACATATTTAGACACTTCGGGGGTTTTAGGAGAAAATATCATAGTATTCAAGCCAGGAATCTGGCAATTATGTAGACTAACACATGTTACTTTGTCACAGAGGTGAAAATACATAAATGTCAAGTTGGTCTCACTGCCCAGAGACTTTGTATTACAGCGATTAGATTTCCCAAGCCAAGACCTTATTTTAACCTTATTTTCTAAGACAGAGCTCAATTGGCCACTGACACACACCTGGAAGAAGTGCCATTTCTGAAAACTCCCTGTCAAGTCAATCAGACAAATAACAAATATGATTTCTTTCATTCTACCTCTTTCAATTTGGAATGGAACAAATGGTGGTTTAAGTATATGCTCTACCAACCATGCCAAATGCATTGCTGACAGAAACATGATCAGGAAAGCTGTTGTGCAGCTCCCTAGGCCATCTCACACACTGTTCTGTGTCTTCTCCCGGTATGACCAAGATCTTTGTTTCTTTCCTTCAATATCCCCAGGTTAGGAGACTCTTCTCATGCCAGGCTATGTGACCACCAGGGCTAGGAGCTGCTAGCTTCTCTCTGGGGAAGAAGGTCTGCAGCTCTGATCTCCCAGATAAACCTGAAATCATGAATCAATGCAAGTCCTCTCCTGTCTTAGCAGAAATGATATTTTGTCTCTGAAATGACCCATAACGTGCCTTCTCTTGGTACATTTGGTAAAGGGGTTCAAATAACCCTGTCTTAATCTTATAAATCTCCCATGAACAAAGCAGAGCAGAGCTACTCACTCTACTGCATTCATGTTTTCATCAACTCAATTACCCATCTTGACATGAAAAGGAGACTAAGGAACAAACACACAGATGTTATTCTTTTTTTGCAAACAAAAAATTCCCTTCATCCAGAGAAAAAAGCCTTTGCCACATTTACTATGACACATTAAAAATTAATTTGCTTCATAGCACCTCAACACAAACCAAGGATGGGTGGTAAACAGGAGTTATGCACTGGTATTTTTCCATCAACAATAAAGAAAATAAGAACCAGAAACACAGGTAAACAGAAGACAAAAATAATTATTTGTTTTAAATCAGAGCAGATAGTTTTAATGTTAAAGGCTGCTCTTGAAATACCAGAATATATTTCTAAAAATAACAGGCCAAATAACTGAAAAAATTAAATCTAATCCAAAACTTAAGAAAGTGCAAATGAGAGATGTTTGAATTACTAACACTAGCAGGCAAAAGGGCTAAAGCATTTCCACTAATTACAATGATACTCCATGGAATTAAATTGTGGCAACAGTCTTGTTGCTTTCAAACAAAGGATATGACTTGAAACTTGTGACAGGAAAGAAAGTTAGGGATAGAATTAAAAATTAAGTTGATTGGAAAGGTTTCTGGATTCAGTCAAAAAAAAGAAATAGTTGGTGATAATTATAATATTTAAGATGTTGTTTTTTGGAAAAATAAAAACATGATACTTCCTCTGCATTGCTTAAAACTTTGAAAGTGTAGCAGGGAAATAATTTTTTCTCATATATGTATCTATTTGTTTTATATTCAACAATTCTAAACAGTGATTGAGTATATGAAAACATCTTCTCTGTATCTCTATAAAAGTTGTTTTCCCTTCCTCTGTATAAAAGAATACAATGAAGTACAAGTAACTTGGGGTAGAGATCTAGTACCAAGGTGCAGTGGCATCAGTCAAAGCAAATACTAACTAGATCAAAGTATATGCTCATAAACCAAGCCAAAGGCAGAAAATACTACTCAGAACTGTAATTTTCTCTTTTACTCTGTTAATTTCTGGAGCTTCTCTCTTACAAGGATAAGCTGAGAGAATTAGACCTGTTCAGCCTCCAGAAGAGACAACTGAGAGAAGACCCCATCAATGTCTATAAGTATCTGAAGGGACGGTGAGAAGAATGTGGATCCAGGCTTTTCCTGGTGGTGCCAAGCAATAGGACAAGAAATTGGTGCTCAGCAAGTTTCACCTGAGCATGAGGAAGAACTTCTCTACTGTGCAGTAAGCAATCACTGGAACAGATTGCTCACAGAGGTTGTGGAGTCTGTCACTGGAGACAATCAAGAAGCACCTGGACATGGTCCTGTGCCATGTGCTCGAGGATGACCCCACTTCAATGAAGAGGTTGGACCAGATGAACTACTGTGGTCCTTTCCAACCTGACCCATCCTGTGATTCTGTGATTTCTGAAGCAAGTTTGCCATGTGCAACCACAAATGTTACTTTTGTGGCCTGTAATTGTAATCATCTCATGCATGCCTTTTCACTTCTAGACTATAGTGCTTCCAATTTGCTACTACTGTCCAGTATAAAAATGCTTCAGTTTAGACTAAACTGCTTTTTTACATTAACTCTGGATGTTACAGGAATCTACCATGATCGATCAGCTGCACTTCTAAATATGTTGTTTTCTTCCAGTGCCATAAAATTTTCTCAGCAACTTCAGCTCACTTTCAAAATCTTCTACTTTCTACCTCCTTCCAAAATTCTTTATAAATCTTTGTTTTCTTGTGCTTTGAGGCTACAGGGGTGTGGTGAGGGGAATGTCATTAACTAGGGTGTTTTCATTGTTATTGCTTTTAATGGTTATTCAGTTTATTAAAGTTTCTCTTGTCCAGTTAAATAAAAAGAAACTAATAAAATAAACCTGGAAACATTTTTACTGTTTTTGAGAACCTTATTCTTTCATTCAAGTTGTTTCTTCCTGGCACCCAGGAGCACGATGCATGCTGATTCACCCACCATTCTAAATACATCCAGGGAGAACCTGCAACAATGAAGGAAAAGCTCCAGATTTCCCTTCCTTCATGTGCAATGTGATCAGCAACACAAAATTTTAAATTGTAGTAAATTCCCTTTTACAGCTTATGCTTGGAAGCCTCTTTTCAAAGTATAAACCTATCTAGTCACTTCATTAAGACCTTTAAAATATATGAATAAAGCTATGGTGTCATATTCTCACATAATAATATACTGATAGAAGATTTATTTATTGTATTTAGGTGTGGTTTCCAGACTATTATTTCTATTTTCTTCGTCTAACATTCGATTGATTAATGGAACTAGCAGGTTATATAAGTGTAAGCCTTTTGAGTGGAGTAAGAAATGACTGGATTTCTCACACTGACACTAACAGCAAAGCATAGACAGAAAAAGATTAACAACTGTTTAATTGCTGTGTGGAAATAGGTTCTGTATCAATATTGATCTAAAATTCCCATTTACAACCCTAATGAACAAAAAAAAAAGAATTTGAAAGACTGAATTCTTATCAGTAATCTATATAGAATGCATTTTTAGGTCTCTTCAACATCTCAAAGAATCACCATATGGAGTAATGCTGCTAATCCTACTTGAGACCACAAACTTAATGAGACAGTTTAAGTAAGTCATGAAATAAGCTGTGCTTTTCTGTTTGGTGTTGAATTTCATGAATAACAAGGAAGAATTATCATTAACAGCCTTTGTAAAAGTAGCAGAAATACTCCTAAGAAAGCAGAAGCAGTTGAAATTGCACAAAGTGCGTATCATAAGGTAGATTAAAGTATGCCTGGGAAGAACCAAAAATTTTATTTAAATTGGATAAATGCAGCATACCTTGCTCTTTTGCAGTTTAAATTGCAGTTCAGTTCCTAATCAGTCAGATAATTTCAAATGGAAATAATAATGGAGTCTGTTTCCATATCAGTGACTACAAGCAGAGCAAATTTTGCTGAAATAATCCAATTATTCTTTCTATTTACTTTGATATCATGCTGCCTCCAAGTAATTACCAGAAAAGTTGGATAGATGTAGTTCCATAGGAATTATGCTGGTACCAGCAGCTAGCACTCAAATACCGTGTAGGAACCAGCAAGTGAAACACCTAGTTCCTGAATGGTGTTCCTCGTAGACATAAAGATTTTTGCTGAGAGTTACTCAGGCTCTGTCAGTTCCTCTGATGACTCTTACTCTGGTGATCTGAGATTTGATATTCTCCAAATACTCCGCAGATGTGGTTTGTGCCAGAGGCGACCAGCTACACTTCAGCGACTCCAATTCCTTGATGCAGTTTAGGGCAAACAGTCCAAAAGGGGCTTTGCTGGCCCATCAGCAGGTGAGATGCAGAGATGTCCCCTTTGTTCAGTTCGTGCTGGTAGAGCACAATCAATCAGGTTCTGTCTGTGGGGTCTGGTCCTCTGCTCTGGTCCTTTGCTGGGAGCACACTGGAGAAGGTGTTTGCTGCAGAGGCACACAAGCACTTTTCTCCTCTGAACCTGACCTTTCAGTAATACTTTGAGGCAAACTCTGCTTTATCTGGTTTTTCTTCTCAGGGTTAGGATTAAAAGTGTGAGAGACAGAATTTTTGTTTGGACTTGGTTGTTTATTATTTCTTATCTAAATTTATAGCTTCACTGATCACGAGTGCTTCTACATGCTAACAGACTAAAAAGGGAGTACAGAGTAATGTCTTCAAGGACTTTTTAAGCTTAAACTACCCAATTATGAGATGTTAACTATTTTATTTTAACTTCTAATCCAATAACTGCTCTATGTCTTGTACTGTGGATTTTTCTAAGCAATTGCACAAAATCACTCAAACTGGTGAAGAAGGAAAAGAAAAAGAAAACTACCGTCTAAAACTTCCATCTTGTTGCATATATATTACTATATCTTAAAACCATAAATTTTTTATTCTCTGAGATAACACACTTCTATTCAACTACACACTCACAATTTTAGTGCTGTCACTCAAATTTGGAAGCGTTTTCCGTGGCTTCAGGTCAAATGCAGTGTATTTTTAAGGATCTTTGTTAGCACAGAAAGCCTGGAATCTTCTGTGTCCAGGGTCCCAACACAGAAGATTTGACATGGTAATCATGGCTGCTTCCAACAGAGGAAATATAAAAAAGATGTAACAACTCCTCAGAGATTGTGAATATTTTATTTTTACCATCATGTTTACTAGTGGGACTATGTTTGTGTGGAACAGATAAAAACCTGTGATATTTATTTCTGTTTGGGATCCAGCATGACTTCTACTAGCCTCTGAAAGTTTCCACTTGACAAAACAGAAGAGACGTGTCATATTAGTGGCTTTTTTTCATTACTTTTGTCCTTTTGATATAATTATAAGAGGCTATAATTTTAAACACCATTGGAGACTTTATCTTTTTCATAGGCTTATGCAAGAAAACTGATTTATCAAACCAGCTAATAAGTCAGATTTCTTCAACTTTTTTAAATTGAAAAAAATTGATTTAAAAGGAAAAGGAATTCCTTGTCCTAAACTAAACTAGAACCTTCTGTTTAGAAAATAGAAGTGAAATGTAACAATTTCTTGTATCACAGAAGCTAAATTTTCTGTCATAGGTCTGAAATATCTCTTTTGTCAAATGTATAAGGGAAATATTTGTTGCTAGGATTGTGCTATGTACAAGGTGTTCCTAAATAATTCAAGAAAACAGTTCATGCTGAAACCTTACAAATCTACTTTTTAATTCCCTGTCCATATTCATCAACTCAGTCCAGTAACTCACCTTCTCCCTGTTGGACTGCTACTAACAAAGAAAGAAAATATTGCAGCAGTGCTACCTTCATGAAGCCTTTGACTTTTTAACTGTTCAAATCCAGAGGACTGATACATTTTATTCTCCTTTAATTTTTATGTATTCAAATATTTCTTTCTGAAACTTAAGGAAACAAATTCTTTTAGTGTTGCTTAAGACAATTTTCCTAAGAATACTCAAGAGAATTGAACCTTCTCTTTTTATACACAGTTATCTTTAGGTATTTCCCATTGTTAGTCCAAACACAAATTACACTCTACACTCATGACTACTGAAAACGCAGGCTTCAGTCCAAGAGATCTTCAAGTAAAATCCTCCACCGCAAGCTTCAGTGTCTATCTTATTTTGGTTCCGTATTTCTCTCCTACAAAACTGATGGTGGAGTTTGTTTTCAGAAGGTGAACCTGTGAAGCCTGATAAAGTTGCAGATGCAGAGATGTTGCCCTCTGTGTTGTGTACTTATGGAAAGCAGTCATTCACTCTTTGGTACATAGATTTTAGGAGCCTTACATCAGATTTACTGTCCCAAAATCTGAATTGGACTCTAAAAGATCATTAATAACATCTCCAGGAATAAATATAAAGGAAGAATGACAAAGGCATGATGCATTTTGCCTTGCTGAAAACCAACAGAGGCACAGACACTAAGAAAAGATTCCTCACTTCCAATTAAATAAGGCCATACATTAAAAAAACCCAAAAGCTCTGAAGTACAAGCCACTTTGCAGAGACCAGCATCAACATGGTAGGCCTTGGGACTCAACCCTTTACAGAAATCCAAGGAAACAGAACCATCAGTATCCTTTTCATTTCTTTCTTCACTTTTTCTATACATTGCACTTTTTTCTATATGAACTTCATTCAGAACCAGGGATTTCCTCCCAGTCTGATTTACCCATATGGGTTATGTGAGTCTGGACAAATACAGAAAATATAAACAAATATAAAATGGTAAGCATGGCAGTTATTGCAAATTTCATCCTATCAGGATAAACTGCCTTTAAAATAGTCACGATAGATAGATAGATAGATAGATAGATAGATAGATAGATAGATAGATAGATAGATAGATAGATAGATAGATAAAAAATTATTTTGGAGGAAAATGCCAAACCACAAACCCTACTCAAACCTTCCTGTGATCTCTGAATATGGTAGGCTAGTTACTAGCTCTGGCTGTAAGTCACACTTACTCAAAGCTAGAACTAATTATCAGGCATTGACACCATTACAGCAGCATACATTTATGAGATCTATACTTACTAAATCTGTCTTGATCATCTCCACTAAGTGAAAAATGAGAACCTCAGACAAATTCTACATTATGTTTTTTTATTATAAAATAAGAGAAAAAAATGCTAGAAATATTTTACAAGCTAGTGAACCAATTAGAAATTTAAAAGCACACTCTTCTCATGGTTTTATAGTCCTTTATTTTTATTTTTTTCCTATATGACAGTGAACTTAGTATTCCTTGCAACTGATAAAAAACCTCTACTGATACTTGTTGCATATGCTCAGAAATCTTGCCCTTAAACACACAAAAAAATGAAAAGCTTGCATTATATTAGAAAACCTTCAACATCCTTTTTCATCCTTCACAACTATTACTCAACTCTATGCTTTTGTAATGAGACAATCCTCAAAATAACTTATTTAGTCTTCTGTTGAGCCTGAGAGGAAGAAATGGCCCATGAAGCTGAAGCAACCCCCTGGAGAACATTCCTGTCAACCACCCCAGAGCTGTCTGCAGCACCATCGACCCCAACTCCCCAAAACCTCTGTAGCCAACAAGACAACAAGAACCCTCTGTTGTGCAAAGAGGTTTGCAAATAGCCATTCACTGTTGGCTGTACTGGATGATGACTACTCAGCCATCAGCCAAGGCTTGCAGGTGGCTGAGGAACACGAAATGGGAAGATCTGCAGGATCAGGATGACTATGCAATCATTATAGGATTTATCTACAATTGGGCCAGCATTATGAAAAAAGAAAAAAAATAATCTAATAAAAGACCAGTGTGATAACCCATCTGTCAGTTTTTAGAAACTGGATAACAGCTTGATGTAAAGTTTTTCCACTCTTGTTATACCAAAGAGCAGCCAGCCCAAAATCATTCCAAGAACCTTTATTTCATTTATACATTCCAGAGATGTGTTTTACTGCTACCCAAGAGCAAACTAAGCATAAACAAAAGTCCTGACAAAGAGGGACTTATTAAACAGTTAGCTCATAACAACATAATATTAGTACCCAGAAACTGAGAAGTTTATAATTTTATAGATCATTATCAGCTATCATTGTAACTGACAATTTTTGAATGGTGCTCTGAAATAACATTCTTTAAATAATTTCAGTGAATTGTGTAAAAACTAAAACAAACTATGCTTCTCCCTATTCTATACAATAAAATCCGTTCTCAGTTTAGTACACATAAAAGAAACAGAGTGTAAAAATGCAATATATGCTTGCCCTACAAGCATAGTTAAATTGTAAAGTTTTGCTAAAATAATTTTCTTTTTCCACTGAAAGGATTTTCTTGTGAAGTCCTGAGATTCCTCTGCTATCCATCTCCCCCCGCATATTTACACAAATCTTTTCTGGCTATATATTGCAAAAGGAAATGTGTCATTAAACGCTTTTGAAAGTGCCATTGCTGAGTGTGTTGGAAGTATTTTCTGTGCTCTTCGTGAATGACAGGCTGCACATCCCAGGCATCAGCTGCAGTTCATTAGTGCTACAATGGCAGCAAACCAGATGACTGTTCCACAGAGCTCTTCAAAGGCAGTGATAATCAGCCAGCTCTCACTGATGAAGGAAAAGATTATTCCTTCAGCTTTTTTTCAGGAAAAGAAGTTGTCAGCCCAGGAAAAGTAGAGTGAAAAATAGATTTCTAAGAAACATGGAAGCACTTCTCTAAAGTGAAGAGTGGGGAATTGTTAGCTGAAAATTGTTCTGGAAAAAAGCTCTGGTTTTCCTTGATGCTTTGATTTATAAGTGGTGGAGGTTTTAAGGGAAGTCTAACATGGGCTCAGGAGAACACAATACCTGGAAAGGGTACACAGAGACTCTTTGCTTGCAGGAAGTGCACTTCAAGTTTCCTCACAGGTATTCATATTATGCACTTTAAATTTGACTGGCATGAGTGGGTTCATTATTACTAGAAACTCAGTTTCTTCTAATGATTTCCTGCATGACTAGATTTTCATCAACAGAAATTGTAACAGTAGATTAAAGTCTTGCATGCACCACAGTATTTTTCAGGTACGGATTGGAAAAGGTAGGAGCAGAAGCTTCTTAGGTCTTGATTATTTAGAACCTTTATGAAGATTAGTTATCCGTACACTAAAGAATACAATATTCTTTACAACAAACAAACAAACAAACTCAACAAACAAACAAATCCCAAAAGGAGCCCCCAACCAACGAACAAAACAAACAACCAAAAGCCCCAGAAAAAGACATTTTTAAAAGGTACAGGGGAACGTTTAACAAAATTCTCAATTAGTTCCCTGAAACAAAATTGCCTATTTTAAAACTTATATCACAAATACTTTCAGAAAGCCTTAGAATTGGCATAGAATGTTGGAGGGGAGAGAAAACTGCTCCTGTGCTGAATCTCACCACTAAGAATTACAGAATGAGGTGTGAACAGGTACCTACAAAAGACTTGAGCATAAACATGACTTGTTTCTGCATGCAATGTCATAGCATCCCACATCTCCTGACAGGCTGTTCCACAGTCCAGAACACTGGCAGTACCAAAGCAAATTTGTGCAGCCACATGACACCATAAAACTAAACGGACATTGAAAGAACAAAAGCATGCCATTTTGTTAGTATGCTCCATTGAAAATACAACTGCAATCCAAACAACACTTGATCTTTCTGATGGGCCTCAAACCTGAGCATCTGGCACTCCTACTATAAAACTCTCATGTCTTCTTTGCTTCTTCCTTTCAATTTAGAGCGGTAAAATGTCAGGAATGTTCATAACAAACTATAAACTGCAAAGCAAAAACCTACAGGCTGGATAGACACTACCCACATTTCCTTTGCTTCTAAAGTCAGTTCAGATAAGCTTGTGACAAGAGATTGCTCAGCTGCAGGAGGATTTGTAATTATTCATAATTAATACACTAAAGAAATGCCCAAGACCTTCTTGAATGGCCATCAGAGATGTCTAGAACATTTGACAAGCCATCCAGTAAAGAGAGATGGATGAAGAACACAGACTCTATGCAAGAAACCAGGGATCAAATTGGGTCCAAGCCCACAACATTCCTACGACTGGCTTTCATCTCATACACCAAAAAAAAAATGTTTGTCCACACTGAAAGGATTTCCAGCTCAGCAAATAACAACACACAATAAAAGAAAGAACCCCCCTCCACAGATGATCACAACTTTAGGTGTATAATCTAAAACATGAAAAACAAAGTTGTATTTGATGCTCCTTTCTGCTCATTTCTGCTAAGGAAAAAATTAACTTTCAGTTGGACTGAGAACTGTCAAATCTCAAGCAAAATCTATTTTGTCCTTGACAAAAGACATTATTTCTTCAAGGTGGAAAGTATCTTTTTGACTATCCTTACTCTTTTTACAATTTGTATCATTGCTTAACAGGAATAGGTAAACTCTTCATTTCTGCAGCAGGCAAAACACTCCAGCAATAGATCAAATATGAATTTGACACAATCCAAGAGGAATACTTCCTACAATATATGATCAGAATACTGAAATAGAAAAACTCCAAACTTTTATAAAAGGTGTTTAAAATTTATATCTGACAAAGCACTGCCTATATTCAAATGACAATCAAGTACTGATTTTTTACTTTTTCTTTAGTTGTTGTTTGTCTTCTGCACAGATTCCCATACAGTTCACTAGAGAATTGAAGAACATATTGCAACAATGTAGAGCACTCAGCTGAAACAGTTGAGACAATGTTAGACTCTGTTAGCAAGTGCCTATTTTGCATCTAAAACCCTTGTTTATTACCAAGATTTTTTAGATCTTCCAGTGTTCTCAACCATTGCAAAAAGCAGAAGATTTAGGCACCTTTTAGGTTACTTTGGGAGTTCATGCTCTTTTAGGGATTTTAACTGATAAATTACAATATGATAATCAAAAACATTTTTACTGTGAGTAACAATGTGTATGTGTAACCAAGTTAATACTGAAGATAAAGGATAAAATTTCGACTAAATGTAGTTTTGTATTTAATTTTAGTTTATTTGGCTCATATTGAAGCAGCCCTAGTTTTGTACACTGAAACAGAATCAGGTTACAGCTTATATTAATGAGTAAGGCAAACAAGGTCAATTACATGCATACAAACCCTTACCTAGTATGCTATTGCATATGTTTGCAGGACTTAGTGATTTTTTTAATTTTTTTTTTTTTATGGTAAGTAGATCTGTTCCAGAGCAGAGGTTTTACCACTTGTTTCTTCTTTTTCTCAGGTCACAGGCCTGAAAAATGGCACACTATGGGAACTCAACACATTTCTTACCATACATCGCAAGCCTTTGTTACCATTAAATTAATTTAAATATTTTAAAATAAATCTCTCTGCTCCCAGAGGTTTCCATTTTTTATATGTATTCCACTTGCTATGGAGAACACAGCCTTAATTATCTTTCAAGATCCCACATTATTAATACCATGCAAAGCACTGATTAATTGTACAGCACCAACAATAAAGAGAAATGCCAAGCTAAAACCATGTTCCTTCTTGTGGAAGGTATGAACCAATGATAATTACCATAGTAGGTGGTAGATCCTTCATGTGCAGCAGCCTGGAGGGGGCTGGTGCCCTCCCAAATGACAATTCTTGACCAAAAAATGTGCTCACAGGCATCCATCGAGAAAACAGCATTTCAGTGATTTTCTCAACAGACTTTCTCCCCATCCTCTTCCATGCTGCATCATATGTAGTGTCTTCCCTATTCCACTCCCTGTACTACACATTTCCACATTTCTTTCAGCTGTGGACAACACCTTGCCAGGTCCCTGGCTCTGATGGGGCAAATTGCACTGCTCAGGACACAGGCGGAGTTTCCACAGGAAATTTCCACAGAAGAGGCTCCCTCCCTGCAGGAGTGAGGGACAGGGTCTGACTTTAAGTCAAGCAGTGCAGGGACTGTGCAATGTGCTTGACATGTGGGCCCTTCATGAATGATCAGTGACTCGAACAGTACCCACAGTAACAATGTTTTTGATAATCATACTGTAATTTATCTCTTAATGCCAATATAATCCACAGATAACTTTTTAATTAAGGTCTCCAGGACTCAGCTGTATGTAGAAGCTGTGACTGTGAATTGGTTTTTTTCAGGAGAGGTAAGTGGGTGTGAGAGGGTGAAATTTTCATTGATCTGTGCTTCAGAACAGAGAATTTGAAGGAACTTCCCACAGAGTTGTGGTTATAAAACTTACTGTTTAACAGCTTCAGGTAGTGTACTCTATTTGAGCAGATTAATTCACTTTTGATCAAATCCAACCCAAAGTTCTTTCATTTTTTGCCCTTCATTTTTTACCCTTCTAGTAAACTATTTCTTGCTTCCCAGGCTCAAAAATAAAGCATCGGACAGATCCTTATCAAGGCTATAAAGGCAAGAACAATGATTACAAAGTTCTGAGAGATGCTGTAGCTTTTTCCTGAAGACAAACACCTGGCTTGGATCATCCTATCCATAGACAAAGAATTGGTCAGGTAAACAAGGCATATTTGATCATAGTCTTTTTAATCAGTTACAATCAAACTGATTTTGATTATAAACAGTTCACAAGGAGGTGGCAGGCTCAAAAGTCTAATTAATTACAAATACACAGTCTAAAATAATAGTAATTTGATAATCCCATGCTGTTGTAATCATTATCCAGTATTCCTTGTTCATATTACACTCCCACAAAACAAGCATTTCCAAGCATCCCCTTCTAATGTACAAACATAAGGAGAACAAAAATTACATGTGGGAACCTTAACTAAATGACAGTAGAAGTAATCAAGCTGAAAACCATCTGCCATTACTGGCTGTGCAGTGAAGTTTGCTCTGAAAACTACAGTGTGGGAGGCTTATCTTGTGAGCAGAGAAAGAGGTATCCTGGCATGGAGAGCCAGCAAATCCCAAACCTTCAAATGCACATCAGCCTCCTCCACCAGCACCTGCACAGTGTGGCCTGAAGCCTGCCATCCTCTATGCTTCAGCTTCCTCGGACATGAATACATTACCTACTATTTATATTAGCACAGTATCCAGCAGATTTTTTATTCAGCCACACAGTGCAGGAAACAAGCACTTCTCAGTTAAGCAGATATTTTTTTTTGTCCTCTTGCTGCTGTTTTTTATTCTGCTCAGAAGTCCTGCCTGCACTAGGATCTTTTGGAGCTGCTGCACTTTCACCTCTGATATTTCCAGAAATTCAAGCATTTCAAGGTTCTGCTGTGACTTTTTAAAGGGAAAGAGAAAACAAAGGTAGAATTTCTCCTCCCCTGAGAAGCAATGAAAGCTGAGCTGGACAATTCAGTTGTGCATATGCCTATAGGAAAAGGAGCAAATATTACTGATGCCAAACTGTCCTGTAAGAGGAAATCTGCCAAACACAGTCTGCTTCCAAAATTCCTCAGAGATAGTGTCAGTCTCAGGCTGTGATAAGCAAGAAGCAATCTAGATTCAGAGTCTAAAATCTACACCACATTCTCTGTAGAATGGGCAGCTAACCCCCCTCCCTTTTGCTCTTGCACTGTTCTGTCTTTCAGTGCTGCCTTTCCCTGATCCTTCCCTATAAGAAATCAGTAGGAAAACAGATTACTGACTTGGTTTGTCCTGCACCAGGATCTAGGGCCAGCTGGGTAAGGTCTCATTTAAATAATAAAATACTTCATATAGAGAAGACATTCTCCATTTGCCAATGGGGAATGTTTTCTCAATGGGTAAACTGAGGCATGGGCTAATGACATCTATGGTGACCTACAGACAAGGAAAGGAATCTTCGATTCCCCTCAGATTTCTAGCATCCCTCTTACTAAGATATGCTGTTTTCTCAGGTCTGCTGGCAGAATTTGAAATCTGTGGTTAGATACACTAAACAACATAGATCTCACAGTTTTAGCATAAGCACTGAATAGTACTCCCTAACTTTTGGACATCTTGCCTACAGATGATAAATGCTCCCATTGCCAGGCAGCATTTAAAGCTTGAAGAAAATTTCGGAGACGAGTTCTTTGTTTTGAGCTTTGCATTTTCATGGAAATAGGCTGGCGTCTTCAGAGGAAATTAATATTGTTCCCTTGGATTACAGCAGAGAGCATCTATATTTATTCACAGACTCCTGTTGAGCCTCATGCCAAAGAGCTAATCCAGTGCAGCACTTTCGCCACCTCCAGTCAGCTCTTTTAACAGCAGATTTTAGGGGATGCATGGCATATGCATTAAGCAGGCCCCCAAACTGAGGCTGGGGCCAAGGGACAGGGGAACTGCAAAGGCTAGGGAGAATATTCAGCTAAAAGGAAACGCTGAAGAAAAGGTGGGGCTGGAAGGCAAGTCTGAAATATTACAGTTCTAAGAACAGAGTATTTCATTGTGTCTGACCATTTATCTTCATTGAAACTGGAAGGGCTGAGCATTCACCTGATAGAGGCTTGTACTGCTCCTTTCTCATGAAAAAAAGCACAAATGTCAGCACTTTCTGTCCTCAGTAGTTGAATTACTGCAGGAACAATTTTCTAACATTTTCTCAGCTCCCCTGAGGGAAATTTGCAATACTGGTGTGAGATGGTGTGGTCACTGTGAGCTGTGGCTAGGGAAGGGCTGGCCAGACCCCACAATAAAGGAGGAATTGGTGGCCAAATCAGCACTTGGTGACTGAGTTCATCTTGATCCTCTTTTGGGGGAATCCACAGCCCTTCCTTCCCCCTCAACTCTGCATCTTTTACCCCTCCATCTTTTACCCCCCCCTCCCCGCTACTTTTTACCTGTTTGCAGCCAGGAGGCAACTGCAGAGTTCTTATTGACTTGAAAAGGATCAGGACTTCATCTTTTTCAGGTACTCTTGACTGTTGCTCTTTGTTCTAGTATCATTGATGTTATAGGTAAAATCCAAGACAGAAATTTCTATTCTGTCTATTCTACTGAGGGAAAGTTGCTAAAATATTTACCTCTAGGATGTCAGAGAACAATACAGTGAGAAGCTTACTGTTCAGCTATTTTCATTAAAGATTTTATCATCTGTTCTTAGCCATGTCCCCAAGTTCTAATTAGGAAATGGTTTTGACACAGAGCTTTAAAAATTGTCAAAGCAGCATAGTTGGTGTTTTTGCCATTCTTATTTGACACTAAATATTTTCAATAGCTTTTTCAATCTCTCTTTTTAAATATTGATCCTGAAATCTCCAAATAGCTTAGCAGCAAAGCAAGGCTGCATCATTAAAGGCAATTGATTTACTAACACTATAATCTCTGGAGAGAGGAAAAAAAGAAAAGATAAAATTTGAACCTAACACAGCACATGCCAGCAAGCTTTGCTCTGTGGTGCCAAAACTACAGTGGGGCTTCTTTTCGCCAGAAGGTTTAAACAGATGAATTGAGACCTGGTGTCCTGCTACCTGTCCACCACACATCCAAGATAATTTGTGGGGACAGCAAGGGATTCATAACAGTCAGCATGATGGAACAGGATCTAATGAAACCAGCCCCATATATGAAGCCTAAGAAAGGAAAATATGGTTGTTTTCATAAATTCTCCCAGTATGGAATTTAGATTTCTTACCTAAGTCACAAGAGAACGTCCATCGAAAAACTTTATCTTCCAGGTTTGGTGAAAACACTTGCGCCAATATCTTGTGTTGATTGCAACAGCTTTGTTCACCTTCTCCAAGGCCTAACCCAGCAGGAGTGTTTTCAGCTTTCAGCAGGAGTACTTTGTGCTTTCAGGACAAAGCAAACCAGGGAACAGCTGCTCCATGATCCCTTGTTGGGACTTGGGTGACACTTAAGTTACATTAAACACAAAAGCAGGAAGGTGGGAATTGGAGGAGATATGGACATACAGTATTTTACTTGAGGTACCTCGAGGCAACTGGATACTTGAACACCATTGCATGCCTTTGCCTATATGATTTATTTTTAAATCTCAAGTTAGCATCAACCATCACTATCACTACCTTATCCACAAAAACAGAAAAATAAAAATAAAAATGGGATATACTCTTGGGATCAAAGGCTAAATAGTCTGCTTTAATTTTAAACCAAATTTCTTGAAGTGAGATAAAGTCCTGGAGTTGCATGTCATAATTAAAAAGATTTAGTAAGAATTAAACCAAACCTAAAATCCTGGTTCTTCCTTGTGGAGAAGTCACTTAGAGCAGGTACTTAAAAAGATGATCCTGTAAAACCTTTCTACAACGCATTCACACAATCTGTATTTTGGGGAGTAGAGAAGAAGAGCTGTGGAACGAAGAACTAGAGGTTTTCATAAGGAGATAGCTCATTACTCATTTTCCACATCTCACATGCTGTTCACTGGCATTTTGTGTTATTTGGGCTAACAAGCCTGACATTTGTGCCCATGCAAATCCCCACTCTGGCCTTTGAACATCCAGTTTTCAGAATGTCCTTCCTCTGCTATTACAATTGTTTAGAAATGTGCTGGCTTTATTGTTTGTTTTTTTTTTCAAGAAAAGTTGAAACTGCATCTGAGGAAGATTGTTGCCAATGCTCATCTAGGCACTGGCATCATTGGCAAAGCTGAGATCAAGCTGTGGAAACATTATGATAGATCTGGTTTATGCCTTAAATATGACACTTGCTTTTTTGGCCACCATTTCATATTCTGCCCAATTTTCAGAAAGTAAATCAACAACTGCCAGAGACTATAAACTCTCAGGACTGAAAAGTTGCCAGTTTGCTGGATAGTGAAGCTGGCTGTTGCTGCAAACGCTGAGGGTAGGGCTGGGATCTGTTTATGGCATAGCTTGAGAACCTGGAATGGACACAAAAGTCTTGCTGGGGCCCTAGGCAGCAGAGAGGCAAGCAAGGCTCTGAGGCACTTTCCTTTGGGTGACACCTCCTTCTCTGAGAATGTCCTGCAGGAGACAGGCTATAGTGCCACAGGCTTCAGAACATATATATGTATATAATGTGCATTTGTTTCACAACTCAGGCCTCCCAGCCTATGCCTCTGTTCCAGGTAGGAAACGAGCAGCAGCACTGTGCAGCAGGAACAGCAGATACTGCACTGCACATCTGTAAGTCCTGCACAGGCATGGGCTGTGTCAGCCACAGCAGCTCTCTGCACAGCTGTGCCTTCCTCATGTGCCCAGTTCTAAACACAAGGTCTCAAGTAAAGCATTAGGATGAAGTCTAAGGTAACTTTGGCAGCTGAAGCCATCGAATGCCCAATTACACAGCAAGTCAAACCTTACTGACCCTTTTATAGTGTGGCACCTTGAACAGTTTTGAATGAAAAGCTTTATCCACACCATCAATTCTGGAAAGGTCTCGGATTGCATTAAAGCACAACTCAGAAGAAAACTTCTTTTTCTACACACCTAACACAGGAATTTCAGAAAATTATTTGGAAAAATCATAAAGACTCTTCTGAGACTGACTCTACATTTTACAAATATGTTTGTATCTAACAAAGTTACTAAAAAAAAAATATTTCACTATAAAAACATGATTGTAGATTTTTTGTCTTTCCTAACAGCTGCCAGCACCCAGCCTTTGTTCCCGAAAGACAATGCTGCCCTCTTCTGGTATCTTTGATTACACACAACGTTTTAGATAAAATTCTTCAGCAAGGTAAAAAAGCATTTTTTTAAAGGATGTGCTACGTTTGACTGTCTGGATAATAGACATGTCAAGTTTTGAGAAAAACAAGCTAAATCGAGCAAATAAATAAATGCCACAAATAAAAACCTTAGTTTTGTAGGCTGTTGATGTACAAAGGGCTCTACTGTTAAGAGATTATTGAAAGTCAGTTATAGAGAATTTGTTAGATGTGGAGCAAAGAGTACAAAAGGAATGCTTAACAGTGTTGCTTTTACTGACCACAGCACAAAATCACACTATGCCATTTAGAAAAGGGAAAAACTGGAGGCTAAGACAAACAATAAGGTTAGAATGATTTAAACCAGGTATTTAAAGTGGTTAAAACACAGAGCAGAATCACCTTACAAGCTAACATCTACAAAGACTAGGGATTGTACAGACAAGCAGAAAGATTTTGAAAGAGGAATTAAAATTTGCAGCTAATTTTATACTATAAACTGCTCTATTTTTATTAGCTACTGTTTATTAACCAATAACTTCCCCATACAGATTATCCATCTCTCCTTTATTCCTGCTCCTGTTCCAACCCTGAAAAAATGCTTTTTGATTTCTGAGTTGAGCTATGAAAGCTTGTTTTCATGCTTGTGTAGCTCTGTCTCATATGTGTAGTACTGACATCGCCTATGGCAGGATGGACACATCAGTCTCTCTGGCTGACCTCTTGTCTATAGGTAACCATGAGCTTATGCTCATGTGGCATAAGCCTAGTTTTATATAGGTAAGAGCAACATGACACTATTGTTGTAAAAAACAAACTATTCATGATTCTCATGCAATGCTGTAGTGCAGAAAACGGAGCTCTGGTCTGAGAGCAGAAAGGTGGAGACACAGGAAGCAGGGAAGGGCTATTGGAGATTCCAGAGCTATGCACAGCCCTAGAACAGTCAGTTTTAAACATATGCAAATCCAAAACTTGAAACAAAGTACAGTATCTAATATATGCAGACTATCACATACAGATAACTAGAATACAAGCTGGAGATGCAGAACAATGAATGAAGATGTAAAAAGCACATTATCCAACATACAAATGACTCCCAAGGTGATCCCAGGAGGGTAAAAAGGAATCAACAATGTGAACAAAATATTCTGTCCACAAAAGATGGCAGAGGTGCAGAACACTGCTACCCTCTAGCTGTGGATCTAACACTCAAGGCAAACAAAGGGAGACTGAGCATACCTCCAAGAGGAGGATTAGCAATGAAGAGCATAGGCTACAGTTTTAATTGTACTACTGTAATATAAAGAACTGCAATTTAACTCTTCATATCTATTTGCCTGCCAGGAACATTTCTCAGTTTGTGGAGATGATCCATGGAAGCAGCAGAGCAGCAGGAAACCCTAACAAATTATTTTTCAGCCAGGATAAAAAGGCTACCAAAATGGAAAGGAAATGCTTATAAAACAAAAACTGCCAGCATTTAGCAGGTACTGACACCTATAGTTTTGCTGTTTTCTCTTTATGCTAAAATCATGGCTAGTCATGATTGTTTGAAGAAAAAGTGACAGAAAACAGTGCAATGCTTTTGCTTCCTTCTAGTATGGAAATATTTTGCAAGGTATTACACAGATTCCTTGCTCACAGTAGGAGAGGACGGAGCTTTAAAAAGGATGTGCAATTCTCACTGCTCCTCTGACAATTCTCTTTAAAGTATCACAGAATATGAAGGATGACATTAGATTCTTGCTTCCATACTGCCTATAAACATGGTGCAAGCCTTGTGGCTGAACAAGCCAGCTTTACTCAGAGTAATTCAACAAGTTCACAAGTACACGGTGAAGCTACAGAAGTAAGAAAGACAGGCACTGATCAAGCCAGTCATCTAAATTTTACTGAAGTGTTTTTGGTTTTTTTTTTTACTAAAACATCTCAAAAACCATACACCTTTAAAGCCTCACTGTTCCAGTTACACTCTAATGACCTTCTCAGAACAAGTAGATGGAAAACACCTCATATGTGATTCAAGTGTTGTCAAAATAAGTAGCAGCTCATTAAAGTGAAGTTCAGTATATACACCTCTAAGAACATAAAACAACACTCTTTTATCTTTTATAATTGATTAGTCAATCACAAAGCCTTCAGTTTTACTCAATTACACGAATGATGGAAGGAAACACTCTTGAGGACATATGGATAAATATTTAATGAGCTAAACCAGCTTTAATCAGAACATAGCGCATTTGATTACATTCCATATTTGTTTTCACACTGACAGGCAAAGATGCATTTTAAAAAGTAGTTTAGAAAAAAAAAAACAGGATTAAAAAAAAAAAAAAGAAGAAAAAGAAAACTTAAGTTGCCAGCACCTGAACAAGCAACAGAGTGCCCAGCCAAGTATAGCTGTTCAGGCTCACTGCCATGAAAACTGCTCAAGTTTTTGGAAGGCAACTGCCAAGTTTTTCCTGAATAACATGGGATTAAAAATTCACATCTTTTGAAAAGACTGCACTGGTCTTTGTCCTTGTCCAGATGAAAGAAGATAAACCCCCCTGAAGTTCCAATTCACCACACCCCTCCTTACAGCGATCACAAGTGTAACATGGCTCATCAGCCTACCTGGCCCATCTCGAATCTTTCCTCTAGCTGGCAACAAAACAAAGCTGCAGCAGGAAGGAATTGCAGTAGGAAGTGTGACTCACTGGTTGCTCACCATCCTTGCAGCTCTTACCTCCATATTTTCCTTATTTGTCTTGACCCAGATAGCTGCTCAGAGGAGGATTTATAAAAAAAATAAAATTCAATATTTAGGAAGAAAACCAAAACATGGAAATGTTCTTCCAGTATATAGCTCAAGCTTAGCTTCTGGGCTCTCCAGAGGAAACTCCCCACATGATTACTTCAAAAGTAGTGCTGGGACCAAAATAGCAAAACCTGTGTCATGAATAACATGACATCTCATCTTTCAAACTTTGCAAAAATTCACAATTTAGTGAGAATATATACTTCTGAAATTCAAGAATAGCCTTTATTAAGAGATTATTGACCTAATTATGAAACAACTGGTACCTGAATTTCCAAATAACTGAAAATACTTCCACAGAAACACAGAAATTCAAGCAAGCAGAAACCACAAAAAACCATTTTATTGCAACAATGTCCCCATCATCAAGTGAGATGGCAAAAATTAAATTTTAATTAATTTTGCGTTTCTACCTTTTTATTTATGTAAATATAAATTCAAGAGTGTAAAACAAATCCACATATAAAACACAGAGGAAACATTCTCTTTCAGTGACTCCAAAAAAAACTTACATACTGAAGATTCATGACAAGTCATCCACTGTCCATTTTTCCAAGTATACAGGCATGAAAGAATGCAGAAATTTATTCTCAAAAAGCATCCTGTATAATGTCCTTGAAGTACTTAAGTAATATTTAGTAATCTCATTCTTGAGCTCATGGATGTAGATTCCAAGAAAAGAAGAGACAAACATCTCAAACTTCAGATCATTTAACCTCCATCTAAAATAAGCCATTTAAAATAAGATTATGCTCAATTCTTATAGCTGAAGCATCACAATTACTTTATTAGTACCATTATCTTGGAAAACTATTTCCTATAAGTTTTTCCTGCTTTTAAAATAAAGTCAGAATATTTATTTCAAATACTTTTGCTTACTTATACAGTAAATATATTGCGGAAAGTAACTCCACATGCTGGTACAACAGGCCTTCATGAAATTCCATTTAAACATTACTATGATGTACCTTAAAAACAGGGACTACAGCATGAAATGCACAAAAAAGAATTAGTGTCATGGAATTGTGTCTGACCTTCCTTCTCAAATGCAACAAAATCTTAATGTATTTTGAAGTAAATATTGGACTGCTAGACCATAGGAATATTACTTGGTTATAGACATTTGGAATAGGAACATTTACTGCTTTAGAAATATGTAATTATTTTGTTCATTGTTTTACACAAAAAGAAATGCCACCAGTATTACAAAATGTATCATGGGGGATAGTTCAATGAGAATGTTTTTCATTGGGACTAACAAGTATACATTTCCACATTTCCAATGATTGTGATTTTTAATACATATCATGCCAAGTTTTTAATAAACTGTTTAACCTCGTGGTTATGTTACAACAGAATGAAGAAATTAAGATGGTAAAAGCAAAGTTAAAAATGAGAACTACAAATAACTTCACAACTGGAAGAGGAAAAATCATTGAAGGATTTAAATCAGCACTATTGTGGGTCCCCACAGTTGCACTGCTACTCTTAGGTTTCCAAAAGATGCATATGATTTTATAAATATTTTTGTGCTAAGAGCCATGCTCAGAAACAAAATATAGGCCGGCACAAGTCTACCTTCTTGGAGATGCATGTTAAGTATAAAATTCACTTACTAAAGTGCATTTGCTGAACAAATTCTAACTTCTACTATTATAGCTATCCCAATAAGCAATACAAACTAAACTTTGTTGAAGTTCTACCTCTACTTAAAAGCAGTAAATATAGATGACTGAAATCTAAATTACAATCTTGAATTACCAAACTTTTTGACTCAATGCTGTGAGCTCTAGAAATAAACAAAATGCATTGTCCTATACTTCCCACAAAGGAGGAATTGCCTCTGGTTAGAAATACTGACAGTGTAGAATGGAGTTAAGTATAAGCAGAGCTGAAGCAAGCATTGCTTTGCTTCTTATTCAATAAGGTGTTTCTTTAAGGCTCTGAGAGAGAAGCTGTTAGTTGTCGCAAGATCTTTTGGCAAAAGATAAATGCAGAAGTAGCAGGGTCCTCTGACATTTCAGAACTTGTATTTTCCTATTTCACTAAAGCCAGCTCATTCAGTGTCTGTATACATTTATTGCACTTGTGTTGTTGGAATACATCTATACCAACATAGTAATAATGATTGCAACAAAGCCATAGTAAAATAAACTTTAAAAGGGTCTGATTTGGACATTAGAGGATAAGTGTCTGCATGTTTAAAACGTTTCCCTAATAGTAATAAATACAGACAAATTGCTCATCAAGTCAGATGCACATGTTTAACCAATTATTTAGCATATATAAAATTTCACTCATCCTTTTATCAATACAAATCTGTTAGGGATCCAAAAAAGACTTACCAGGCAAAATATTGATTAGTGCTGCATAATGGAATATATATTTCTATCAGAGTTAAAACAGCATTTTCAAAATTTAAAGAAAAATAGACTTTTAAAAAGGGATTCTACTGTCGAATGCAAGTCTTCCTTGTAGCAAAGACAAGATAGAGACAAGTTACCATTTATCGCTGTACTTCAGTCTTGATGAAAGACTAATAATAATTTGTCCACCTACTTCTTAATAAATGCTACATTTCAAGAATAAAGAACTATCAGTAGGCATTATTTCTACTTAAAACAAGTTATTTTTCTCTGTAATAGGTCAAGTATGCTTTTAAAGATTCGGGTAATGGTAGACTCATAATTTTCTCTCTCAACAGATTTCGAGGAGGCTCTTCTGGCTTCAAGGCCTCACTGTGATCTTTTTCCTCCTCCTCTTTGTTATCATCTTCCATCCTTTCATCTTCTTCACTATCTAGAGGCTGAGGAATGAGCTGATTACCAACAAACACATAGGTGTTAATCCTGCGTCTACGACATCTCCTGCGTTTGCGTTTCGGAGGAGCTTTCTGAGCAATACCCTTGGCTTTCATCTCCTCGTTTATGAAGTTTCTAAGAGTGCGTCTGATATATATTCGAGCTAGGTCCTGGAGGTTCCTAACAGCACAGGGAGCTAAAATGAAAGAAAAGTAAGTTATACTAAGTGAAATTTCCCTCCAGTAAAAAAAAAAAAAGACAAAATAGCTGCAAGGCAGTGAAGACTAACGTTCAAAAACAATTCAGTTGAAATTTTAGTAAATGATACAATATGCAAATGACACAATGTTAGATAATATCGCCTTGACAAACCCTGTGGCACAGTTCAGGAAACAAAGAGGTCTTTCGACAGATGCGCAAGAGAAACAGAAAGCATGAACAGATCACTAAAATTAACTTAAGAAATTATACAATAATTACTGTCACTTTTTAGCACCTGGCATGTCTTGGCACCTGTTACTTGGCACCTTTCTTGCTACCACTGTTAAGATCCTGTTGTGGGAAAATCTACCCCTGTGCCACATTTGTTTAGGCAAGTGCCTTTCTTCTGCCTCCTTCATCTGCTCAATTCCTACTGAATCTAACTGATGAGAGAGGGACATGTCTAATTCACAGGTGACAAACCAGATAAACCAGCTGTATCTTTGCAGCAGAAAAGGAATCAAAATTACTCAAATCCTAAAGGGAGAAAAATCCAAACCAAGTAAGAAAAAAGCCAAAACTTTTTGTTTTCCAATGACAGCCAGGTGATGACAAAATATTGCTTGGTTGCTGGACACCTGCCCTAGATGAGCTATGGATGATTAATTCCAAGGAAAATAAACCAAAAAAGCACACCAGCCAAAGCTGAAGCTTAACTTTCTTATTACTTTCTTTCTTGTACAGAATACCATAAAATTAACAGGGACTACAAGGAAGAAGTTACTGAAGAAATAATTTCCAAAATTACACTTCTAGAAAATCCATTCAGCTATAAAACTTCCCGATGCAGTTTAAACAAGATCTATTGTTACATACAATGGCTTCATTTGCAGACTAATTAGCTGATCTGAGACAGAAAGGATATTAAGACTGACAATACTGACTTTAGGTCAAAGAGAGGGGAAAAAAAAAAAGAAAAATAGAGTCCCATTTCTTTAGTAAAAAAAGTATCAGCTCAAAACTCCAGAACAAAACCCTGTCTAACTATCCAGAACATGTTTATAAGTTCAGGTGAAACAAACCATGATTGCAGATGGTATGCCAATTAAACAAATGCAGACATTTTTCAATGAGAGGGACAAGATTCAAAATTTTGGATATTTACTGTCCATGTATTTCCATTTGTCTAGTATCAGTGAACCACATCCTAACCAATAACTACACTGATAAAATGAACCTTTTAACACCACTGCTGTAGTTTTCTACAAAAAAAAAAAAAAGACTCTACTTTGAGCATGGCTAACTAATATTTTAAATGTGAGTTATTTCAGTCTATAAATAACACTACGTATCCGTCAGAAAGTATTCAAGGGTCGTCCAAAGTATGGCACAGACCATGTTTACTTAGTAATGACATCTGCAACCTCTGGCTAAAGTTTACAGAAGCAGCCTGTTCAGTAGACTACTTTAAATTTCTGAGATAAATTATAGGCCTGTGGATTTGAAACAAATAGCGTTATTATAAAAGAGAAACCAGCTAAAAATTTTATTTATTGATCTTCAGCACACTCCTTTTTACATCCCCCACCCCTTCCATGTACACCCAATACAAGATCCACAAGAACACTTTTGCTTTAAGTTTTTAAATAAAACCAGATTTGTCTGAGCAGTGGGAAGAAGCCTATCTAACTGATCTCATTTTACAGTGCAACTTCAAGCCTCTGACACTATTTTCTTTTAAATATGAACAATATCACATTTGGTTATTTTTTCCTCTTCTCACTAAAAATTAATTTTGAAATTATAACACAGGAAAGACCTTTCTTGTACTACCATTCAGCTCTGAATGTCCAAGGTCTGCATGCCTCATTCTGAAAATTTAGGAATATTGATAGAAAATCCTCTTTTGTTCAAGGGAATTGGGCTGTATAAAATCATCATGACATTTGACTAGCCACCCCTGTATTTCATTGTTAGATATGACACAACCTATGTATTACAGAAGGAACAGAGGAAAAAATAATCTTGAATTAGTAAATAATTTTAAGAAATTACTTCTGAGGGCTCAAAACAAGTATTAAAACAACAAAAATTAATTATTTCTGCATAGAGAAATGGATTACATAAAGGAAATTACCTTTTCTATTTTGCATAAAAAATGTAAAAGCACCTATCATAGCAAGCTCACACACACTCAAAATTAATAGCCAGATCAGCAGTTACAGGCAATGCAAGCTGATAGGACATCTTGGACTCCTGAAGGGCTTATACCAGTTTCACAGCCAAAACATCTTATCTTCTAGGCTCTTTGTTGGGTTTGTTTAACTTCCCACATTTGTTTAATTACCCATAGCTGTGTTCTACTCCTAGCCCTGACAACTCTGACAGAAAATTTCAACTCCATGCTTTTCTCCTTCCCTGTTACCATGCTATCATACCATTTGGCAACAGGTGTACTTCCAAAGACTCTCAATACCTTTACTCCCTCTGCTGGAAGGAAGTAGAAAGCCAAGCCTGACAACAAACAGCTAGGTATGACTACATCCACTGCAGACAGACACAAAGCCCTCTTAGGCTTATTTAGATCCCATCATACCACAGCCTCAGTTTAGACCCCTTATTTCCATTTCAGAGGGAAGAGAAAATTTCTTTGGTAGATGAGAAAGTTAGCACTATGAGGGACCTAATATCAGCTGGCTACTTTATCTATACCACTGCAATAGGGAAGCTGAACTTAAAAGGTGGCTGGAAAAACCAACCAGAAACATCCTATCACTTAAATTCAGAACATTAACTGTGAAGCAAGCCAGACCATGCACCAGGAGCACAAAAACATTATCACTGAGCTACTACTTTGCTAAATGAAATGTGTCTACAGCACAGGCTTTCAACTTCCAGACCTCCAACATCAGGCACTGGAACATCCCTGCAAGCCAAAGGGAGGGAGCACAAACTTACGCAGTCCTACAGTGTCGTGTTTGCCGTTGTCATTTCTGTTTGGTTGAACTAGTGGAGCAAATGAAACAGCAAGGATATTCTTACTTTCCCATGTGTTCTGTCCTGTTCTCAAGATCTGTGTTAGCTGCAAAACAAAACCAAAATAAATCGGTGGTTACAATTTTGTTATAGTCAATGCTATTCAGATTGGTTTCAAACACACTGCTACTTTACACTCTTCAATTATTAACGAATTAAGGCTGCTTTATGAACAGAAAGGACTTTGGTAATCCTTGAAATATCACTTGATCATTAGAGTACTGAATAAGGCTCTTTGGTAATGGGAAGAAGACACAGCTAGAAAACTAAGGTCCTAAGGTAAAAACTAAGGTAAGTTTTGGTTTTTCGCATTTTTCCAAAAGATCCAAGAAATCCTTAGATTGCAAACAACCTCTGGAGTCCTACCCTCCTCCTTGAACAGGGCCAACTTCAAAGTTAAATCAGAAGCTTTTACGATTAAGCGAAAAAAGAACTAGGTCTGAGATTCCCCATCTGTCTAGGCAACCTGCTGTAGTGTTCAACCATTCTTACTATGAAAAACAGTTTTACCTATTTGCAGGAAGAAAGCTCCCTCACTGTCAATTTGTAATGCTCTTTCAGTATGCTGTACAACTGTGAGGAGAACTGGACTCCTGTCTACCAGGTAAATTTTCCACCCCCTCAGGAAGGCAACAGGAAATAACTGTTTCCTTGACATTTTTCTATAAGCTAGATTATCTCAGATCTTGTACCTGCTCTTCATATTTTACATGCTCTAAGCTCCTATCCATTTGTATATAAGGTAAAAATAGCTACACTTTTGATTTCTCTCTTAAATTGTGATTACTTTTAAGTTGGATTCCATCAATTTCAACTGACAGTATCCTAATTGAATAAGTAATGAAATTATTTATGGAACAGAATCATGCAGGCTACACTTAAATCCCTTTGGTATTTTAAGAGAGCAGATAGATAATGTGAGAATTCTTTTTTGAAAGTAAAAGTAACTAACATGCTTATCAACAAGCATTTTAGTAATTATCTGCATTTAGGAGGACATCAACTTAAATCACATGATGTGTCTTTCTCAATTTCCCTATTAGTGAAACAGGGAGAATAATACTTACCATTGAGAAGCCTTTTGAGGTCTAAGGATGAAAAGTGATAAAAGTGCGAAGCATTATTAAAATAATATGCCCCTGACTGAAGAGCATTAAATTTAACATGGAAAAGCAACACTGAAAACTGCTGCAAATACAGACATATTTTCCCCCTGGTTTTTTTAGCTCCCCTTGCAATGTCCCACTAATCATAGTTATTTTGTATTCTTTGAAATCAATTCTCCTGGTTTAGAGGTGGTTTCTTTGTTTTGAAGTACTGATTGAAAATGTCTGTGTGGCAGGGAAATTTCAAAGCAGTTCTAGTATAACACACAGGAAATAGTATGAAACAGACTTTGTTAAAAGCAGGATAATGATGCCTTCCTACAAATTTAAGGGAAAAAAGTTCAAGAGTTCATTAAAAAGATTAATATCTACTTAACTGCAACAATACATTGAATCAAGGTATGCTTAGTTGAACATTAACTTAGTCAAATATATATTCAAAAGCATTCTTTAAATTACATACTTCTTATACTAGAACATAAAAAGGGGAAATTGTCACTAAGTCACCTGATCTTCTATAGGCATTACTAAAATGCCTCCAACTTTCAATAAAATTTTCATGTAGTTTTCATGGTCTTTCTGGACTCCAGCTCCACAGTAAATCCGGTCATATTGATGACTGTCTGAGGCTATTTCCAAACAATTACCAACCACAAAGGCAGGTTCACAGAACTCAAATCTAAGAGGAAGAAGAAAAAAAGAAAGAGGGGACACATTTCAAATTAGGATTTTTAAGAAAAGCCAGTCCAGATAAAGACAGAAAAACATATTTCGTATCTTCTCTTATATCATGAAGAATTATTAGTATACATAATTTAGAAGTTTGTATTAAGACATTACTTTGAAAGTAATCTGGGTTCTTTTTCTGCCACATCAAGAACCACTGAAGAAAAACTCTTAAGCAGTTACAATTATGTATTATGCAAAACAGTGAAAGCTTCAAAGCATCACCTTCCTAACTACAAGCAAGTAGATTAATCCAAAGAAATCTTAAGCCATATGGTACTAAAACAGTGTATTTATCAACTAGGATCAATATCCAGGCTGTTGAAAAGTTTCATTTCCTTGTAGCTCCCCTCCGTTTTCTATCAGTTAGGGTCTTTCTAAAGACTAATTTTTCTCTACCTCCCAATTTTCCTCCTTGAGCCCAATCCACTTCTCCCCAAAAAGGAATTCAATAGAAAAGTCAGACATTTTTTTTGACCACAAACAAAGCACAAAAAAAAAAGCTTAGTTATCTCAGAAACATCTCATTTTCATCAGCAAATGGAAGTTATACAATTACATTTTGGAGGACTTAACTTTATAACGCAAGTTGCAAGGACTGTGAGTGTTCTCTGTCATTGCATAAAATACCAAAGGAAAAATGTACAAGTCAACACTTTATTGCTAAGGCTGCATATATTCTCCGTAACACTGTTATTTTCTGACACTTTTTAAATCTTTGAATCACGTTACTGCTTCAGCTGTTAACGCCATAATAAAATTCACCATTTTGTAAATAAAATTCCTTGAGTGAATAACTGTAGATCTTCCCCAGGCACTTTATATGTAAGAAGAGAGGTTACAAAGTAGTGCATAGAAAGGATTTATGGCTTTCTTAAAAAAAAAAAAAAAAAAATTACATAAAATCTAACACCTTTGTTGCATGAAAAAGTTCATAAACTTCATCTGGCAGTAATAAAGTCCAACACATCTCTAACAGCATCCAGAAGGAATGAATTTTTCTAAGAACTTTAAATACATGTAGCCATTTTATGAACTTTATGGTTGACTGTCAATGGAAAGTAATTTTTCTTTTTGCTTGCCTAGCATTGGCAAATCCCAGTACAACACCTGACAACACTCAAATCAGTATCTTTTCAGCTACAGAAAAGCTGGCAGCTTCCACTGCTTAGGGATGAAGCCTATAACGCTTGGCTGAATTTCTGATCTAGAGCGCTGCCATTAACAGATCAGGAAACTGAAATTTTTTCTGGAAGTATATTTTTTCCTTCAAGATGGGATACTTGAACTTGAAAATACTCCAATGCTTCTTCCTTTGACTAGACCAGATAGACCCCAGAATCTTTTAACAACTACTGCATGGTTCTGTCTCATGCATTTCTCGTGGTCAACAGTCCATGTTTTTTCTTCCACATCCAGAGGGAGAAAGGGGTGGGGAAAGAAAGCTACAAACAACACTGGCCAATTGAAGAGAAAAAAAGAAGATGGAAGCAGAGTAGGGATAAATTGCCTTGTTGCACAGAACTGAGAAGGTAAAACTAGCCTGGCCTCAACGGTCATTGAAATATCTCCAGATTAACACAAATATCTAGCAATACATTAGACAAGGCTAAATACTGGGAAGAAAATGAAATCCAAGACACTGATCAACCTGTTGAAGAAGCAAATCTCATTTCATAAGCACTTGGGCTCTCTTGTATATCTACAGGTCAATCAGGCAGTTTATGCTATAGCTTTCATTTCAGATTGCCTACAGTTTAAATCAAGCATTACCATATCAATTTAATTTGAAAGTTTGAGCGAAGCACTTTTGTGGGCTATAAAAGTAAAGGAGCAAGGGAGAGGGGGCAGGGAGAGAATGAATATAGTACTTTTTCAAAATGCAGTTTTAAATCTTGACACAGTCCCTTAGTTTTAGAAAAATGAAGATGGCCTCCCTGCCTGCCTCCACAGCTTTCACAACTTATCTTCTCAGAATGCTCCTCTAAAATTTACCAAGTTTATTACCAGATAATTCTGTTTCCTCTATTAGAAACGACCCTAAAAGTTCATGAATACACTGGTCACATCCTCTTAAAACAAAGAGGAACACTAACGGTCCAAGACACAACAAAACCCCATGAAACATTCCCCAGACACAAAATACTCTATATATGAGCTGAGGACAAAAATCCACAGTAGTCTTTACTAATATTGTAAAAGCTAATTTGTCATTTAGCTCTGCAGCTTGCAACCAAAAATGCACGAAGTCCAAATAAAGACACCGAAGCAACTTCTTAATACATTTGTAAGAATAAGATGGGTTAAGCACTAGAGACCAACTCTATCTACAGGCACTTTAAATTGCCTGGACTGTGCTCTCTGCACGTTATTAGCAGAGTTTTGTGAAGACACAAAGCTCATGACCAAAACAGCTGTTTGTTTATTATTCCATTTACTTAAAAAAACCACCTTCTTCCTTCACATAGTTTTTCCAGCTAGTTTCAACCCAGTCTGTCAACAGGTGGTCTTCCTGACAGCCTCATTTCCCACAGCAAAACCAAACACTTTATGGATGAGGTTACATGCCATTTCTGAAGACATCTTTTTAATCCATGTCAGACAAGAAACTAGGTCTTACCAGCTCACCTGGCCATGCCATGCTCACCTCCAGACTGCCTCAACTGGTGTGCTAGCTGCTGGTGTTACCAGTTCAGGAACTGCCACATGTAGTTCCACGTTATCCAGAAAGGTAAAAGTAGGTAGAAGAAATGGAAGGAAAAGGTGAAATAACTATCTCTAGTAACAGCAACATAACTGTTAAAAAGCCAATCTCTCTTCATTTGTGTTTCTCATGAAATTATTCAGAAATAACTGCTTCATGTGTTAGGGGTACGAATAGTGACTCATACCAAATACACGAGAAATACAAGAAAAGCATCCTGCTTTCCTGCCTAGTAGAGCACTATGGACTTTTTGTGGACTAGTTAAGCTATAGAACAGTGAATCTTGCTACTCCATGCTCCCATGAAAGACAGATTTCATTAGTGATGCAGCAAGACTCTTTCCCAGATCCCTGAATCTTAAGATGATTTCAATGGCACGATTACACACACACTTCTGAATCAGGAAGAGCTGATAAAGGTATGTATGAGTTTCTTGTATTTATCCATTCCAGTAATAAGACATGACCTTCGAACACAGAAGTATAAATCTGAAAATTCTTTCTACGAATTTGCCTAAGTAATTTTCAAAAAAAGTGACGTTTAGACTGGTTTTACTCAAGTATATGAGACTGACCAGGAAATTATTTATAACTTAAATACAAAGGTTGAAATACAAGAAAGTATTTGATATTAAGAATATCTACCAGGTGCATCACAAGCATGTTAGCCTTACAGTAGGAAAGTAGTATCAACCATATTAGGTCAAGTTCCAGTTTATAACAATCAAACCCCAATTCTCTTAGTACTAATTGTCGCTACATCCAAAAATTTTCTTTTAATCCTGTTCCATCTGGGGTATCAAAACAGACCAGACATTATACTTGATTCTGCATTACATAGAGCTATCTTTTATTAATATTGATGAAAATAAAACTGTTAATTTATTTAACATGCAGTATTGACAAACATGGTAACTATGAAGAAGAGTTAATATTTCACTTAAATATTTTAATTCCGAGCTGAAATGGAACTAAGAATTGCCAAGTGTTCTTTCATGTTTGCTCACCTCTATCACGTGACCAGGGTGGCTTTACAGAGCATTATACTGGTAACATGACAAAAACTATTTCATGCATCAGATAACAAAAAGAAGGGAAAAGTGCTGGAACTATCTGGAAAAGTTTAGCCTCTTCAGGTTCTTCAGTTGAATCTGCTATCTTGATTACAAGAGAATCAACAGCCAAGATCACAGAAATTAAGACTTCCCATTACAAATAACATGGCAACAGAAAATCTCTGTTTAAACAAACATTTGCCACAGAATAAATTTAAGCACACACATGTCACATGTAGCAATGGCCCAAGATAACCAAGCAGTTTCAAGCATGTAAGACTTTTGCATGGGATGGGCATTTCAAGTTTGTACTCAACATGGCCAAGGTACTTTTCTTCCAGCTAAATTAAAAAAAAAAACAAAAACAAACCAACAAACCTGCAGAATTTAAAATTACTTCATGCCTTTGCTGCAGAAACTTAAGAAGATTATCAAGTCATAGATTGTAACTGCCCATGTTTTTAAGTTAGATTCCCTCTAGATAGGAACACAGCAAAGTATTACTACTGCAATAAAATAAACAATCATTTAAAACACTTATAGTAAAGACCTAAGGTGAAGTTTGTTGCTCTTGTATCCATATCCACCAATCTAGTATATGTGTCATAGCAAAACACTAAAGAAGCAGGAGAGTATAGCACTAACCTAAGGGTTAGTAGTTGGGATTTTTTACAAGAGGATTCAGTGGTTGGTCCTAATATGATACCCACATATGAACCCTACCTTTAATGACTTCCAGCTCTGATTATGCACAGGATATTTCTTGGGCAAAGCTCTTCTACCTATACAACCTCCATAAATGCAGGATGCTATCTATGCTGATGTGTTGTGAAGATGTAATTAGGTCCAAGAAAGTATGGATTGTCTCCTTTTTTGTGGTTTTAAGTTGTAAACGTACTTGATTTTTTTTAAAAAAAGAACAAGGTCAATAAAATTGGAGAAACATATCAATTAATTTGAAGGAAAAAATAAACCTGTCAGCATCCACAGATTTGTATCTGAAGGAATCAGTAAAACATTTTATGAAATTTAAAAAGCAATACTGGGAAAGCACTTAAAACTGATTTTGCTATGAGATGAATTATTTAGTTCTTAAAACCAGCACCACTCCAGCTATATTTTACACCTCTCAACTACTACATTTATATCAAAATATTACCTGACAGTACACTTCTGCCTATCCCCATAATTACTAACCACACTCACATATCTCAGCTTACCGTTCACAGACCTTCTAGAAAGAAAATCCATGTCAGCATGAATTTAGTATGCTTTTCCCCCATCCATACATATTTCCATTAGCTGGTCAATGCAAACCTCTAAAAAAACCTGAATTCACATTCAGTATCATCAAATTGTTTTAAGTAATTCCCTTGCAATGGGAAATTTATTTAAATTTATTTAAATTTAGGGCACAAAAGATTACTGTTCAACTTTAATAATGTATAAAAGGTTGGCAAGTTGTTAACATTTGTCATGTGAACTGTAGTGACACCACTTTTGAAGAAAGAATTTCACGTAAGTTTTTGTGGGAAGAAAAACCCCAAAACATAACATATCTTAATAAATATTTCAAAACAGAATAGTAAATCCAGCTTAAGAACTCAGGGAATTAGCTTTACATCAAAATACCCTTAAACCATCAAATACATTAATAACCAGATATTGGAATGAATCTGCAAAATATGTAGAGCCTGAAAACATGTGATAAACATTAAACAATTTTCCTTACTGTGATGAGGAAGTAACACTTAATTTTATTCTATACTAATGAATGCACTTTTGTCCTAATTCCAATATACTGCTGGCCACACTTTCCAAAAACGGACTCTTCAGGATTGTGGAAGAGAGGAAGAAGGAAACAAGACCCTCACCAGTTCTGGCACATTTGTTGGTGAAAAGAAACCCAAAAACTGGTGCACAAAGCTACAGCAGTTGCAAAAATGAGTTCCTGTGCTGCCTTAAAGACACAGACTGAAAAGTTACACATCATTTAACCTAGAGAGGTGAGGCTTCTTTGTGCAGATGCATTAAGAATAGAGTCTCGGAGCTTCCTTTATATCAAACAAGAATTTCCTAAATCAGTAATCTTACTCCGAGCATTCCTAGAACCTAGTGTTGAAACACGAAGGTATTTACTGAAAGAAACTAGGAAGTTTTCAAATAATTTAGTAGATTTTTCAGGTTTTAAAACTTTTTTTCTTTGAAAACAATAGATGAAGGTTAATATTCATACAGCTTTATGTGATATAACATGTCACAAGAACATGCAACAGATTAATGAAATACTTTTTGATTTCTGTAACTCATTAGTCTCTCTCATTTCACTTGACTGTGAAGGTGCTTTAGAGTTAATACCAGGCAGATATAAACAATTTTAGTGTTAATTCTTTTCCTATGAAGTGGGGCAGTATCAGGGCAAGATGGCAAGCTCTTTCCACCTTTTCTCCAGCTCTTTCCCCATTGTTCATCCCACCTCATTTAAGTATTTTTCCAAGCTCTCTGGTCTTTGGTTCCTGTATAAATGTGTATTTATGTATTTCTAGCATATTTTGCTGAAAAGTTACATACTTTTCACCCACTAGTATTGTTGATACCTTTTACAGGTATACTAGAAATACTAGAAAACAAACAAATTGAAGTATTAAATCTTTGAAAAGCTCTCATTACAGACTTCATTTTAAGTCCCTTACATCCAATTGTAACAGTAATTTTAATCAACATTACAGTAATAATCAAAAGTGATGCTGGCAAAATTTCTATTTAGCACTTTTGTCCTTGACATTTTTTCAGCTTCCAGGCAAGGCTATAGGGAGGGATAGTGGGAAATCTGTATCTCTACCTCACCTGTACTTGTCATTCTTTCATCTCTGAATAAAACTGTCTTGCTTCTTAGCTATCCTGTTCGTGATTTCTGATATTCTCATCAGTTTCATTGAGTGGACCAAAGCACATTATTCAATCACTTCTGAAGAAAAAGTCAAACACTGGTTCTTAAAAGTACTTATGACTCGTGACACTCTTCCTTCAACACGGATTTTCAAAATTTACCCTTAATAATATAATATTATATCTAAACTTTGGTAGTAAAATGATAAATAATACTGAAGTAATACCTTTTAGGAATGCCACAAGGAATCTTAAGAAAAGTGAATGGGCATAGGGAAGCAAGAAAAAATTTGTCAGTTCAAGTTTATTGTCAAGGCTCTATGATACCCATGGGAAAAGTCCAGAGAAAGATCTGTCTGTTAACAAAAACTAGAAAAGTATTTTCTTTCTATTTTTACTGAAGCAAAAATTATTTCATGGGTTAAAATTATTTTATAGATTGAAAAAGTCATATTTTCTACTGTGGATTTTTGTGAAACAACAGCTTTTATAGGAGCCATACACCAAGTACTGTCATCACTTGTTTTAATGTAAGAAAAATTTTAAGTACTATCAAAACTTGTAGACATAAGAGATTTCCAAAGGCAGTGTCCAACACAGGATTTAGTTTTAAAAGGTATTTTACTTGTTCTAAGGGCAAGAATATCTATTTTTGTTACTATCAAATACTTGGAAAATGGGTTGGTTCCTGCCCAGGTTAAGAGTAGATTCAATTGTCTTTGGAGCCTTCTGGTTTACAAGGTAAAGAACGAGAAGCAATATTTCACTCATACCTCTAAATAAAAGAAATTACTGTTTCAAACACCTACTTTCCTTCTCTTTTTGTTTAACATAACATCTGGCATCAAAGAATCCCACTGCCTGTATTGCTCTGACTAGATTAAATCTCAACAAGAATTCACTCACCACTAAAAAAAGCATTATTTACACTATGTGTAATTAAGTTATCAGTAAGATATAAACTGAGAAAGCCTTCAATAAGTTTTGGAGACAGTTTACTTTTCCTGCTTAGATTTTTACTGCAATCACTAGCCAGCTGACCAGCAAGACAGAGTTCTATTTTTCTTTGTGTGTACACTAGAGACTCGCCTTTTAAATCTAATTTAAATTAAAAAAAATAGCTTTCAGAGTCCTACCAGTAGCCTTACATTTTATTTGAAGAAAATACTCTGCTGGAAGATGTTGTTTACTGTTCTTTAATGCCAACACAATCTACTACAGGATTTCAGGAAGAAGTTTCACCCATAACAGTTATCCCAGAATTAGTACTAGGGTTCTTGTCACTTACCATTGAAGTGGATTCTTTTGATCCTGAGAAGGGTTGGTGATTTTCTTTCACAGCAGGGACTTCACCAGCTTACCCACGTTTGGGTTTTGATAGGGTGCTAGAAGATGGGCAACCTAGCCTTGCCCTGTGGCTCTCTCTCCGAGCTGGATATTCTAGGTCTAGAAGTTGAATGGGAGCAGAAAAGACAACACATTCCCCTTCAATAAACAGGTGAAGCGGGGCCTGGTACTTGAATATATGTGTTTAAGAAAGAGCCTTCTTAAGGAATGATTATTTTCCCCTTAATTGGCATGCATTTTCTGAAGGTTTCAAGAATGAAAGAGAGCCTTACACATATTTCAGACTCAAAGAATTTTCTTTAGTCTGTACCTAAAATCTTTCTACCTCAACCATCATGACACTTTCAGATGTTTTCAAGAAAGAACTCCTCCATTGCTTTTACTGGTAAACATACATCTTCTAGTAAATCAAGGCAGCATTTTATCTTTCAGAACGTACAACTCCACCTCCATTTAGAGGAAAACTGTTTTCATAGATTGGTGGGATATGGATACAGGTACAAGTAGTTACTGAAATAATTTGAAATGAGTATCTGAGAACTCTTCTTCTGATGAACAGTTCCAAAGGCCAAAACTGAGATGAGACCAGATACCAGAGACAGCCCTCCCTTTAGGCTGAGAGAGAGTCCCAAATCCTTCTGGACATGCTAATTTTATATACTGTCAGGTCTCTGGTGAAGTACCTTACCTGAATCATAAATTAAATTTTTAATTGCACTTCAACAACATTATTATCAGGAGTCAAAAAAGCAAGTTAGACTGTATCACAAAGCACTGGAACATACCCCCATAAAAATGGCATCAAAGCAATATTCCATCTTGTTTTATTAGGCAAGAACCCACCTAAATCATCATGACCCATGCAAAAGTCAGATACAAAACCAATGGCCTATTACTCCAAGCAAAGGAACAAAATTACAAGTGTTTAATCACGATCCACGCTGAAGCTCTCCAAGTACCTACCCGTAAGTTTAAAGTCGTGGCTTTTGTTTTAAAATCAGAATGCTTAGAACATTCAGATCAGACTGCAGAACTTAATACTCTAAAGAAAGAATGCAGGGAAGTGGCAAAGCAGAGCTTTACTGAATTTCCTATTTGTATAACTCCATTATTGCCTGGAACACACATCATGGTCTCTGTGCTCCTTATGTCCCCTGGGTACCTTGTTAGAGGCTGCTGGTCAAGTGAAAGGTATTTTTCACACACACATTCACTGAGACAATTAACTTCATTTATGCCAGTTTGCCAGTTTGCCATGTAATCTACTTTCAAACAGTGAGGACTCCTGCTTGGAATACACCAGTGTTCAGCAGCAGACAGATACCACACACCTCTTCCCTGGGTGGTCTTTCAGCCAAATACTAAGCTGAACAAGTAGCAGTTAAATTCAGATGTTGCAGTCCCGTAACTCTGGGTAAAAACCTTTCACTTATAAATGAAGGTGCAGGAAAAAATTACTGAAACAAGAAGCAAAACCAGACTTACTGAGTAAGAGAACATTACTTTAAGAGTCAGCTTAAAATTTAAGATATGATATTAATATTTACAATAAAAAAAATACAAAAGAATCCTATCACAGGAGAAACCCACATATTATCTTCATTAACTACATTAAAATACAGAATATTTACAAAGAAAGCAGTTAGCCAGAATCAGCTATGAAGACAACTTGGAGATTCCCCCCAAAACACAAAATCCAACCAGGCAACCATTATCCTATCAGCTGCACCGCAGCTATTACAGGTAGATTTGTATCAAAAAGCACTTACACAAAACTATAACTTTTGTTATGTTGCTGAGGAGAGTCTTGTATTTCTCTAGGAAACACACAATACTGATATTTGCTTACATCATGTTTAACAGTTTTGTTTTCTTTGTCTCAAGTTCTTGCATGTTTTGAAGTGTAACCAACCCACCTTGTGTCCTGCTATTCATTTACCAAATTATCCTGATCAAATTTTGTTTCAATAATGACAAAACGTCATGGCGACCCCCAGTTTCCTTTAATTTCTGTACACAAACCTGTCACCTGACTGGAAAGCCATTCCAATCAAAACCAGCTTTTGTACATCTTGCACAGACACATACAGTAATCCACAAGTACAGGTACATGCAGGAATTCACTAGGTAGCAGGTACATCTAACTTACAGAGCCATTAACGCAGTATTAGTAGTGATCACAAATTACTGTATTTCACACATTTTTCAAAGACACATAAATTGCATCATAAAGGTGTTCACTAAATCCATTTTTATTTGTTCTAGCTTGTGTTATAGATTAACCTCAGCCAACATAAATGCTTGTATTAAAATTAAGACAATAATTATGTAAGATATGCATATTCTCCTACATTATTTATTCTACAGGGCTAACACAGTACAAAAATAATCTAGCCACTATCAGAATTACAAAACTGACTTCAGACACAGGTAACACTAGCATGATACTCTTCTGCTACTTAGGGGCATGAAGGGAAAGACTTGTGGTCAGACATGAGCTCCTGAAGTTTGGGGTATGGAAAACAGTGGATTGAGCTCCAGCAAACACAATCAAGAACATGGCAATTATAAATCATATTACATAGGTAAAAGGATAGCAAGAATTTTCTTTGATGCCCACAGGGGAAGAAAGAGACGTAGAGTGTGCAATTTTTAGGCTATTTCTACAATTCAAAAGCTTTTCTGCATTTCCAGAAGTTACCTTATAATCACTGTTGGAGAATTTATTGCCTGCAAGGAAAGAAGCCTTTACTTGTAGCCAGAACCTCGCTTGCCCTTCCACAAAGGCAGAGACGCCTAAGACTCTTATAGGCCAACTTAAAATAATAAAAAATTCTTGAGTAGGTAGAAGCAATCATGTTCAAAGTCCTGGAACCCAGAGTTATACCCAGAAGTAAAAATGAGTCATGCTACAAGCATAGATGAATACTCTTAGGACCGTATTTTCAGGAAGTAAGCATGAAGACAATCAAAAAAATTACTCGTGTACAGATCAACAGAGGTATATTAGAAAAAAGTTAATACTGTAGAGAGAGATGATGTGAAATTAAGTAATAAAAATTGACTGAATGGACAAAAATTGCTCTATACATGCAAAGACACCCACATATCATGTTACTCTCCTAAATGCATATATGCATGTAGGTGCACACAGACACATGTGCCTGTGTATGTGAACACATCGTCAAAATGCAGGGAAATCCCCTTTGCTGAGAACTGCACAGCAGAAATACTTCCATACTTCCAAAGAGTGATATCTTAAGCCTCAACTTACCTCATCAACTAGAGCCACAAACTGAAAGTTTTACGTTTTGGTTGTGTGATGCCATTCTTCTCCCTTCCCTAAGCTCATAAGTAATGACACGCCGAGTTTAAAATCAAAAACGTTATTGCAAAGCAAGCTAGACAAATTATATACTTACTTATCAAAGCTATCACTGTATTTTATGAAGCTCTCCAACTTTTCCTTGGCATATTCTACCACATCTGAATGAAGCTCTATTCCATGATTTATCCCAAAAGGTCCTGTAAATAAAAATAGCAAAGTGTGTTTTTGTGATGCTTCTTTTCTAAGCACAGAAAAACTGCATGGAACAGCATTAAAAACATATAAAACAGAAGTTTCCAAACACTGCTAGACAAAGTTATTTTTTGCATCTGCATTACCAGTGCTTAAAAGAGAAAGGCAAAAGACCAAAGAACAGGGACAGAACCATAGCAAAACAACTACAGAACAAATTTTCTTTGTAAGCATGCAGAAAATAAGCTGCCTACACTGAAGTCAGTCTGAGAAAATTCTTTTTCAAAACCTTACTTGGAATATAACAAATAAAAATTATAATTTAGTCTGTATTTTAATATTTAGATTTTGAAGCTTTCTTCTGGCAAAAATTTTCATCTTTTGACAATTTAGAGACTGGAGATTAGCCACATATGCTCTTCTATTTTTTAGGCTGCAAAATCAAAAAATTGTTCCTGATTTAGTTATATATAACAATTAATTTCCACCTAGAACAGTGAAATTGCCCATACATTATGTTGACTCAACACAACCCCATCACAACTGCATTGCCTTCCTGTGATCAAATCCAAGTATAATTCCAAGTCAAACTGTGTGCCAAAAGTTAATGCTATATTTCAGGAACAAGAAGAAATCATGAGACAGTATTATGAGGATTAGCCACATCAGGAAGGAATCTGAATCAGACAGTCACATTTGCTGTAAGGATTCTAAATTTAACATGCACTCATAGCCCAGGGTCTTTAGTCACTGGAGCATAGAATTAGAAAAGGGAGAGGGAAGGGGAAGAGGGAAAGTAAACATCAATAAGATTAGACAAAACTTATATTTATATCCTCTACTGCATTCTAAATCTTTCCTAAATATTGAGCTCCATGATGTTACTCCAGTGAAAGAGAATTCAGTTTGTCTTTTCTAGGACACAGATTAACAAACAGACCTAGAGTTAGTAAGAGAGATTTTGTTGTACCGCAACAAAAATATAGCATATAGCTATATACCATTAACCTGACCAATAACTGCAACTCATAGCACAGTTTCAAACATTTTCTGCTGAGTGAAACAAAAACAATCTGCTAGGTTACTGCTGGCAGTGCTTGTAAGACCTCGTAGAATGCAGGCAAGAGGTTGCTATCATCAAAGGGATGTTCTTTGAACTTATGAAAACATTTACCTCCTACTGATAGTAATTTTTACTGTAAATTCATTTTATTACTGGTCACTTTAAGAAAAGCATTGGCACAGGCAATCCCTTTCTAGCTGTTTGTCTAATATTGACTTTAATAGGCTAATATTCACTTTAATAATGTTTCTAACAGCTCTAGAGCATATAGCAGCATTCAAGGTATGTTTTCTTTACCTAAATATTAATCATAATTCCTTTAACCTCATAATTTAACATAAATTAAAAATGCATAAACATCATCTGTCCAAAAATTCACATGTACATTCCTTCAAGTACCTAACTTTGAAAACAACTAAAACATCCTGTCAAGGACAACAGGTGTCAGTTGCTCCAAAAACCTGAAATTGAAACTATGAATGCAGAACACCACCACGTCATCATACACCACAGTACCCAAAATTTAAACAGAAAGATGTGAAACGTTCTCTTCTTTCACTGGGAAAGTCACAGCTGGACATGTAAGCAGAGTCAGCTGTTCTAAAAATGTGAAACCAACTTCTCCACTACTCTCTGAAATCAACTAGCCTCTGTCAGCATGATGAGATAGCAATTCCACCACCTTGTAAGAACTTTGTTTACATTTGAACAGTATCAGCAACATATAATTTAACCTCTGTGGAATGGTGTGCTGTCTTTTTAGTGTGTTGCTATTTGTAAAGGTGATGATAGTTTCAGATTATTTAATAATTTAACGTAGTCATTTTGACACTGTCAAAGCAGCAGAAACATTACTCACTACATTGTCACATTGAAAGATACCCAACTACTGTCTAAACCCACATGGCTCTGCTCCTCACTGAAACTGATTAGGAAAAAAAAAGTGAGCTTTTAAAAACAAATATGGTTTATTTGTCAGGAAACTACATCTGTTTATTTTTCTTTGTTAAAGCAACTGTCCCCTGGTTTAAAACAAACACTAAAGTAGAATTATTATATGTAATATAATATTTACTATACTCCTAATTTTATCAGGAGTATAGTAAATAAAGGCACATAACATTGCCTTTATACCTTCTAGGCCTCAACCTAGAACTCAAAACACATTCCAACACTAAGACTTTAGTGACAGTGCAACAGCACTCCATAACATAGAAAGTCAGCTTCTGCAAGTAGCTGGGCAGTTGCTGCTTCAGGCTGCTCAAGCCCTACTAGGGACTATCAGCACCTGAGCTGCCTTTTTGGGAACATCTGGGACTATCAGCACCTGAGCTGCCTTTTTGGGAACATCTGGGACTATCAGCACCTGAGCTGCCTTTTTGGGAACATCTGGGACTATCAGCACCTGAGCTGCCTTTTTGGGAACATCTGGGACTATCAGCACCTGAGCTGCCTTTAGCTGCCTTTTTGGGAACATCTGCAGGCTACCTCCTCAGGGGCTGACAGCCAACCTCACCTTCTGCAGAAGACATATTTTTTCCTGCTTAATTCCCTCAACTCTGCACATTCTGAAGGACAGGAATTCTGCTTGACACAGAGAGGTCACACCCAGGAGTGTTCAAAAGCCACTCGAAATTGGTTAAGTACAGAGATACAAATGCAATCTACAGAACCAAATGCAATAAAACATTTTTTTTTTAAACATAGTAGTTAAGAAAGAATAATGAAGTAACAAAGCTTTGCACAAGACAGAAATAAACAACTATTATCAGTCACTACCCTGAAAAAATATTTTAGAGGAAAAAATGCTGCAATATTTACTAATTGATACTGAACTTAAAATATTACAATCCAATTTAAAATATCTACTCTCAATTAGAAACACTCCCAAACAGAAAAAAAAGCAACACTCCTAGAGAGTAGATAGCTTTACCTTATTTTTACCCGTGAATGACCATAATTGCTATTTCCATAAAAGAGTGGAATCTCTTTTATTTATCACTACTAATTAGAAAAAAAGATACTGCAGATACCAACAAATTATGTTTGTTATACGCTATTATCCATAATTTCTTCCTTCCAGTAAATAACTGATGACAGAAAGTAACTAAATTAATTGAAAACGAACAAACCGACTCTTGACACCTTAATTTTGTATATAAATAAATGTAAGCATAATCTGTGCATTACCTGACAGCAAGATTTCTGCAACCAAAGAAAAACTGCATGCAATATGGTCAAAAAAACTGTATCTATGAAAAATACACATTAAAACAACTACAGCTGTTTTATGTAATAAAATAATTAGTAAAAAGAATTATTTGTCGGTGTATGTCCTCTGCAATCTAAATAGTGAGCATGAGAAGATTTAATGCATTTTTCTCTCCAGGTTTTAAAATATAATTTAGGCAACAATATTTAGTCCCTTCTTTTCCATATAGGAAACGTATTTGAAAACAAGAAAAAACACAGTGTTAGTGTTAAAATTAAATCTGATTAAAGTCTCATCAGTCTACATCCCAAAATTTTCTCACTAAAACACTGATTCAATATATTTTAGAATAACTGTTTGCATACTGATACAGGTTTATTTTCCAGTTAAATTTCTTCAAGAAAAATTAGCCTTTACAATTTAGTTTGAGGATCAAAACAGTAACCTACAGGAAAGGCACAAAGAGAATACAAATGCAGGGGACATTTTAGTCTTCAAAAATTTTTCCACTCTACCTTTCCTTTTTAAACAAAAATAAGGATTGTTTCCTTTCAAGTAAGAATTTTAGATTGCAGAATGCAGAAAGAATTGCCTCTTCCTAAACACCCATGAAATGTTATCAAACTACAGCACTAGTGAAATGCTTGTAACAATATTTAACAACACATCTCAAAGAGACATATGGTACTGTCATTGTTAAAGAAGTAAAAGTAAGGTTTACAGGGCTTGCATAATCTTCTAAAATATGCAAACCTACTATACTTGAATAAAAACGTTCAGGTTACCTAATATTAATAATTACCTAATATTAATCCCACCATTGTACTCAAGTATCCGGTTCCACTACCCAGATTCAAAAAAGACAATCCAGGCTGAAGTTTCAGTGCTTCCATGACTTCAGAATAAATGCAAGGTGCTGACAGGTGGATATTTCCATGCTTCCAGGCCAAGTCTTTGTAAGCATTGTCCCTGTATCCTTCCAGATAATAATCACCACGATCGATCGCTCTGAAGGCTTGCTCCACACTCTCGGTGCGAATGTACTGAGCTTCTTTCAAGTTATCAATTAAGTCATCGTTGTCTTCTCCAGCACTCACAGCTCCTCCCATGCTGAACTTCTGTGGTAATTCAATTAGTTTGCAAAATACATTAGGGGAAGAGTTTTCCCAAAACTATATGTATGCAATGGAGTCTCAGCTGTTTTCTCAGAAGGACATCACAAGCGAATCCTGCAAAACAGATATATTCACATGACTTGAGCTTCAAAAGACAAAGAAATTGGCAACTATTAGTAGATAATTAAATATTTTTAGCACCAGATAACTTTACAAAGCAGAACTAAGAGTCAAGACAGCTAGTATTCAATCAGAATTCTGCTCCTCAGATTTTAACTCAGAGCTGAGCAACACCAGCTTAATACATCAACATGGGCTGTCTATAGTATGCAAATCCCTATGCTGCGTTACTTGCTAGACACTGCAAACACTGCAGTGCTAAGAACCCATCACCCATGCTGGATATTTGAGGGGGCGTGGATGGGACAGCAACTGCCCTTGGGCGAGCTCTAGTCTCACCCTGAGAACTGTGTCCAACGGCAGGTGAGCGTGTACCAACTTAGCTAATTTAGAAAGAAAATTGGTTTCCATGCTCTAAGATCATCTCATGAGGGGAAGCAAAGCCCAGCAAGGGAGGGTGCCCAGGACAGGCTTTTCAGATGCTCTCTTTTGAGCTGAAACAGAATACTAGTGCAGCTACAATGGCACACTGCTCTCCTCTGGAATCAAAACGGGAAACTCCAAAAAGTATCTGAGCACCTCCTAATGCCTGCCATATTCACTAGAGGAATAAAAACTCCTTAAGTACCCAGAAATTTTTAACAGCTTGCCAGCTCGTAAGTGTAATTCTACACAGCACACTGCAGTAAGTCATATTAACCTCAAAATAATTCCTTCAGATCTGTATTTTATCCGCAGTTATTTAATTACGAACTATTAAACTCAAAATCCAGATGTTAACATTTTTAATATTGCATGAATTACCAGTAAAATAGCAACAGAAGACTAGGAGATGGGAAAACAGCAAGCTGAATGCACCACTTCTAGGTGAATAGAGTACAGAGTGAGTATCAGAATTATGTTGATAACACAATGAAGTTTTAGTTGTTGCCCAGCAGAGTTTACACTAAGCCAAAGATTTTTTCAATTCCTACACTCTGCAGTTAGCAGGCACACAAAAAGCCAGGAGGGATCATGGCCAGGACAGCTGACCCGAACTGGCCAATGGGATATTCCATACCATAGGGTGCCATAAACTGGGGGGAGTTTATTGGGCATGGGAATGTTTAGGGCTGGTAAAGCTCTGGTAAATCAGAGGTGAAATGATGACTGTTCACCATTCAGCTGTACGTTTCCCTTTGAAGCAAAACCAATTCCCACCAAAATTCAGGAATGGAAAGAGGTAAGAAGTCACCAGGTGCAATTATCCAGTAACAAAACCTTTGATTAAAGTAGAAAAAACAGACTTCTGAACATGTTAGGGTGTGTTCAACTGCACAGGAATGTTTCTTTCTACTTGTGAAAAAAACTACAGGACTATTTAGACAGAAAATATGAAAGCTGAGAGAGACATTTTTTAAGTAAAGTTTATAAAAATATTCCAGTCCTACTTGTTTGTCTGCACTTGCATCAGACCTGAAGGCTCAATGAATCAAATGATGATTCTTAAGTTAAATAATCCACAGTTACTAAAGCAAGAGTTTCTGCCTTCTTTCATAGTAAAATGTTCACTATTATCTTGAGATATGTTTGGAAATATTCAACTAAAACCATAAAGATAGGAACTGAGTTTCCTAAAGACTAAATTCAGTTTTGAGAAATTTGAGAAACGGGAACGCCGCGTTCCTGCGGGGTGCATCGACCGCCTCGCACCAGCAGATGGGGAACTCGGCCAGCCACCAGCACCGCGCCAGCAAATGCGCAGAGCCCGCGGATGGGAAAACAAAGCTCCAGCACTTCCATCAACAAGGGGCTTCACTGCTTTCACATAGCATTTATGGCCTGTAAATAACATTTTTCTAGTTTTCAACACTCACAATTGAAATAATTATTTTAGGTATCTAGTAATTTTGTATTCTTGGCATTATATGACAGCTCAAGTTTTTGCAGTATCACAAGACTTTCCACAGATGACACCCACCAAGTGTCTCAGCTTCAATACACACCAAATCACGAAGACAAGAAAAGGTGTGGTCGACACCGTGACACTGAGGGAATTAAGGGAGAAGACAAATGGAGTCTCCTCTCAAGAACAGGAAACAGCAAAACAGCGTGGCTACTCGGCAGTGCAGTTGAAGGCTACATCTCATTCTGGATATACACTCGCCCCTGTCTGAAGAAGCTGACAGTAGGTAGATGACAGTGAGTGTTTGCTTTTTAGGTATCTTGTTTTTGTTTGCTTTCATTAGTCATCTAAAGTGCTCTACTCTGCATTCTGCAGCTACAGGTAGGCAAACATGCTGCTCAAATGGAAAGTATTTTTGTTCAAAAATAAAAAATACCCTAGGAAGTGAAAGAAATAGATCTGTTCACAAGCAGCAGCCTCTTCTGCTGCAGAGAAAGACTTTGATAGCTCACTTTCTTCCAATGCTTTTATGTTCTTAAACTTTTGCTTACAAAGTAAAACTACTATTAGCAGAGATGACAAATAGTTTAAACACACAAAAAACATCTCAGAAGCCATTTTAGCACAGCTAGACAAAAATGGCAAGTTAGTAAAATCTTCCTTGTGATAGTTGACCCAGGACCAAGATAAAAACAGCAGATCATACTATGATAAAACTTCCTACACAGCTGAATGGTCACCAAAACCATCCTGTGAAGCTCCCTGATATTAAAACTGAAATGCATGCAGTCACAAAGAACACAAGAAGCATTCTGATGCCTATTACACCAAGAGGTATAGAAACTTCACAAGAGAGATAGTTTGTCAAGTTAACAAAATGCAGCTATTGCTTTTAGACTTAGGAATCTCTGGAATATAGAAGCCAACAGAAATTATAGTGTAGGACTTAAAATTTCAATATAGTCTTGATAAAAAAGTTAATTCACTTAGTAAAACCAACTGCAATTAAAACAATCTTCATTCCTCATTCTGCACGACTCAAGAATTTATTTTCCCAAGTTGGAACCCTATCTTGAAGTTTCTTATGCTCCTGATAAATGGAAACACACTTTCCAATTTCCATAACAATCCACACACCTGTATAACACCACCTCTGACGTGTTTCTGACCTAACTTGTAATCAATTTCAGTGAAATACCTTAAATAATTTCTGCACAGGTTTTTTATGGGTTTTTTTTCTTTTTTTTTTTTTTTTTTTCAATTGTCACATTAATTGAACATGTATTTTTTGGCTATGTGGCTAAGAAGTGATGACAATTTGAGTGCATTTTAATTCTTCACTATTTTATAAGATATGCAAAACTCTTAGCTGAGAAGTTAGTAACAAGGTGTAAGGTTAACCAAGTTTGTTTGCCAGCTTTTAAAGGGACACAAGTCTTTCACATTTCAGAATTTCTACAAATGTATTTGCACTTCAAGTTAATTTCCTGCGCCACTAAGGACTTGCAGACTGTCTTAAATACAGTTTAAATACCGTGCTAGCAAGGTGTCCAGTTAATCTTCCAGACAAAACCTCACTGACATCGCTAAATCTTAAAGTGCAGTATCTTGCAATACTGATACAACCTAACTCCGTATAGATAACTACTTAAAAAATACAAGCTACTTGAGCCAACTTGATCCCTACTTTGTTTCAAAGAATGGAAAATAGAAAAATGAATAATAAATGTAATCAGCCATATTTGATGTCTCCTCTTCACAACTATTTTTTAGCACATCAGCATGACACTGAATAAGGAGTGTGATATATTATTTTAAACTCATACACAGAATACAACCTTGCTTGGTGAATCCTCCCTCCTTCATGTGAGAGGGAGAAGACATCAACAAGTCACTGATATATTGAGCTGTATATTAGTATTAGGATTCAGCTGTTCAGTTTCTCCAAAAAGGAATATTCTGTGACTGGTAATAGAAGAGAATTAACCATGAATGGGCCTGAAACACTTTAGTCAATTTAACAGCTTCAGTTTACTCCCAGCAAAAATCAGCATCATCGCTCTGATCAGCAGAGATTTAAAGTTCCCCAGGCTACCAATCAAGTATCAGACCTACTCCTTTCTGCCCACTCAATACATGACACCTCTGCAGCTTTATGAACTCAAGATCATGTTTTGCCTGTCCTCATCCCATCCCATCCCATGATTCCTACAATCACAGGACTCCATTTTCAGTTTAGTTTCCCTTTTTCTCCCAAGTATTGCAACAGTGACTCACACAACGAATTTCAATCTCAAACTGCAGAGCTGAGCTTAAGATTTCAGCAGGAGTTTTCAAACAGTATGATTGGTTATGATCTGAAAAGAAAAGAATAATTCTAATATTACTTTCACCCAGCAAAGTTTGGAGAGAATCAAAATATGAAGCATGTGCTGGCAGTAACTGTAGTAGGTGACTACAAAATTAAGAATAACAGGACACAGAGGTATTTTGGAATTAAATTTTCATAAACATTTTTTAAAAATTTTTACACCTATACCTTGCTGCTAAACTGATACTAAAGGCAGTAAAAAGTGCAAGTGCTTTGGAAACCCAACTACTAGAACTACCTTCTCTTCCACAGTTATTTGTTTTGTCACTCCGAGTAGCTACGAAAGAAGAAAATCTGTTATTTTTAGGATATATGATGCTACTTAATGCATTAAGGAAAACTCCATAGAGAACACTGAATATTTTTGAAGTCTATACTCCAGACAAATCTTATTTAAAAGCATTCACTCCTAAACTGCTGTTCAGAGGGTCATCTCCAGAAGCTGCTCAAGTTAAACAGAAACAAGTACAAAACCAAGTAGAGTCAGCTCTCCAGTGCAGTGCACTCTACAGAGCATACTTCAAGGTTCTTTGCAATATAGCAATGGAACAAAAAATAGACCACAGGATTAGCGTTAAGTCAAATGAATGTAAACAGCTACAACTACTGACTTAACCTGAATTGCATTGACCTACTTGGGCAGAAAATGTTTGTCAAGTCTGATGTAAGCTTAAGCCCTGATCTTCCTGTTTGAGCTTTCAACAGCTGTTTATACAAGACTCCAGGTATGCGCCTGCTTTCACTCTTCCTCCACCTCCAGTCACCTGAACAGCAGACATGGAACTGCACTTCTCTCAAAAGAGGTACTGAAACTTATGGAACTCCACAAATGTACGAGCAGTGACAAGAATATAAGCACATGATCAAATGAATTTAACCTTGGTAGCTACACAAGGGCATGATTTTGGACTAACTTGCTGAGTAGCTACTGAACTTTTTTTTTAACACTGAGATAGTTCACAGGAACTTGAGTAAAAAAATAATAAAACAACAGAACTTTATTAGTCACTTTTGTGTTTGTTTTTCTCTCTTCTTTGAACTAGGAGATTTTTCTTTCTTGGTCTATACTGTCTCTTGAACTTAATTTGTTCTTCTCATCTGAAATTCTACCGACCCTCTTCCCACTATATCAAGAACTGAATGCTGAAGGGAACATTTTTCTATACATAGTTCTCTATGTCAGACTTGTTCTCAGGTATGCTGATAAAGGCTTGAAAATTCCTTACCTTTTATTGCAAAGCAAAGCAAACAATCCTACATACTTCCTGAACTAAAATTTTAATTTGCAGCTTAACCCCACATCTTGACTTAGCTCTCCTTATTGCTTAAAAATTGGGCAATCAAAAAAATTTTTGCAAAGCTGAGCCTCTCAGGCTTTAGGATTAGTTTCTTCTTCCAACACAGACACATTAATTGCTACAGGCAAACTGGTGATTACCTCTCAACAGTTTTCATGCATACCTTTATGACTGAATGAACACTAGCTCTGCCCTGATTCTGAGAACTGTACAGTGCACCATCAATTGCAGTCTTCAAAATAATGAATATTGCTTCTCTACCCATAACAGTCCAAAACACCTCCTGTTGCTTAGTTGTAAGACAATGCACAAAATGCTCTCGTCTCTGGGGAGCCTAACATGACTTAGTGACCTTTCAAACTTCCCTTAAAGATCTCCTAAGCAAAGGATATCAGTTTCACCCAATGTCTAACATGCAGAAGATCCTCTATCCTTCCTCTGATATCAGTGTCCATGACAGAACCTGGCAGTCTTCTTCTAGCATATTTTATAAAGGTCTCAGCTCCTGAGAGGTGTGCCTAGGGCTCTCTATTCCCAGGCCACAACTATTTTTAGTTTGTCCAGTATAAACTAGCCAAAGAGCTTTATCACAGACTGGTTGGGAAAAAGGGGAAAGATGAAAAGCTTCTCTCAAGGGCCTAACAGACCCACAGAAACAGGAGGTACGAGGTAATAGTAGTTTGTTCACTGCCTAAAATATCAGGACTTCATGAGATACAAATCCATGATGTTTAATACATACAGATGTTTGATATTCACTGAGCCTGTCTCATGCACCTATTTTGCATATCAGAAACTGCTGTCTGTGCACATATTTCACAAATTGGTGAGCTACAGAGTGACCAGTGACTGCAAAACTCATTGCCACAACACACAGATTTGTAGAAGGATATTTAACAGAGAGTATTCATTTCAAGCAGGCTCATATAAGCCATAACAGGCAAATGTTAAGAGTCAGAAAAGTTGTAGAGTGATGTGTAACAATAACTGGTTCTAGTATATCTAATTCTGTTCAGCCTGAAAAGGCAAAAGGCATAAAAGTGACACAAACATTTCCGCAAATTTTAATATTGTGATTGCTTTCCATCTAAGACACCTTGATATGTATATAAAGTGAAATAGTCAACATTTTTTAAAACAATATCTATTTCTCTTCATGAAAGAAGATGGTTAATAATTTAGTTTGAGTGACCAGAACATAAAAATTATCCTCCTTTACTTGCGTAATCCTTCAGAGAGTAATCATTAACAAGTGGGGCATGCAGATGGAGAATCTTCTTTTGTAATAAAATACAAAGCAGGTTTTGTACAAGAACTGAAACATATTTCTCTAACCTTTTACCATAAAAGTTATAGCTCTTAAGCAGATCAAGTTACACTTCAAGTAACTTTGGCTGGGCAAAATGTGGCCCATGAAAAAATTTTCACTATTTCAGCCAGTACTAAAGTTCAAAAACTTACTGCACATAAACATTTCAAGTTATTTAAATAACTCACTTCTAGCAGCAACAGAACAACACACGCCTGTTGCCTTTAGCAAAAGAAAATAGAAATGAGGTCAAGTGTAAAAATAGAAGATAGTTGCATTCCTGACACTTGAAACCTCATCTTGGAGCTATGCATTTACTTCAGTCTCTACCAAAAAAAAAAAAAAAACCAAAAAAACCAGGCTCAATTAAAAAACAAAAATATCAATCACCTTTACCAATCTCCAAGTACACTTTTTTTTCATTTCTAATCTTCAGAAAGGTACACAAAAGCTTCAAAATAGCACATAATAATCACAGCATAACTTAAATACTGTATTATCATGATGTTAACTTTCACAGCCTGAGAATATCTACTTTTATTTATTATGCATCCTTATGAAATGCTAAATAATTATAATTTAAGGAAAAAATAAATCCCAATTCTTCTTCGTTTGATTCTTAAAACAGTACAGTGCAATACAACAGTACGTTTTGAGAAGTTATTTCATTATTTAGTCCTGTAATTCTCAAAAAGGAAGAATGAGTAAAGCCTACTCTTTCCTGCTTCTCTTCCTCAGAACCATGAAACAAAATTCTTTCATTGATGCAATCTTCCAGATGCATCACACTGGAATCATCACTTTTTTCAAATGTAACTTGTTCATTAACACTTGCACACTGAGTTAGTTCTACCTTGTCAAAGAAAGTAATAGATATTTACCCCACTTTCTTCTTTTAAATCCCTAAATCCTGCATATCCAAAAGCTTTAGACTTTAAGGATCCATATCACAATTTGTCTCAGTCTCCACACGTACCATAAAACCATGAACAGCACAACATGAAATGATGTGACTTTGTCCATAAATCTCTGCTACTTAAGATTTTCAATGGTTACTTTATATGAAACAGAGATCAACTTTCCTTTCGTGGTTCTAACCAAAAGAAAGTGATAACATATCAAAACTTCCAAAACATATGAATCAAGTACGAACTAAATCTCTGTTAAAATTCCATCAAAAAGTCTAGCCAATCAGGAAAAAAAAAAAACAACACTTTAGTTTACAATGTAAAAGGTTACAGAATTAATACTGTTATCAAAGTCTGTTTCACAAAGCTTCATGCAAATATTTAATTATTCTCCCAAGTTTGAGGTAATGTTTCAAAGTATTGCTGTTATAACAGTATCACTTTAATTTATGCCTCTGTGGCAAATCAGTACCTTCTACCTTAGTTTTCCACAGCACTTGCAAATGATTAAACAGATTATTTGCCTGCACATATCAAAGTTAACCTTGTTGTGTTACGTGACAGAAAGCTATTCTGCACACAAAGGAGCAGGAGTGCACTTATGAGTGGGGGAAACACATGTGAGTACCTTGACCCAGGCTATCATCAGCTCTCTCCACACTCCCACCACCACTGTGCCATTCCAAGGCATTTTTCAGACACAAAGGTGTGACTCTTACAAAGCTACAAAAGTTATCACAGAGTGCAGGGGAAAGGGACGTGGAGATGGCCCAAGTTGGTGAGGGGAAGTTTGGAGGAGAAACCAGAGGTGGGGAGAAGGAAAAATCACAGTGACTAGGAGAGAAACAAGCCTGGGAAAGCCAGGGCTACGGTGACAAGAGGGACAGGTCACCTGTGAACAGGCTGCAGGTCAGTATGTGTGTCCAGCTGTTCCCTGCCTATCCCCTGAGACTGTTCATCTCCTTTTGCAACGCTTTCTCGAGCCTTTGTTTGGTGCCCATGTGCATTTACAAGACATGGAGTCAGAACACAGGTGGCAAGGGCTAGTGGGTCCACGGTGCCAGCAAAATAAGGCATGAACCCCTGCAGTTCCAGGTGTAATCACACAGAGTACCAAGCTGGAATGACCAGCAAAGCAGCAGAGTGGCCTTGGAACCGGGGACACACTGGCCGAGTGAGGCAGCTGAGGGAGTTGGCTGCTGGAGGAATAAAGAGGGGTCCAAGGTGAGCTGCTGGAGAATCTGGGGTGTTTGGGATTGGCAGCTGAGCATATGCACGTGTGTAAGAGGCAATGGGGCATAAACAGACGGAAGAGCTCCAGGGTAGAATGAGTGCCTAAACCTAGTAACTGGAAAGATTCATAATATATACACATATGTGTTTGCAGACATTCAGCTTGGCCATGGATGAGGCCATTGGTGCTGTTAGTGCTTGCATTAGTGCCATCTCCTGTGTTGGTGTGGTAGCAAATTAAATACGTACGTGCTCAATACGTGTGTTTGTTTGCTACTGAGAATACGTGCTTAGCCTCACAACCCACTGGACCTGAGGCCATGGAAACCTAAACTGAAAACTAGAAATACTTGCACAAAACTCATTATAGGTCTAATTTAAAGGCACAAACCAAAATACATAAGCACATTTTAAACTTGAAAATGTTTCTGAATTATTGCTTTCTTTGTCTTCAGGTATGAATCAGGTACTACTGTAAATGTATCTCCAAAGTTATAATTTACTTGCAGTACCAAAAATAGTAGATGTGGGCTGGAAGGGATTTGAAGCATTTATGAAAGCTCCAGTAACCATTCCAAGATATTTATGCAAACACTTCAACAAGAAATGAAGTTGAGAACCTTTTATCATTGCCTATACAGCAGCTGTGCACTTGCAGAGCTCAAGATAATCATCATTCCCACAATCTCACTGTATCAGGTTTTCTGCAGTCATACAAAGCCCATGGTTTTCACCTGACAGAAGTGTAGTTTACAGATGTAACACAAGAGGCTGCTACACTCACACAACCTGATGTAGTTATATCATGGACAATTCCAGTTTATTCAGAGCATGCCAGAGTGGAGAAGTCAAATTTTACACTGGCTTTTTCTGACAACTGAATTACTTCAGAAAACATCACAGAATCTCAGGAAACTTGGCAGTAATGAGTCTTAGTCATGATGAATGCATAATTAACTGAAGCAAATAACGAGAGACTAAGGCCTATGGGATTTTATAATACTGCAGATGTCAGCTCAGCAGAAGTCAAACTCAGCAGCTTGACTTTTCTGTGTCCTTCCAATCTCACTGGCCTTCTGACCGCAATAGTGCCAAATTTAGAGTTTCTTGAAGGAATATCACAGAAAAGCTTAACAAACTGGACTACACTTAATGGAAGAAAAACCACAGTTAATTCTCAGAAGGGTAGAGGAGACAGTTTTGCAAATACAGAGAAGGATCATATGCCCAGCAGAAGAACCAGCAAAACCCCACCCACCAGAATCCAACAGGAACTACGAGAGCAAACAATAACTTCATAAGTCTCAGGCAAAGATTTTCAAATGGCAAATGGATGTATCAGTAGAAATACAGAATTCTTGATCACTTGAAGTTATTAGTACTACAGAAATATTAACCATTTGTCAAAATTAAGCACTTCCTTTAGCAACTTCTTTGGAGTTCAGTCTTTCAGCAATGCTGACTTGCATTCATTTCAGTCATACCTATCAAGCAAAAACAACTGTTATGAAAATATGATTAAGAGGATAGCAGCTCTCTCGATCATCTCTTTTTTTAACTTTGATATGCAGACTATGATACAACAGCATAGTAATCTTGACTGGGTTGAGTAGTATTACTTGGCTTTTTTTTTTTTATATATCAAGAAAACCACATGGTAATTCCCAATATCTGCTAAAAACACTTGCTATAGAAATAAAAAATTCTTAAAATAGTAATCACTTCTCATTTTCTGCAAGCCACAAGGTCCTAATTCCTCTTTCAATGTTAAAAATACCTCTTATAGGAATCAAGCTTTTCATCTGGGACAGGGATGCCACAGGCATATCAATTGCTGACTGTGATTCACTAGCTAACTGTTACTATAAACAATTCCAATTACTATCACTTCATTTACAAAAACCACACATTCATACAGAAATCTCCTTCTGGAGAGGCAGATTTGTCTTTTTGTAAAATATGAACAAATAATTAAGACGTCACCTCTGAGATGATCTCTGAAATCCATCTCTCTTTCACTCCTGAAGACAACTTATAAATTCCATCTGTTTTGCTTGAAGAATGGTACCAATACACACTTTTGATAGTTACATTCCTTTTGTGTCTACAATATTACTGCATACCGCCTTTCACTACACCTTAAACGAGTATTTTAGAACAACTCTGATTTGACTCTAACTCTTACCACTAAATCTAAAAAGACATTTGTAGACATCAGCTGGGGGAAAAAAAAAAAAGTCTTCCCAGTGACAGATGCCTCCTGGAGGAACATTATCCACTGTTACAAAGTTGTCACTACTCATCCTGAAAATAGTTTTCAAGATTGCTTAATTTGCTATTAGAAATATGCACCTATCACTTAAGACTTTAACAAGCCAATTGTTAAAAAAAAAAAAAAGGAAGAAATAATTATGATTACTGACAGCTTTAATAAGACTTATCCATTTAGAAATCATGCAAAGAACAGGTTTTGCAATAAAAACAGCAAGCTTCTGGTACTTGTGATGTGACTCAAGCGCTCAAACACAGACCTCTAGTGCTATTTTAGGTACTCATGCTAACTGTTGGCTACTTGGCCAGTGCTACAGCAACAATTAGTGCTAAATAAAACAGAAAACTCTTCTGCCCACATCCTGTCTTTGCTTCTCTGCAAGTAAGTCAGAGGAGCTGCTCTTTCTGTGTGACTTAAGAGTGCTCTGAAAGGAACCTAACAGCTGGGACTGGAAAAGCAACTAGATATAAGGCATTATTGGCCAAAAAAGGACCAGAAGAGCAAACCCGGAGACAATGACTTGTAATCAGTCTGTCATCCTCAGGTTCTAAAAGCACTCAGAACAGAGATCCTGTTTACAGTATCTACACTGTCACAGAATTGGTTGTTGGTGCATGTGTGTCTCTAAACACACACCTTCTCCAGTAATGCATGCATGTCCTCAACCAAGACGAGGGCTCTCTTCTCTAACTGCTCAGCTACCTCTGCTTTAGATTTATCCTGTCTGCCATCTTTATTTTTTTAATACTTCAAATAATGCAGACCTTCAGTAAATCCTCTCATATCTAACAGCCCCATGCTGACAACTCTGATGCCCTGCAGCACCTCCATATAAATGTCTTTCATGCAGGATTAAAAACATCTCATGTTGCTATCAAACCACTTGGTATAAGCCTGCTACCTTTTAAATCTGATTTTAAAGTTTTGTCAAATTCTGAATTATTTCTTTAAACAAGTTTTTCAGCATTAATTCCAATTGTACTCTTTTACATCCTAGAAACACAGCAAATCCAACTTTGTTTTGCAACTGTACGCTGAGCAAATACTACTTGGAGAAAATCAAGCTGAATGCCATACTTGAAGCATTCCAAACCTCACCTTAACAACACTCAAGAGTATCTTAAAGTTCCAACTGCATGCAATAGAGCTCAGTACTCCGCACCTGTAAAAGCAAGATCTTTACATCCCTTCTTCACCAACATTAACAAAACTAAGCCAGAGCTCCCAAACTAGCCCTCATTAAATGCATTTTCTAAGCAGCAGGCTCCAAGCATTCTTCTGCTCCAACAGAGCACCTTCTAAGAAGAGAAGTTCCACAGTAATTCCCCACTCTAGAACTTTGCCATATGAGAATACACCAGAATCTGCGGCCTGGGAGTTTCCATGGTGACTCCTGGTCACATCTAATCTCTTCTAGGGCTAAGGAGTTTGTCTTTCTTTTTTATTTTACTTTAAGTGATCTGTAATGACCTCTAAACCAGTGTATTTTACTCACACTAAAGGACAATTTATACTTTTGTGCTTCAATTTAAAGGACTGATAAAAATTAATTGAGAAATGTGTCATGTACCAATTGTAGTCACAAGGTGCAAGTGATAAAGACCCTACAGCTGTTCTCCAGATCCATTTCCAATACTACAGGTTCCAATCCTTTTCTTCTTTCCAAAAATAAGTTCCTTTGGACTAACTGCCATTTTTAAAGACATCTTTTCTTACAGTTTACTTTTACTTCTTACTTTCAATGTCTCTAATAAGCTTCTGATTAGAAGTAAATTCAGCAAGAATCCACACACATACATTCCATCACTACTCCAAGCTTCTTGAGATTAACATCACTGTCGACTTTGTAACACATTCACTGAAACATGAAGTAGGCATGACATACCAGGACAAAAAGGATGGAAAACCAACATCATTCTTCTGAATGCCAGCCAGCTATCCTTCAGTTCTACAAAAAAATAGATTCAGCATTTTGAGCTGCTCTAAATTCTATCCCTTCTTCAAGGACCAGAAGTCCAGCCCAAATTTCTTAAATAACACAGCAGCAGAAATTGCTTTAAGAGCTTGCATGAAAGAGGCCTGAAGGCTTTCATTAACATCCAGTGCACACAAATAAGTCCCAAAGGAATTGGAGCACAGTAGTTATTTCCTGATGCTCTCATGTAATTATACCCACAATATTTGATATAACTACCACACTTCAGTCCCATAAATGATGAAGCAGAACAGTGTGAACACAGTTCTGCAAAGCAGATCAACTTCTGACCCTACCAGAAGATTCCTAGAGTACCTTAGGCCAATCACATATCTGATTATTCATTTGCAAAACATAATTGCACATATATTCTACCCACTTTTGCTTTGAAGAGTTTACATTCTAAGTAGCTAAAATAAATGAGATTATATTAAATGATGTCTTCATTTGAGAGTGCCAAGTACTGGAGACTTCAAGGCACTTTTCTTACACTGAGAGCTAATTAATCATCAGCTACAGAACATCACTTTCAGTTCAGCAAGGTAGAACAGCAAATCTCTGTGACATTCCTGCTGAAAATGGGAACAAAGCAGGGAATGACAAGAACAGGTACATGTAAAGACATCTCTCATCCAGAAAAAAATTACTGTATTCTCAAGTGTTTCTCTCCATGCACCTAAGACTAAGCATTAACCATAATGGTTAATATTTCAGAATTGCTTTTAACATATTTGTTTTGGGGAACTTTTGAAACACCTGACATAAAACTTTCTGAGACACTGCTTGAAGAAATTTTATTGCCTGGGGGGAAAAAAACAAGAATCATGCACTTCAATGTCTTGCAGCAGGAATTTTGCACTAATGTCTTTTAGCACTGAAAAACATTTGTGCTAAGTTTGCCTTAAGACTTCCACCTGGTATCATGCTTAAGAAGCCTACCTTTAGCTTCAGAATACATACTTCCCACCTCAAAGAGCTTCAAGTTTACAGAAACACAGCCAAGTGACTGCTCTGGTGCAGTCCAGTACAGGCATGGAAAACTACAATACATGCCTGACACTGAGGTCCTATTCTTACATCTCCTATGAGGCAGAAGCCTCTTCAAAAGGAGCTGCAGGTTAGGGCAGTCACTGACAGTCAAACAGAAGACTAAACAGTTAAAACCACAGAACTACCAACATTATGATTATAAAAATGGCACGATTTTATAACTTAAACAGAATACTGCAAAACTGCAACTGGCCAGTCACATACCTAAAGCACGTCATGACACATATTAGATGAAGAAAATACAGAGAGAGGGCAATTAGAGAGAGAGGCAGGAAGATTTTTACAAGAATTCCATAGTGAAGATCAGAGATTATGCAGGAAAGGAACCTAACCCTGTGCAGACACAGTAATAAATTTTTGGCCATCCAGGACTGTTCAGTATTACATACTTTTTTCTGTTTCTGCGATTTCATTATATTCTCCTCACTGCAGACCTCCCAACAACATCCAATTGTATTTTCTAGCATTTCTGAGGGACACTGACTGTTGTGAAGAACATCTGGCTAAGTGTCCATCTCCAAAGCCCTCATTGTGGCTCTCTGACCTCACTCACATACTTCTAGCATTCCTATCATTATATTTATTCACCCAAAGTCAGTTAAATACCAATAGATCAGTCACACATTTTTCCACCTACACATCCAAAATACTTTTCAAACTTTGCCAACAAATCAGGCAGGAGTTCTGCAGAAGACAGCTCCATTTATCCAAGCCTGATTCCTTCCAGAGATCGTTTGCCCAGAGTGAGGTAATGGTCCTGTTGGGGGGAAAAAAGTGTATCACACATTATAATTCACTTGCAAGTATAATGGATTAAGGTTACAAAAGCATTCTCACCACACATTATTGTAATTTACTAACTCTAAGCACTGGATTTTTTGTGTCTTGCATCTTAAAAAGCATTCTCTGTAACACAGAGGTCATATGGACAAGAGGAATTGGGTACCTTCATTAATTAGCTGAAGTGCTGACTAGCCTTATTCTGGGTATCTTTTGTGTGTGTCTCAACATTTGCTGCTCTTTATGAGAAGAAACCTTATCTTCTTGCTAAAGCCTGCAGTTCAACTGTGCTTGACTTATTACTTGACAGGAGTAAAAAAAATACCCCCTAGGAGAACATTAAGTTGGCACTGGCAAGTACTACAAGGACACAAGCATTGGAGCAGTTTAGTTCTTCCATAAAGAATTTGTTTTCAAACAGATGTTCCCTCACCCTTCCACTTTAGGTGTTTGTTTCCATTTTTGTTATTTTGTTTGGTTGCTTTTGGGGTGTTTTTATTTTTTTTAATGACAGAGCTGCACAAAGCAGGCCCAGGCTGCTGACCGAGTATCGAATAAACGCCAAGATTCCTTCCCCCTCTGCCCTCCCTTCCCCTTCCTGCAACTTCAGAGCGAGCCGCTGACAACTGCCGAGGCAGGGGGGAGGAGGGCGGACGGAGGGCAGACGAGACCCGCAGATGCAGTGCACAAGGTGGCCCGAGAGGAATGCCATTAACACCGCCGACCGCAGCTCAGCTACAGACGTGACCCCAGGACGCCTCCTCGAGCAGATAACAACAAAGAAAACAGACGGGAGGAGGTGGCAGCCCCAGAGCCAGTTCCTGCTCCTCCCCTTACTCTTCTCCCAGCCAAAACAGAGACCACAATATAAACACAGACAAAATGTGCGCTTATGGCAAAGCGGGGGGCAGAGGCAGCTTTCGCCTTTTCCCCCGGCAGCTGCCGCCAGGAATGGTCACCGACCGACTCACCCCGGCTTGCGGGCGAAAAGCGAAGTTATCGCGCATTTCACACTTTATTTATGTAAACAAAGTACCTTCCGCTCGCTGCAACCGCACCACCTCCTCCACCCGCAAAAGGAGAAATACCCTTCAAAAGCCCACGGGTTTTCTTGAAACCAAACGTTGTCTCAAGCAACCCCCAACGATGCCTCGGCCTGAAAGACGCAGCCCCCACAGCAGCCCCTACAAGCTGGAGGTTGTAAAGGCTCGACAACGAAAACAACGACCAACCAAACAAACCAAGCCCAAACAAACCCCCAGAAGCGCAGGCTCCCCTTCTCACTGCATTTGCTCAAAGGCAGAAAGCAAACGCAGAGCCGTCACGGGGGGGAGGCAGGGCGCTGAGCTGCAGCGGGGAACAAGCGCTGCCCTCACCTTGCTGTACCACCCCCCTGCCTGGATCTCGGGGCTGGAACCTTCTCTCTCGTCCCCGTCCTCTCACAGCTGCCCAGGCCCGCGGCAGCTACACCAACCACCTCTCCTCCTCCCAACGCGTTTTGGGCCAGAGAATATTTATTACGCAGACGGCGCGAGAGGTGACAAGAGTCGGGCAAAGGAGGAGGAGGAGGAGAAAGAAGCTGGGGCTGCCAAGAGCGTACGCACAGAGCCCGTCCTGTCCCTCCCCAGGGCGAGCCCTCGCCCTGTCCCGGCTGCGCGAAAACAACCACCCCCCCATCCCCCCTTCCCCCGCGCCTGCGTGCAGGGCCTGCGGACAATGGGGATCGGAGCGCCGGGGAGCCGGCGAAGGGCAGCGACAGGAGGACAGGGGCAGGGGGGCCGCATTCTCCCCCTCCCCCACCGCAACCCACCGTCCCGGCCGTCCGACGGGGCCCCCGCGCCACACAGCGCGGCCGGAGCGCAGTTCTGCCTACACTCCCGCAGTGCGCGACACTCCCCCGTTCCGCAGCGGGCCCCAGACCCTGCGCTGGGCGGCACCGGCGAGACCCACCTGGGGGGAGGGGGGGGGAGTGAGAATTGCAGACAGGAAAGCGCACCGTCCGGCCGCGGGCGAACGGCCGAGCGAGCGGAGGGCGGCCGCGGCTCGGTGTCGGTGCCGGTGCCGGTGTCGGTGCGAGGGACGGGACGGGACGGGGGAGGCGGGGCCCGACAGCTGAGAGGATGTAAACAGAGCGTCACGTGACCCCGCCCCCCGCGCGCGGGGCCGCCGGGCGNCTCCGCCGCCCTCCGCTCCCGGTGCCGAAGCGCTGGAGAGGCGCCGGCGGTGCCGTGTCCCCGGCCCGCTGGCCTCCCCTGGCCGCCGAGGATGGGCAGCAGCACCGTGTTCTCGTGCGGATGGCCCGAGCCGCGGGGGGGGGCGCGGCGGCGGCGCGGCAGGTGGGGGGCGGGGGTCACGCAGCCGCGCCGGAGGCCCGGATTTGTAAACACGCGCAAGGTGCCCCCGGTGCCCGTCCGAAAAAGCTCCGCTTTCCCCGGGCCTTTGCGCTTCGTGGCGTTCTTGCCTTTCTCGAGGGATGCGACGGCTCTGCAGGACCCTTCTGTAGGGCCTCTCGCAAGGGGTGCCAGAAAGTTCCCCCCACTCCCCGAGAGAAGGGCCCTCGGGCTTTGCTGTCGAAGCTCTGAAAGGTAGTTTGAAAAACTACAGCAAGTGGTTTTTCCACGGGGAAAACTCAGAGAAATCATTAGAAATGTCAGAAAACGTCTGAAAGGGGGCTGTAATGATGACAAAAAGCGTGGAGGGGATGCCTGAGGTCACTTGGTTTGTTCAGCCTGGAGGGAGACGTCGCAGCAGTCGGCAGCTTCCAAGGGAACTGGAGGAGGGCACTTGACTTGTAGTGACCAGTGAAGGGCCCGCGGGAACGGGATGAAAATGTTGTCCAGGTTTTGGCTGGATATTAGAGAAAGATTCTTCACCCTGAGGGTTGAGAACTGACGAAGGCTCCCCAGGGAAGTGGTTAGGGCACTAAGACTGACATAAGTGTTTGCATCACACTCTCAAGCCCATGGCGTGATTCTTGGTGTGGTCCTTTGCAGGGCCAGGACTTGACTTTGGTAATCCTTGTGTAACCCTTTCAACTCAGTATATTCTATGATTCGGTGAATTTGGGAAAGGAAGAAGTACTGTGGAAGGAAGTAGACATAAGTGGAAAGTCAGGAAAGCCTGGGGCCCCAAATGCAGACTTGAAGCCCAAGGTAATGAAGAGTGTTGGGTCGTTCTGAGCCGTGATCTCAAGTGATGTTTCTGAGGCATTGTCTCATGTTTGATTTTGTAAGGAGGAATGATGCGGGATTTGGAGAGTCAGTGTAGAAGGTAGGCTGAGCTAGTGTTTGGGAGAATTAAGAGTTATGAAGCTGTCAGGACTTGTTGCAGCTTGGCTAATCTGTTTTCTTTGTGGAAAGGAATGAGAAGCGCCTGAGGTTAGTATAAGAAAAGGGATGGCATTCACACTCAGGAGCAGTAGGTTCATAATCACCAAATGATCAGGCAAAAGGTGTAGTATTTAAGGATTTCAGACTAATGGATATGAAAACTGAAGCTCTAGAGTGGATGTTATAAAATTAATTTAGATAACTTGTAAACATTTACAATGATAATTTAATCTGGAGTGTTGTAAGCACTGAGTGTTTTATTAAATGCAGCTGAGAGGCATAAAGTTTTGACCTTTAGCCAAAGTTTGAGTAGTAGTGGAACAAGATTTCTAACTAAAAGTCCTGAGAATTGAAAGACATTAAATTGTAGCTAATTACGAGGCCAGGAGTGAGTATTACTCTGTTGGGGGCCAGGATTAGTTAATATGTGGAGCACACAATGGTTGTAGATGGCAACAACTGAGGTGAAGATAATTGACAATGTAAGGGGGAGAGTTTCTGTTAGGCTGGGACTCAGAAATAAGTCTCTTGACAGTTGGACTGAGAGATTCAAATAGTGCTACAAATTCCCACACTATTAATGATCTATCTGGTGGCTCCTTGAATGAGAGAAGGGAGAATAAACAAATAAATCGAATTTTTACATTGAAATATGCCTTGCATCCATAAATGAATAATTTTTGCTGGCTTTGAGTATTGCAAGTTTGTTTCTATTAAGAATTTTCTGTTAGATGTAGTAAGTGTGTATAATTCCCTGCCTACTGTGTGTGTGAGGGTTTCCTGGTTTTGATTTCTTCTTCTCTTTCCATCACATCCTAGATATTCATGTGCCTGAGCAGCATGTAGTCATTACTTGTCAGACAAGGTGCACTTAATCAGAATTCAATCAGGACAGAAGTTAATGGCCATGTTTAGCTCATTCAGTTTTAGGAGAATTTTTCAGATAGCTTTTTTTCCTCTGTAAATTACTATGCTTGAACTAATGCTATTTTTTCCATTTGCAGTGAACATGGACATACAATTAGGAAGGCCATTCTGCCATCTTCTTTCAGAGCTGAAAAGAAACTTCAGCATTCAGGTCTAGGAGAAAATTCTACTCAAGCATGTATAGTTCTCCAAATCTGTCCTAACTCCTGTCCATCCATTGTCAAAAAAGAAGTAAGGTGTGTATTTTCTGATGCAGGATGTGACTTGTGCATCTTGATGTAAAACTTATTTATTGTCACATTAATTTAAATTCGAGATGTGCATCATTTGGGCAACCTTTGTTTTCATTTGAATGTAATTTAATAGTCTCAGAAGAAGCTGAAGTATTATGTGACTGGCCCATCAAAGCTCTGTATAAGCTTGCTGAGTTCAAAGCCCACACTTCCCACTTCTTAACAGAAGTGAAATTGGAATAATGAAACCCACTTCGTAACTGAAGCACAGTGAACATCCTTTCACCCTCATAAAACAATGGGCTAAGCTAAAGTTCCCCCTCAAACTTCATTATTCTGTGCAAGCTTGTGGTTGTTTTATTGTAACAGCAGATTTAAGCATAATTTCTTTTTTCAGTATTTTGTCCTACTGCTTTGTTCTTTTTTTCCTTATCATGCAGATAAAGTCTGAACTATGTGGAAGACTCTAGTGAATCTTCATTCTGTGCTTCTGGTGAAAGTTATAACATTCAGGTATCTAATACATAAGTACTCAAGACTGCCATTTTTTAGACAAATTTGAAATTTGCTACCAGGGGTCATTAAGGTTAAGTACTAAGGCTTAACTGTTTCTATAATGAACAGAAAATAGGATATACACAATAATTTATAGTGAAAACTATTTAAAATAAATATCATGTCATAAATACTGACTAGGTATATTATTAAGCATATTTAATTTCTTATTTATGTAAAAAAAAAATTTGTTCTTTAGACATATTTGCTTTCCTAAGAATGGCAATGTTTAAAAGTAGAGTGGTGCAAATTACATTCCCTGAGTACAGTCCTGTTGGTATAATGCTACTTATATTTTTTTCACATCTCTAATTAATGAAAACCATTTATATATCATTGCATTTGAGGTACTGTGATTTGGACCAGTTTTAACTCTATGTTGTGTTGTTGAATAAGCATTTTAAAATATTTTTTAGTGCTACAGAAAACATGCAAGTATTAAAGTATTTTTCTTTAACATTTATTTTTATATGCCATTTTCTTAATCTAATAAAGCTTAAGTATGTAAAAACTTTGGTGGAGCTTAAGCTGGTAGTGTTTAAAATAATTTATGTTCTGCAATCCAATCTAATTTTAATAATGTTGTGACAGCATAATGTTTTGTAGGATTTCTTAAGATCTGGATTATTTCTACCAAGTAAAGAACTTCTTTACTTTGTTGTTAGGTCTGGAAAGTCAATGCAAGGGTAAGGATGTTAGAGATTTCACTTTAGCTCTAATTGCAATTAGTTATTTCACACTGTGGTGCATATATTTGTATGTTGACACAGCTTTTTAGAAAATATAACTCACTGTCATTTTGAAGCGACCATTTTCTAATTTTGCTTTGTTTTCTCATTCATTTTGCTTGTAACTATTTTTTTCTCTAGTTTCCACAATTTTATTAGATTTCATTTCCACAGAATAATTTCATTCTTTTCTTTCATCTTTAATTATTAAGCATTTTAAGATTATAGTTGATTTCCTATATCTATTTTATATACTCTCTCTCATACTGATAACTTCCTGACACATTTCATCCACTTAGCTCTTTCATTGTCTTTTTAATTTTTCTTTTGATTGCCTTTTCCTTTTCCTTTCTTTTTGGTAGATTTTCTTTCTTGACAGACTTTGACCAGTTGGTTTTACAGGTGTAGAACAAAAAAGATGAGCTACAGACATAGCAGCTCCAGTTTTCAGAGGTTGTCCTCTGCTCTCTACAACAGACAGCACTTCTGGTAACTGGATACAGTGAGCACATACTTCACGCTGTGTCACACATTCCATTGGCATAGCTTGTTTCAGGAAGAGGGCCTGAAATGCAGGGGCTTCCCCTGTCTTGCAGTCTTGGTCTTCCTGCAGTATTGTATTATCTCAGAGAGTAAAAGTACTGTGTTATTGAAAACAACACAAGTAATGCAAAGGAAAAAATAATGAAATAACTTCTGGAAAGCAGTTTAATTTGTCCTGAATTTTTGGCCAACCTTTCATATTTTTAAAACGTTCTATTTTTGTACTCCTTGCTCCCAGATGTTCGAATGTACCTTCAGCAGCTCTCATCTGTATCCCAGCAGTCATCATGCCAGTTTCCAAAGATTTGTGGTAAGTAATGTCCAAGTTCCCAGAAGCAGAACTGGGTCATGCTGCAGAGAGTGCCAAGCCCAAGCTGAATCCTCTCAGGTGGCGTGTGCAGGATGAACACACCCATAGCTAACCTGTAATGGACTGGTCAGAGTAACCTGCAGCCCCTATGAGTGGCCAGACACCAGCCTGGGAAACCATCATCCATAGGCTGTTGAGGTTTGCCTCTGGAACCAGCAGCTGTGCAGCTGCACTTCTTTGAGGTGTGGCCTGGCTCTGAAAGCAGTTTAGTCACATTTGTACAATGTTGCTCTGACAGGTGAGACTTGACGGATTTATTCTGTAAAACTGGTAAAATCTACATACACAGTGAATAGTGTCTCTGCATCTTTGACCTTGTTAGTCTGCACTTTGGATAAACAAACCCAGCATCACTGTCTTAGATAAAAGTGGTTGTATGCTAATGAAGCTTTAGATCAGAACATTTCCCAAAGCTAACCTCCAGAGCTAGATGATTGAAAAGAGTGCCTTTAAAAGGAGTAAATCAGCCTTTACTACAGGCCTTCTCTATGTGCCAGAGTCCTTCATTGAGTATTCCTACTGGTCTTTGAGGCTTGCCACTTACTCTTTGAAACCTATGCATCCTTTCTTCTCTGTAGCCTGTAACCCTTTGGCAGTTTGTTACGGTAATTTACTAAGGCATTTTGAGTTTTTAGGGTTAGAGATTTTCATTGCTGTGAATTTTGAAAAGCACTTTTTATAAATATGAATTGCATTAAGCAATTGAATAATGTTTTTAATGCAGTGCATCACAGTCGTACTCCTCTGAATCACACCAAATAAAATACATTGGGGTTTGAGTTGCATATATTTATTTGGGATGCCTATAATCTTATCTATGTATCCTACCTCTCACACCCCATTTAAGTGGTCACCATTTTTAGCCATTTTGTTAAAAGAAATGTGATGCAGTGGTAGCAACATCTCCTTTTGATGCCCTTAAAAAGGAATAGTAGTGATAATCTTCAAAAGTGATATGCCTGCATACAGTGGTTAGAAGAGTGCATAAGTCTTTTTTTCCTTGCCATTAAATCCTCTGCTAGGGTGGTATATAGCACTCTCAGCCCCTCTGGAGCGGTTTTTGGGAGAGCTTCTGGCAGTGGGCAAAGCATGGTGCAGAGCTAGAGGTATTGTAGTTGTTAGAACACAAGCTGAGCTTGGTTCAGATTTTAAGACATTGAAAGCACACACTAGGAAAAGAAAAATACTAAAACAATGAGACCCATATTTTAACTTAAAGAGCAAATGAGTGAAAGAAATGAAAAAAGAAATTAAATGGAGTCTGTGGCCATAGACATTGGTCTTAAGGATGTGTCTCTCATGATCAGCTGTTTGGCCTTCTTGAGATTACTCTTCCAATTTCTTGTTTGCACCTTCCTGGTTTTTTTTTCTCTGTTAAGAGCAAGCCTGAGGTAGCAACAGAAGGGTTCCAAAGTGCTTAACCAAGTGTTGCTCATAAATACAACAAACTGAGCATGTTTAGATAATGATTGACATACTACAAAATCTAGTCACACAATCAAATATTAAAAAATCTTTTAGAATTTGGTACAAGTGTCAGTTATTTAGATTTCATGTATATTACTTTTTATTTTTTCCATGACCCATGATGGAAAAAGAAATGTCTTCCTTCAGTATTCCTGCTTTAAACCATTTGTAACTTGTCTCAGAGGTATATTAGGATACAAAATGAATATGTAAGCACAAAGTGTTTTATATTATCACTTCTGTCCTCCTTATTGATTGTAAACTGCAAGCACGAGACATTCTCCATGGTAATATGTTGATTTGTCTCTAGATGTAGCTGACAGTGAGTCAACAACATACTCTTTATGTCATCCTTTTCTTAAATCAATAGGGCGTTTTTCTAAATTTATAATGTTCTTTTTTTAGAAGGAACACAGTCCTTCAAACCAAGAAAAATTATATGCCACCATGGTTAATACTTTAAAGACAGTCTCTGAGCTTCCCTTGAATGAGTCATATTTAAAGGAAGTTGCTGTATTTATAGCAAATAAACAGAAATATTATGCTGAAAATAATAGTTTTCTCTTTATTTTTTCCTGATTTTATTAATCAAATATGGAACAATATCTAATTTAATTTATATGAATTGAAATTTAACTTGAGCCTCTCCTCTGCATTTGGGCTGATAATACCCTGTAGTGCATTAGTGTATACAGTGTACATTAGTCCTGTTACTGATAGTTGGCTGGCCTGCATTCCATAATTTTGGAGGCTTTTAAGATCAACTGATTACCAGATACCTAATAGTCTCCAAGTTGCGTGTTGTACATATGTCAAAAAATGCTTCTAGTTCAATTTCTAACACATTTAATATTTCGGCAAAGTGAGAAAGTTATGTTTATATATTTTTTTCCCCTAAGATAATTTGAATCTCCTAATCAGTAGGATTGAGTTGTTAAACTTAATCTTCTTTTATTGTATAAAAGCATCCTTTATCAACAGACTACCAAAAAGACAAGGAAAAATAATTTATTTTATAGATATTAAAAGTACATTCATGTTAATTAAGCTCATATTATATAATATCCTCCAGTTTAAATAATTTTTGTGAGACATGGAGAAATATTACTTTATATCCAATGGGCTTGTGCTTAAGATGCAGCATGCAGGTTGCTCTTGAAAAGTGTTCTAACAGAACATAATCTTTTCTTTTCGCCTCCTCCAAACTCCCAATGCTTTAAAAAAAAGTACAATTTATATTTTTCTCCAAATTTGGCAGATGTTTAGCACCTGCTTGTTTTTGGTTTTTTTTCCTTTTTAGGTGTTACAGTTATTATTAAGTCTTTGATATATGTGCAGGTGGCAAGGGCACTAAAAGTGAAACTTCATAATTGTGTCTGAGGAGCACATTATTTAGTAAGTTAGATGCAACTTCATTATTAGGCAAGCTGTAAAGTATCTCTTGAGCAGATCTGTTCTCAGACAATTAATTAGAGTGTTAGAGTCCCTCATCTGTGGTTGTACACCACAGACTTAGGTATACAATAAAAGGAAATAAATCGCCTGAATATTCTCCCATTTTATTCCCAGGCTCTTAGAGCAATTGTGAGAAAGGTAAAAATTTCAAGATGTTAGCTGGGTAAGATACCATCACTGAAATCAATTAATTGACTATGGCCATGGGGCACAATCTGCATTTCTCTTTTTGGCCATGTGAGTCTCTCTTTGGCCATTTCTCCAGCTGTTTCCCCTAGCACTAACAGCAAGATCTTTTCTGCCTTCAGCTTTTCTTATACAAAGCCATATAGATTGAAGCACAGCTAGACCCTTTGTTGTGGGCAGTGGAAGCTTCATATAAAGTTAATTAAAGAAGCCCTCCTGTTGAGTCAAAGGATGCAGAAAGGACTCAATGACCTCCAGTGGTCCATTCCAGCCTTATACCTGTTTGGTGAAAATAAATAGTGCTTTGCTCTCTAAACTCCTTCTTAGAGAGGAGCCTGGGTGTGGCTGGATCCAGTCTTAGTCCGAGATTTGTCAACAGTTTATGTCTGAAAGATTATATATGTGTAACTGAACTTTGTCCTGCAAGATTAAGGATAGCTGAGAGGAGCCACAGCCGAAGATGAGCAGTGCTCTCATGGCCAGGGCACAGTCCAATCACACCTGAACTGGACAAGCACAGGAGAGTGGTAATAGCAGCAGAGTTTATGGACAGATCATAGAGCAAAAGCAAGGCAACAAGCCAGTACACTGATGTGGGGATGGGAGGTAACAGCTATAGGATAGAGCAACCTGAGGCCAAGTGAATCTTCTCAGGCCACAGGCAGAGCTTATGAGTAGACTCTCATCAGAACGATTACAGCCTCTTGGTGCACTAGACCATGACATTGAGCTTTTTAACTGGTCAAGCCCAAAAGGAGCTCTTAAAAGACATAACTTGACAGGCCAAACTTTGCAGTGAATACCTAATTACAGGGTATAATAACCAGATGAAGATTGTACTGATTTGTCATGTTTAAGCTATACCAAGTTGAAAAGCTTGTGATAGTTTCAGCAGCCTTAGGTAGGCATTTGATCTCTTGTAAAAATTATGTCTTATTGTTAAGAAATAGGTTTATGATCTCTCTTTTTATTTTTTTTTTATTTGGCCTAATGCATCTGTCTTCACATGTGAGACAAGGACGAGTAAGCTTGTGTTAAGCAAATGCTGAACACCAGTATTTTCCCCTTAGTGCATATTGGTAATAGTGAAAGATCTTGTTAAAGCTGGCTCATTCTTGCATGCAGCTACATGACTGAACATTATGTACTTCAAAAAAATCTTCTTGAGTGCCTGAATCCCCACCCTTTAAATCATGTGAAAGGTTGTATCACGGTGAGACATTGGAAGAAGTTGCCCAGAGCAGCTGCGGGTGCCCTGAACTGTTCAGAGCCACAGTGGATGGGGCTCTGAGTGACCTGGTCTTAGGAGGAAGTGTGCCTGCCATGGCAGGGAAGTTGGACTATGTCATCTCTAAGTTTCCTTCCAACTCAAACCATTATATGGTTCTATGTTTGTTTCCTCTTGATTCTTGGTAATTCTCAATTTTCTACTAACCTAAAGAAATAAAAAACCTAAATAACCAACTATTTGGCAATAAAAACTTATAAATCTTCATAGGGGTTATATGCCTTTAATTGTATTACCCAATCTCCAGTTTTTCATAGAATTACATAAAAAGAAAAAGAAAAAATCATTGAACAAACAGAGGCATGAGAGTCTGAAAATTACTCTGCTAAAGTCTGTCACTTCTCAAGTAAAATAGCAGCCTGAAGTCAATGGGGCAACACACAAGCGTGATGGTATACATTACATAGCCTTTTTTCTTGAGTGCTTGTTGAGACTTTAAGTGGCAAGAAAGTGTTCAGGGGACTCTTAAGTGAGAAAAGTATAAATGTTTTTTGCTAACAGTATGCTATGTAGTATAATAGTGGCAGAATCTGGTCCTGGAACAATTAAAATCACAGTATATTAAAGAAAAAAACCACAATTCTTTGTTTTACATGCTAGGTTTGCCTCTGTATGACTTGATAGCCTGCTACTGAAGGAAGTAAAAAGAAAGTGATAATACAAACCTTGTTTTCTTCCCCCAAGGTATGAATTGTATTTAACTGATGTGCATTTTTGCACTTTCTAGCATAAAATTAATTGGAATTTCCACTCATGAAAATGTCTTACATGTAATTGTTAGAGAATACTCACTAATTATCTCTGTTGGACTTCCTGTTTTTAAAGTCTGTATCTAGGTCATTTTTGAGTGCTTCAGTGCTTCACATAACCATTTCCTATTGAAAAAGTAGAACTCAAAGCATACTGTAGATCACAGGTAAATCTAGCAGTGGCAGGTAAACGTACATATTTAGGTTGTGCCAGCATCAGCTTAGGTCAGTGCAAGTTTACACTTAAGTCTCACTTTGGCTTCTTAGTAATTGTAATTGCAGAACTCTGCTGATTTGATACTTCTGTACTCTGAAAAGAATGTTGATGCTGTAGAATAGGAAGTGAAGCTCAAGAACTTTCTTTTCTGTGAAAAAGTGTAGAAGGGAACAGGCTGCCCAGAGTTGTGGAGTTTCCTTCTGTGGACATGCTCAAAAGCTGTCTGGACACAAGCCTAAATAACATGCTTGAACTAAATGACCTCTAGTGGTCCATTCCAACCTTATACCTGTTTGGTGAAATAAATGGTGCTTTTTCTTGTTGTGTTTTGTTTTACCTGAATGTAGCTACTTGTATTTCTGGCATATAAGAGAGAATTGAACCCATAATGTACACAAAGTTATCAATTAAGACCTATGCATAGAATTATATCCAAATAATTTAAGTCTCTAGAGCAATAGAAGTCTTTAGGCACTACCCAGCATGTAAGTAACCACATAGATCAAACTTGAATGACGAAATTATTTGGTATCCAACTGGGTTCATGGAGATTCTTAAAATACATCTGTATTAAGAGTAAAATTCCATAGATATATTAAAAAAATAGGTATATGGTACATACAGTGGCAGAACAAAAGCACCCCACAGAGCTCAGGTTATTTAATCTTGCTCTCTTTTGTTCATGCATATCTTTTAACATTAAAAAAATAGATGAAAGCTACTGCATAGCTCTTCATATTTTTTATGATAGTATTTTGTCTTCCAAAAGTTGTCAGAATCTTTAGATGAAGTTTTAGAATATAAAAGAAAAAGAAATAACAATAGTTTCCTGAACCTCAGTTGTGAAAAGAGAAGAAGCATCTTATTTTCTGGAATAATTCATAAGAAACAGATTTCAGAAAGCCACAATAGAAAATGCATCCTAGATACCTAAGAGTTGTTCTGAATAATTTTACAAGTGTCATACTTCCTTGGATTCTAGTTTAGGATTTTTTTCTTCTCTGTTATGCCACAGAAGCAGCTTTTGACTGTTTAATCCTACTTTATCCCAGATACTTAAAAATTTCTGTGCAATTTTCTGCTTGGAACTTTTGAGTGCTTTAGACCTTGACTGTCAGAGTAGCTTCAGTTTCTTGTGTAATGTGGGTGTGCTTCTGTTAAAAGTTCATGTAGCCAATGACCCTGAGGCTTTTTCCATTGCCTTTCTTTCGGTACCATCTGCACTATCACTGACATTAATACAGTCAATGTACTACCTTTCTTTATTCTGACTCTCCACATGCAGCCAAGAAGGGTCATTTCAGACAATAACAGTAACTCATCTTTATTCTAGTGTTTAAATTTAAGAGATGTCTTACAGACCCCTCATTTAATTCATTCACTGACCTCCTTCAATAAGATAAATAAGAATTTATTTTGTCACACGTTAATTAATTTTCCACAACAAAGACAAACTAAGTACATGGTTGTAGTGTTCATGTGGCTGTTTAATTTAGCTGTTGCAGAAGAGTGACACTATTCATTGCAATCAGAACTGGGGAATCAAAACACAATTGGATACTGAGAGTCCAGACTGTCATAAATACTTGTTTTGTGACTCAGAGCTGCAGGTGACTGTAATGTCTGAAGACTTTTATAGTAAGAGGATAAAATATGCCCTTCATTTCATAGGAAAAGAAACCAAACCAAACATGAAAACATATAAAGGTAAAGACCCAGCATTTTAATAATGTTGCCTTCTTAATGAGTCATGATGTAAACTTTTCAGGATACTAAGATGTGACCTACTATAAACAGTTGCAAAAATTTCAAACCAACTTACTTAATGCCTACATTTTATCCAAACCCATAAAAACTAAATATCAATTAAAAAAAAATAAAATTAACTCTGATAAATTTCTTTCTTTATGGTTATTATTTAAACAACTATAAATATTAGGGTTATTGTAGCACACTTTTTTTTCCCAATAGTCACAGGGGTCAGTAATGTCCAAAAATGGTGTTATTGCAAAGTAAAATAACATCCAAAATATCTTCACTATTTCCTCTGCCTAAAACAGAGTGTAATTTCTTTGGGAACTGGGGATGTCTTTGCATGGGTTTGTTACTGCATCTCACCTATATAGTTCAACTATCAGCATGTTCCCTTTTAATAGATCGTTTAGCTTCTGGCATCACTGTCATAGTCACGTTTCTGCTGACAGCCCTTCTGATTTTGCAAGAGTTGTTTTCAAAAGCACAGTCATTGGTTAGTGCAAAGAAAGGAGGAAGTTATGTGGCACTAATAATTGTTACTAATTTTCAGTGAGCCCTTAAATCTGATTTCTGTTTGACAGGAAATTCTCTTAAATACCTTATTTAAGTCAGTACAGTATTGAGGAAATTTTATTAAAATTCTATAAAGACATTTGTGTTTAGTCAGCTTCCTACTGATGTTCTCTCCCCATCTGGGACGTTAACACCAGAAAGCTTGATTTCTTTAAATAATTTTTAGGTATTTTTTCTTTGCAGTGTAATTACTAGAGCAGCACTTTAATGTTCACAGAACCCAAAAGCTCCCAGACCTGAAACACTACAAAATTACTGTGAAGAGCCTAAACTAAACTGGTGATACGAGTTTGATAGAGGGTTTTCCTCCTTTAGACAGAAGATAGGCTCTGTTTCCTCTAAAAAGATTTGGCTTTGCCAATCAATTCCTGTAAAAACCTTTACCCATAGAGAAAATAAGGGACTATGGCATTCATTATTTCTGCTCTCTCTTGTTATATTAAATACCGAAGACTTTAATGGAAGTTGAAGGATAATTTTTAATACAATTAAATAACAGTGAAGTAATGATACTTTTCATTCCCATAGCTTTGAAATGTAAAGATAATTATTTTCTCAGTTCTCTGTAGAATAGGCATGTATCATTAGCCTTCAAGTACAGAGGAGTACAGCAAGGTTAAAACAAATTTTTCAGAACTAGAAAAAAATAAGGAAAACCAAGAATAGCGCTCTAATTTCTTGTCATCTTGTTCTGTTCTGTTTTCACAAGATCAGCCTTTATTAAGTTGTCATCTGAAGCACCTTTAACAGGTTATACCCATGAAGAATTTAAATTAGAGACTTTGAAAGTTTATTTAGGAAATTAACTACCAAGACAGGGGATATAAAAAGCATTGCACTGATGATGAGTTTTGTCAAGTATACACAATTTAAAGTCCCTGTCATGCTGCTTGCTTGGATGCAAATTTCTTGTGGATTTTCTCTTTATGGCTAGAGTGCTTACAAAAACAAAATCCAAAATGTCATTATACAGGAGAAATACCTAGGTTGTAGTACTTCTGGGTTCCCTTAAGCAGAACAAGTTTCCTGCTTTTGTAGGAACCTGATATACTGGTAATGTCCTCTGGTAGCTTTTGCACTACAAGCCTTACATTTTTCTCAAGGTGAAGGAGAGTGATCTCTGATTTATGGCATGCAGGGACAGAGCTCTTGGCTTTTCTTTGGGCCCACTTTTACTTGCTGGTGTCTGATTATGGGGAGTTGGGCAAAACAGGGACGCCCAGCATTTATGGCTGTTTATTCTTTGATAGATTTTATCAGATTTTGTAGAATTCAAGGTGAAATTGCTAGAAGCAGAACAGTCTCCTGGCAAAATTGTATGATAGATATCCAGTCTAGGCAGCTTTACAAGAAAAGTAAATCTTACAGTGTTTTGGTTGGTTGGTTGATTGTTTTTTTTTTTTCTATGGGGAAAAATCCAACCAAACAAAAAGCAGCTTTAATATTAAACTGTATAGTCAGTATAACAAATAGGATTCCTGAAGTGTGTTAAAAACTACAATCCTGACATTTCTATTTAGATTTTTCTTTAGGGAGAGCACATTTCAATGAGTTCAAAAGCTGTTTTCATGAGTTTATGCAATTTTCTTCTACAGCAAAATTTAGCTGTTTTCACCAGGCATCACTGCAAGTTGCCAGGAAAGTGTCAGAATTCTTCTCAGTAAATCAGTTTCTACAAATTTGTCCCAGGTAGAAAAAACATTTGCAAAGAAAATGAGTCTTATGACTAAAGGAAAAAAAAAGTAACAAATCTAGTGATGGGGAAAGAAAAATAGTGTTCTTGCTAAAGGCTATTTAATTTTATCTTTGTAAATTTTTAAAGACTATTATTTATATCCTTGTAGAGAGCTCTCCTGTTTACTAATCTAATCATTGGCAAAAAAGATACTTTATGACCTTCAAAATATTTCTGTGATAGATGAGGATGAAAACCTTGCTACACTCTATGAAACATATTTTTTTCTGTAATAAACGTTTTTCTCCTATATTCTTACTACCTGTTGTTCATTTTGTAGGTTAGCAAGCTCTCTAGTCCAAGCTTAAACGAGTCTGTCCAGTTGCACCTTGAACCCTGAAGACAATTGTACAAAATCAGTTCTTCCTCCAAATGCCACTAGTGAAACACAGACTGCCAGAGTGGACCCCACTTTCCCATGGTGGAAGGAAGGGTCAGAGCTGCCTACACTGGCTCCCCAAAGTGGGAACACTGAGGAATATTCTGATTAAATACCAGAGTAATTCAGCTAAGACTTGAAAATAAAACCTTTTTTAACTTATTTTTTCATGAGAGACTGTGTCCTGGTAGTTTAATTTTAATTTTAATTTTAAACAAGTAGTGCTGTTCTGGCACTGGCTCCAGATATGTCAGAGTTTTGTTACCAGACTGTACATCTTACTTGCTGGAGTCTTTACTCTCTACTGTTGGAATCCTTGGCACTGTAAGGAGAGGAATGCCTGGTACTTCAGCATACATATAGACCATGCTTGAAACATCTCCAAGATCTAGTCTGAGGTTCAAAAGCAAGTGCTGCATTCTTCATCAATAAAGGAATTGTGATGTTGCATTTGCATCTGTCTCTTTGTTGAATAAAGCACTCTTGGGAGAATTCTTATTTTGGGAAAGAGATGTTTTAAGAGATTTAGGAGGAATCTTGGTACAGACAAGAAAAGAATTGCAAGGTTAGACATTGCTTGGAAAGCATGCATTCTATAACACAATTTAATAAAAGAAAAAAAGTTACTCTTTCTATTGGTATTTGTTGTATCTACATCTATACACAACATAACAGACCTGAGTCCTGAGTATGCTGCAAAACCTCAGCTGCTGGACTGTCTTCTGTCAGAATTGGTGTTGGGGGTTTCTGCAAACTTATGCTATAATCTTTCCATTTTCCATTAATGCACAAGCCCACACTCAGAACTTGCAGTTCTAGAGCTAGTCAGGCCTCTTGTCTAGGGAGTTGATGAAGGTCACTCAGGATCTGTGTCTATAAGGCACACTAAAACATGTCACAGATGAGAAGAAATATGTAGACATTTCTGTTCATTTTGAAAAGGATTGTGTCTGGAAGCATAATGCCATTAGTTTTCTTTCTGAGATGTTTTCTGTGTTGAGAAATGTCAAAAGGCAAAGCCCTGAGGGAACCATTGTGCTATGATTTCTTTTATATTTAAAGATAGTGTTCAGAAGAAGCAGTACACTTGTTAAAAGGGTAGGTGTTTTAATCTGAAGTGAAAAATGGAAGGCATTCTGTAGAAGACTTGAAAACAAATTCATCACTTCACACATTAGGCTATCTAGAGATGAAATTTTGGCACAGTGTTTGAGGATAAATGGCATGTCTTTTTGATCAAAGTTTTTGGAGATTAGCTGAATATTAAATATGTAAATATACTCTCCTCTAACAGGTATGTAATTGGCAAGGATGATCAAAGTATCCTTTCAAATCTCTAGACACATACTAACTATGTATTTTCCCGTGTTCAGAATTTTACTTTTTTTTTCTTTTTACAAGAGCCTCTTCGTCTGCTCTTTTTCAGGAAAAAAAAATCTTACTGATAAAGAAGACTTCTTTTGAAAAACTTAAAGAGGAGCATTTGCTATGACATATTGATCCTTTGGAAGCAGCTGATAGTGGCAAAACCCGCTCCATCACTTAGGAGTCTGACAGCCCTGGAAACAGGCTGGCCAAACTGCATGAATCTGATTTTTGCATTGCTTACATCCCTGCACTACCAGCTGTTATCATAGTATTAGCTTTCTGTAGTCCTTATGTAACCTCTTGAAACTTATATGGGCTCCATGCTCTGAGATTACCTGCCAAATATTTAAAAAAAGAATCATCATCACCTCTCTTTCTTTTCATTTTCCACCTGGGGAGAAAATAGCTTGATTAGTTTGGGTGATGATAGGAAGCTGGAGGAAATCCAATCATGATTTTTCAATCTGAAGGGTTTATTTCCTTTCATTTCATTCATTTCCATTCAGCTGAAGGTAATGAGGTTATGCAGGTCTGATTTCAAAGGGCACAATTTTGAAATGATGGGTTTTGCTTAGGTACATTATAGCTTTAAATTGGTGATTTTGATGAAGCTGCATAAACTAGAGTGTAATGCAGTTTCTTGCCCCCCCCAGAGACATGGTGGCTCAGCAGTGAAGACATGCAGTGGTTTGTTGTTTTTGCTTTTTTTTTTTTTTCTCTCTCCCTACTAAAGCATACAGGAACAGATATGCTGAGTAGGAAGTGCTATTTTTACATAATCACTTTTCAAACCAGAGCCTCAGTGTAGACATTTTGAAGACACCAAACTAAGCATTCTAGCAGTCACTTCCCCAGCTGCAAAACTGCATATAAGAAGCTGTAGTGTAGGTCATTTAATAATTTAGTAGTCTCCTCTGTATCTATTCTGTTGTCAACCAGCTGAAGTATTTCCCTGTTAGTGTTCTTCACATTTCTGGGGTTAACCATCCAGAAATTCCTTGCTTGCAAGGACAAGCTTACAATTTCCAAAAAAATTTTTGAAATTAAGGTATGTAAAAAATATTTTTAATGTGCTTCTTTTGGTTTGAATATTC
>VZTB01008673.1:96920-127931 GCA_013397245.1 Thryothorus ludovicianus | reverse complement strand
AAAAAAAAAAAAAAAAATGCCCACAAATAAAAAGCAGATTTATCTTTTTATCTTAAAGTATATTAATGTCAACCAGGCCAAAAGCCAAAAGTGATAGGAAAAATAAGACTATATATGGTACTCTACATGGTGAGTTGTACTTTAATCACAGAATCTGAAGTGTAGGAAGACAATATTCATGTCAACTATTGATTATTTTTGTTGCTACCCAAGTCCTACCTTTTGCCCCAGCCATATTTGTTTTCTCTTCTTCATCTCATTTTCATGAACTATCTCATCTGATATTCCATGAGAAGCAATGACCTTTGCTTGCAGGGCTCTCAGTTCATCCCAAGAGGAGAGAAGACACAGGAATTGCCAGTACCTTAATCAAGGTATTGATCTGCAAGTGAACTGCAAGGGGATGTGTTTTGGCCATGGTTAAGCTTCCAGTTTATGCAGCATCCTCAGGCCAATGCTATACTCATGTGACACCTTTTCTATCCAGGAGCTCAATAAAGGTGCAATAAGGGTTCTCAGTCGTCTTTCAGGGCTGATGTTTCTCCTTCAGCTGCTAGGTCCCAGCAGGTGACAGGATGGAGGAGGAAGATGAATCACTGGATTCTGCTGCCATGGACTGACTTATCTCTGACTTATCTGTGAAACAACTGATGTGTCCTCCCAGAGATGGAGCCAGCAGCCCCCGCTCCAGGGCGCTTCCTCACACAAGGCCTCTGCCTCCTCCACCTCCTGTGAGCATCAGCTTTGTCAATGTGCAGTCCAGCACTCTCCCAGCTGATTATTGAGGATGAAATAATCCCCAGAGAATTTGCTTATGCAGTTCATCATGTTGCAAATTATTTTTAGTCTCTCTTAGTCACTTCTGATCTGTCCAATCACAAAAGCAGAACTGCAAACCTTACTGTCCCACTTGTGCTTCTTTATTGTTTCTCATCTGCTTGGCTCTGTGTAAACAGCACATGCTGATGAACATATGGCTCAGGCAGAGTGAGACTAGAAAGTGGGAGAACACCCCAGCAGACCAAAGTGCTTCCTCCTCTGGAATTCTCATAGAACCATAGAATGGTTTGAGTTGGACGGGACCTTAAAGATCATCTACTTCCAGCCCCTCTGTCACCTTCCAATAGACCAGGTTGCTCACAGCCCTGTCCAGCCCAGTCCTGAACACTTTCAGAGATGGGACATCAACAGCTTCTTTGGGCGACTTGTTCCGGTGCCTCACCACCCTCACAGTAGAGAATTTCTTCCTGATATCTCACCTAAACCTACTTTCAGTTTAAAGTCCTTGTCCTTTCTCCTAACATTCCATTGTCCTCGTAAGAAGTGCCTCTCCAGTTTTCTTGCATAGCCCCTGTAGGTACTGAAAAGCCACAACCATCTCTCTGGATCTTATTGAGCCTCAGAAGAACAAACGTTCTAACTAATTTAGAAACAAAAATTCCTAACTAATTTACCAATAGTCAGAAAATCTTTTATTTCAAATTATTTACTTTTGTTTGTTTGTTTTGTTAGAAAGGAAAAGTTAACAAGTAGTACAGATAATAGACTAGGGATCCTACCTGACAGCATTTTTTACCCTATGCACAGGCTGGCTGACTGGCTCAGAAATTCCATTATGTCCTCTACAAGCTGCCCCTGGTACCCCAGCAGTCCCAATGGCTCTGTCTTGTTTTGGCTTGAAAGTTGTGCCCTGACACCCCTCTGCTCCAATCACACTCTGTGCACAGCATCAGTGAACACCCAAGCTGGGACCCTGACAAAAACACAAATCTGATTTTTTTTCAGCCAGATCAGCAGGCTGGAGATAGTAGCTTCATTACAAGACCACTAGGTGGCAACTTAGTAACCCTCTTTTAGATGTTTAATATATTTGATTTCTTTGTTGCTTAGAAAACTTTCAAACTTGATGAATGGCAAATTGAACAATATTCTGGAAAACCTGTACTGGTTGTTCCTGCAAAATATATCAAAGTCTTTCTGCTTATCACATCTCTCCCAGAGATTAATTAAATTCAGTGAATGCCTCTGAGCATGCAGTGAACACCTCTTGCTGGGTGGCAGGAAAGGTAATTGATTATCAAGAAAAACTAAGAGTCCTTCTAGCTTTTTAATAAATAAAGGTGGTGTTGCAGGCTGTAGAGGAATTGTAGCTGTATATGCCATGAAGTGATTGGCCCTGTCCACAGCCTCAGCTCTAGCACCATGGCATGACTCTGTATGCACTGAAGGTGCATTTCTGTGGCAGCACACCAAAGGCAACAGAAGAGCTACAGTGGCCTTTGTCTGTATCTGCCAAATCTGTGACCCCACAACCCCCTCCCCTCGATAACTGTAGATTAGAAAGATGGTATGAACAATTTTCCCAGAAATTCAAAGTTCTTTTCCTAATAAACAGCTATTGTATGGTTGTCTGAGAGGACTGGATTGCTGCAGAAAGCATTTCAGGTCTGGAAGATTTAAGACTGGCATCTAAACAGAGAGAGGAGGTGAACAACTCAAGTATATGTGTATGTGAGTTTGTACAGTTACTTTCATTGCAAATACTATATAATTGATAGAAATTGATGTGATACCACAAGGAATAAATCAAAACACATACAAAAGCTACACACAAGAGAATGTTTTGATTGCATATCTCTTCACTTTTGGGACAATGGGTTCTTTTCTCCCCTTGTTCAGTGCTGAGAGTCTTTATGAATTTTATTTGGCAGTGAAGTGATGCTGAAATAACTGATCCCAGAACTTTTGTGAAAACTATTTATAGTAGCGCCCACGGTTAATGATTCAATAAGGAGCCTTACAAAGTATTTTTTCCCAGTGATCTCAAGTGACACATACTAAAAGCGGTGAGCTTTTGATGCGCTGACATTTGTTCCTGGGAAAAAAAAAAAAGAGCAATAGCATATTGTAAAATTTCAGCCTTCAGATGCTAAAAATAGGAGAAAATGGAAAAAAAAAATTGCTTGAAGTCAGAAACCAACATAACAATATGTAGTGTTTCTGTAGCTTCAAAGCAGGCTGACTCAGAAGCTAATGTTTTAGTGGAAAAGGTCAAGAAGAAAATGGTTTATGATTTTAAGTGATCTCTATATTAAGTGACTCTTAGGTTTCCAATTACTAAGCTTCTACCTGATGAAAAAAAATTCAACCAGTCTGTTAATATCAGAAAATATTTCAAATGAGTGCAGCCTAAAGTTGCAGGGTGTGTGGAGGGAGGACAGAAGAGATAATATGGATGAAATGTAAAGAAAGGTTTCATGAAGAATGCTTCAATCCAGACAAAAAATAGAACAAATGGTGCTTCCAGATACCACAGTAAGAGGAACCAAATTGATCAATAAATAACTGCATTAATAATAGGAATATTGATACCAGTTTAGAATTTCTTTTTTTCTATGTTTCCTTTCAACTGTGGTTTTGAGAAAAGATCTGAGAAAGGGATTCTCACTTAAGGTAGGAATATCTTAGCATTAAAGAGAGTCAGCTGAAATGGGGGCAGGGTGAAGAAGAGAAGGTAGATGTTTCCAAATCACCTAGGAGAAAGGAAAACTTACTTCTTTTATGTGCAGCTTGGAAACTGCACTAATTTTTATCAATAATGAGTATGAAGTGAAAAATTGGGAAAAAAATTCCCAGGAATTCCCCTTTGCTTGCAGGGCTCTCAGTTCATCCCAAGGATGAATTCCCAGGATTTATTGGAGTAAGAGGGTTTGAGCACCTCATCAATATATAAGTATCTGAAGGGAGAGTGACAAAAGAATGGAGTCAGGCTTTTTTCAGTGATGCCAAGCAATAAGGCAAGATAGAATGGGCAGAAACTGATGCTCAGAAACTTCCAACCGAATATGAGGAAGAACTTCTTTACTGTGAGAGAGATCATTCAATGAAACAGATTGCCCAGAGAGGTTGTGGAGTCTCCCTCACCAGATGTATGCAAGAACCATTTCCATAAAATCCTGTGCCTTGTGCTCTAGAATGAGTCTGCTTGAGCAGGGAGGTTGGACCTGGTGACTCACTGTGGCCCCTTCCGACCTGACCCATTCTGTGATTGTGTGAATACATCAGAAACTGAAGAAGATCTTCAATTTCCCAAGTCACAGGGGTTTTATGGATAGCTCAAGACCTTAAAAGTGGTAAGAGTGGCTCTGTTGCTTTTCATGCAGTGACTAATAGCTGCTGGTTTCGTGTTACCTGCTGTAAATGCCAGTGCCATCAGCTGAAAGAGGGAGTTTACCAAAAGCTACTGAAGCACAAGAGCACGCTATGATGTGTTTACATGTTTCGATGTTGGAATTTCTCTGCCAGGATTCCCTCCCGACGCTTCGCTGAGGCGGGCACTCAACCCCGGTCGCGCCGGCCGGCGCCGCGCGCCCTCTGCGGGCGGGAGGCGGAACTGCAGCGCCCGCCGCGCCCCGCCGGCGCCTGCTGGATCTGCGGCTGCGGATCCCGCCCCGCCTTCCTGCCTTCCTGCGTTCCTTCATCCCCATCCCGCATCTCTGCAGCGCTTCTTACAGCCGAGCGAGCAGGATCGGCCTGCGAGGAAAGGCTGAGAGGTTTGCGGTTCTTCAGCCTGGAGAAGAGAAAGCTCTGACGGACCTTAGAGCAGCCTTCCAGTGCCTACTGGGGGCTAGCAAGAGGTCTGGAGAGAGACTTTATAAAGTCTGGCAGTGATAAGAGAAGGGAAAATGACTTTAAACTGCAAGAGAGTAGGTTTACATTAGGTATGTGGAAGAAAATCTTTATTGTGAGGATGGTGAGACACTGGAACAGGTTTCCCAGCTTCTCCCAGAGCAGCTCTGGATGCCCCATCCCAGGGAGTGTCCAGGGCAGGTTGGAGGGGGCTCTGAGCAACCTGATCGAGTGGAGGGTGTCCCTGCCAATGGCAGAGGGTTGGAACGCGATGATCTTTAAGGTCCCTTCAAAGCCAAACCATTTTGGGGTTCTATGGTCTCCCGCATTTTTATTGAGCAGCAGGTAGAGGGAAGCTGAACAGAGGCTGCCTCTGGCAAAGGCATTCCTTATTTGACACTGCTTCTTCACATTAAGTAGTTGCTAATTACACTGGCAAAGTCTCGTATTTTAAAGTTTTCTGCAAAAAACTTAATTTAAAAGCACGTGAAGTATTTATTGCTTGATTATTTCCCATGTGCAATCTGAGAAACTTCATGTTTGGTCATATGTAGCAGTAGCAGAAAACTACTTTCTACTTAAAAGGCCTAGAAAATTCTTTCAGAGACAATTTTTCTTTCAGAGAGAAAAATTATTTTAGGGTGCTACATTTTCTTTGACTTTAAAAAACAGTATGGAGATTTAATTTTAATCAAATAGGTGGACTTTGATTCCTGGCAGCTGTTTCTTTCTTTACCAACAATTAAAACAATTTCATAAAACTTTCTTTTTGACAAAGTAATAATTTTGCAAACACTCTTTTTTTTTCCCCTTTAAGCCAAGACAAATTAATGTATGTGGGCATTTCAACACATCAGGCTTTAAAACACATTTAAAACATTTTTTTAACAGGGATTGCTCTGTTACTTGTTGCCTATATTAATTTTCTCCTTTAAATAAAAAACAAATAACCAACCAATAACCTCTTCCATTCTGTATCTGAAACTCTAAAAAAAAAACAAACTCAGATGCACTGTTCTCTAAATAACATACTTAAAACCTGAACTATGAATAGAAATTAAAGGCTATAGAGAATTTTTTTCCTCATTTTTGTGAATTATACCAGTTGTCTTCCTACTTTATAGCTGTCTTTTATCTTCCAGCAGTGACACCCCCATCTGACTTATGATCTCTCCACAGGAAGTCATTGAGTGACACAATAGAGTTAATGAATTGGTCTTTCACCTCCAAAAACCTGATCTAAATGCTAGCCTGAGATAATGAGCATGATGGAGTTCAGTAATGTCAGCAGAGTATTAACTTCTGTTTAAAGGAAGAATGAGCACTGGCAGGAAAATGGATTTTAAGAGAGATTTGGAGCAATTGCACCTGCATGCATTATGGCAACTCCAGCCTTCCTTCATTAGAGTCATATTCACATTATCCCTTTGCTATTTGAATAGAATTTGGCAGAGGTTTGTCTGCAGAGTGTATCATTTATCAGGGATCTTTCTAGATATTTAAGTTCCCTACCATTCTAATATCTGAGCACTACACCTTCAGTACCTGGCGGTTCAATGTCACAATACATCTCTACAGAGAATCAGAGAGGACCACTAACCAGTCAAGGCTATTATATTTTATAACAGACATACATAATGGCACTATATTTCAGGAAAACAAAACAAAAAAACCACAAAAACACAAAACACTACCATCTAGGAAATTCTGGGTTAAGTGTAGAAGTCAGCAGGACTGACAGTGTTTATCATTTAACCACAGAAAGGCCAAATACAGTGTACTTCACTGAAGATTGCTATCCCTGCTGTAGGTGGATTATTGGGATGTCCTGGAGGCCTTCAGGGGTAACTCCACAGAGTATCTACTGAGGTAACACCTTAACTCATTTTTGGAGCCACTCCCTAGCTCCAGCTACATCAAGAAGTCAAACAAAAAAGGAAAATCCCAAGTAGCAAACCTCAAAACTCACCACCAGCAAAAACAAGTCCAAAACAAGTAAAACCTTAACACAATAGGAACAGCAGCAGCTATTCCTTCCTCACATTTATCCCCACTGAATTTCTTTCCCTGTGTATGTCCTGTGTCTTTGGGAGAGATGGTGATATTCCTGACTGCTCCTCAAAATAAGGGAGAACAAGATACTCAGAGTAGCTCTGCTGTTGCCTTAACTGTTTTATTTCCCTCACACAACAAAATTCAAGCTTTTACCTCAAAAAAACAACAGCAACAACAAAACAAAACTGAAACCAACCAACCAAATAAACTCCACCAAACCCAACCTAATCCAGACCAAGCAAAACCAAACCAAAAAAACCCCATAAATCAGGTATTTGCAAACTAGCCACTGAAGTTTATCAATAGAACCCTCAAAAATCAAAGGGAGCAAGGATTTTAGAGCAGTGACATAGTTGGTACCACCATGTGTACACAGAAAAAAACATGATTACCTCCTAGCCAAATAAGCTTTTCTTTTTCCTGAGAGGCAGCAGTATCTGAGTAATTTGTTCCCTGCACAGTCATTGGCTCCTCACACTCTTACACAGACTGACATTTATGCACTCACCAGTTCTGTATCTCTCTGACTTTAGGCTTCCAATACCAGTGAAATATATCTATAACAGCAGGCAGACTGTAAACGGTTTACAGGCTGGTGTTCTGTTAGCTTGACCATTCCCATCTTTTTTACTTTCTTCTTGTTTTAACATTGGTTTGGGCTGTTTGTTTGTTTGTCTTTCACAGCTTTTGTTTCACCCCTAATTGCAGTCCATAAACAGCTTTAATATAGCTTTGTCCTCCTCTTGTGCTCTCCTGCCTTCCCTCCACAGCTGCCTGCAATTCGCACCAAAAGGCTGGTTCAGACCCTCACTGTGCACGTGTTTATATCCAAGTTTATCCGAGCCCAGACTATGCCTGTCTCCAATCAAAGGTTAATTTTAAACTTAAGCAGATGTTTGTCCCCAGAGTTTACACAGTTTATATATTTAGAAGACAAATGTTCTCTTGGCTTTTGTTATTCTATATTAAACAAGCCAAATTCTCTTCGGGTGGTATGACCGACAGGGAGCAGGCAGTGGTGTTTGTGCTCAGCCAGTGCCAGGGGGCAGCTGAACCACAGCAAACCTGCACCCGAAGCCAGGCAAGTCCCTGTGTGTGGATACCTGCCCAGTGCTACACTTAGAGTATTTAGTCTTGCCCCTCAGGGTTTGTTTCAGCCGCAAGGATCAGCCCACATCCACCAGGTATATTATTTTCAGCCCTGGATGGCTTTGCTTTTGTCAGAATACAAGTGGAGAAAATGCCCCTGGATGTGTGAAGCAGGACCTCAGTCTCTTCTCAGTTTGATCTCCAGTCACACAGCTTAAAAAGAAGGTTTCTCAGATGTAGCTGTTAAGCAGATGAGCTCTCTACTATATCCTTACACCTGGTAAAGCTGAGCTGCTCTCGAATAGGTTTGAAGGTTTTGTTTGGGTTTGTTCCTTTTATCAGGTCTGTAGAGCTTGGTGTAGATGACTTGCCCTGGTGGTATGACCTAGAACTTGCTCCAGGTGGCAGGAACAGAGCTCTCAGCAGGGCACTGATGTGTCAAATGCTGAGTAGGCACCGCTGAAATGCTGAACGAGGCACACAGGAATTGTCCTGTGCACCAGGGAGTGGATATCGCGTGTGGGACATGCAGACATGCAAGCTTCAAGACCTGCAGAGCCTGACATAAGCACAGCCCAGGAATCACTGCTTTAGAGTGCATATGTGTGGGGGAGAGGAGGAATGTAATGATGCTTGGAAAGGAGTTAACTTCTGCTTTTTCTGCCTGCCTATTCACTCCATTTGTTCTGTGCTCCAGCTGAGAAGGAATCTCTCAGATGTAGCAGTACATACTGTCACGGCACATTTGCTCAACTATGCTAAGCTTTGTTGTAATTTTGAATCATCTTAGATGTCTTTTTGAACTTTTTTTTGTATTTTTTTTAATTTAAAAGAGCATTGTGATAAGATTTAGAGGCTTATTAGGATATATGAGGAGTATATCAATATGTCAGAAGTTTGTCAGTTAATTTCTTTCAAAAGTGCGTGGCAGATCAGTGGAAAGGAAGACTCCTTGCCCTGTTCTAGCTTCATAGACTAGGTCTTCCTCTGCCTTCTGGAGTTACCACCTTCCCCAGAAATTCATGGAGATGACCAGAGAAGGGAGGATTCACAACTCAGGGTAGAACAGGGCAGACAGAGGGATAAATTCATCAAGGAAATAGCACAGAAAACAGGATTAGGTGGCTCTGAAGAGAACATCAAAATCATAGCCAAAACAGGACATGAGCTAAAAAATCACACTTCCCTAAGGTTTGAAAGTGGGCAGTGTGGACACTTGGAAAGTCACTGAGTTGTGAGTGTGAAACCCAGACTGGTTGTGAAGGCTGCCTCTGCTGTGATACTATGGACTGGAACACCCTCAAATAAATTATCTTCTGTCTTCCCTTTTAGTTTTGAATTTTCTCAGATTTAAAAGTATGCTCTTCTAGCATCTGTTCACAAATAAACTGGCTTCTAAATATATAAATATATATCTAAAACTATTTTGAGAGTGGAGACTTCCAAGAAAGTAAGAAAGAAAGATTTATACATATCCACTTTTTGTTGTGGTGTATTCAGGATGAGCATCTAAACAGTTCCAAAATGTATCTCCAGTCCTTCTTGGTGACAGTAACTGGAGCACTAACTGTGCTGGAGGGAACAGGTTCAGGTTCTGCAGCTTCATCCTGCTGCTTGTTTTGCTGAAGTCAGTTGACAGTGGAAACTGAGCAGACAAAAACTCAGAGACTTAAGAGTAGACTTGTTTTTGCCTTCCTTCTCTCTGAGCATTGTATATTCACAATTGGATTTCAAAATATAGCTGTCCAGAATATCTCATGTCTGGATATACTCAGAACAAAATAAGAAATGGCAGAGCCACCTTTTACATGGTGCTGTGGTCAGGTTAATAAATCTTGCGAGCTTTTAAAATAGTATGTCATACTAAATAGTGTTATGTAGCTTCTGCATCTTCGAAGATTTGCATCCAGTCAGCCAAAAACATGCAAAGATCATTTTCATCATCAGAATACCAAGTAATGTACCCTAAAAAAATTTGCATTTGTGCCAAAAATATGTACACAGAATAAGTAGTTATATTTCCCAGCTTTATGTTTATTTATTAGCAAGCTAACAGAAATGGCTTTGTTTTAAAACCAGCAACCATGTCTATTAAAAGGTATAATACACCAGAAACATTAAAATAGCCTTATAGGAATACACAGTACGTCTCTGGTGATAATACTAACTGTGTGCCTTGTGCATATAATTTTGTTTGCATGACAGGCTAGCAGAGTTCTGCTTCTTTTGATCACATACATGGTGGAAAATTGACCAGATTAATGTTCTCTTGACAAGCTGAGATTTTGGATACTCTGATCAGTGTTTTAGCGACCAGTGTAAACATATCCTATGTTTTTAGCTGGCAGTGAAATGGCTCTGAAGCTGTAAAACAGGAATGAAATACAGGCTGTGTTTGTAAAATGTTGAGGATAAAAATAAGAGAAGGCAAGTAGTGATTTTAAAGCATTGGTAGAATGTTTCCTAAAACTCAAACTCAACCATAAACCCCAGGAAAATGTACTTTTACACTTTCTTAAGAAGTGCAGTGTGCCCTGTTCCTTAGGGGAGGAAAAGTGGCTCAGCAGTGCTGCCAGGTAGCAAAGAGCTCTCGACCACCCAGCATTTAATGAAGAGGTGGCTGTGAAGGGAGAGGTGTCTTCCTTCTGTAAGAAAGCTACCTTTTGTTACTTGAAAGCATTTTTCACATTTTTTCATGGGTTCAGACTACCCAGAGTTTTCTGTCCCAGGATTAATTTCCATTTTTGTGACGTTGGAGAGCTCCATAATTCACATTGAGAAACAGAAGCACGCTGTGAGGAGTCCAGAGATTTCAGTTAAACCTCATTCACATGGGAAGTTATTTGTAATCCCTGAAAATGCAAGACAATTATTTTGCCAGTTTTCAGACCTAACCAAACTGAAGAGACCTCAAGGTGTTTATCTCAGGCCTAGAGCACAGTTTAGCTATTAGTGCCAGTGATGATTTTTAAGCAAACTCTCCCTGCTCAAAATAGGCATATCCCTGTTTTCAGGATCTGAGAGGCAGGATGCAGTGAAGACAGGGTAAGAACAAGAATGTTCTGCCATAATGAACAGAAAACCTGCACTGATCTCAGAATGATGAAATAGAGAAGATCCTCCTGAGCTAGTGGTAGGAGCAAACAGAAGCTTCTGCCTCTTCAGTTTACTGCATCTGAGACATGGAGATAGTTTGGATTTGTTGATGTTGTCATGCTGCAACATGCACTTACTCTGGAGTTTCTACTATCATTGTGGCCTTGAGAAAGGTGAATTAAAGATTTAATATAATAAGTTTATTAGGTGGTCTACTGGCAGTGCTCATTTTCAGTGGAGGAAAAGGAAGTTTTCAATTCTTTCTAAATTTAGGGAGATAATAGATCTGAAAGAAAGAGTAATTCTGTGGTGTAGGTCTTGAACTTTGCAGTCGTATAGTTCGCTATTTTTGATTTAGATTCAATTTTGAGTACAGAAAGCAGATTAGAAATCCACAGTGTGGTTTCAATAGCTTCTTTGAAGTTAAATTTGACTCATGTGGTTACTGCTACTGGGTTTTGTTGCTCAAACTGTCTGATGAGTTTCCTATGTAGATTTATTGAAAATCATTGCTTAAAACACAGTTCTCCCTAGAACACCTATAAAAACAAAACAGATGAAGTAAGAAATGAGGGAAAAATAATACTAAAGAATATAATTATACTTAAAAGGATAGAAAATTATGGAAACAAATTTAATAATGTATTTTCCAGTTATTTAGAGAACATTGAAACCCAAGTAATTTCTATTACTACTTCAGCATTTGAATCTAGTGTTAATGGGGAGAAAAATGGATTTTGAAAGTTTGGCGAAAAAAATACATCTTATTTCTGAAAAATCAACAAAGGCTATTATCTACAATTAGTGTGGCAGAACAACAGCAAACTGTAGGACATTTAGTGAAAGAGAACAGAATAACGTGATGCTTGTATGCCATGTAAGTACTGGTCCCCTCTCTGAAGGCTCATGGCCCACTGGCACCTTGGCCCAGGAAGGAACAGCACCATTAACTGCAAAATAACTTCATTGCAAGTAAAATCCCATTTGGAGGAACTGCTTAATTCTGACTCTGCACCATAAAAGCAAAACATATAAAAGTACATTTTAACTTGAGTATTCAACTTCTTCCCTACCTTCTTCACATGGAAAAAACTTATTACTCTGCTGTCCCATGAATCAGTTTTGTCACCCTATATTTTTCATAACTGAAAATGAAAAACAAAATAAAAGTCCTTGTCAAAATTTAAGACTTCCTTGCCTTCACTGCAGGCTTCTCAATATAAAGAAAACCTTAGTCTCCAGATATGTGTACTCACAAGAAGTAAAAAATTCTAAAACAATGTTTTTAATCAGAATTTAACAACCACATTTGGATGCTTTCCTTCTTTACAACTTGGTAAGGAACTAAATCAGATGGCTGAGTGAGTGACTTTGAATGTGTGTCACACACCAGAAGAGGGACATGGAATTAAGAGCAAGCTCAGGGGAAGTGGTTTGTGCTGGTGCCATTTTCTAGGTGTGGCAAAGGGCTTGTTTACATAGTCAGAGGCAAGTGGGAAATGCCCCAGCTGGCAGGGAGTGTTCCTTCATAGACAGAACTAACAACTGGCGGATTTGTTGTGATCAACTACATAAGAAAATCCCTGAAAATGAAGGTGGATATTTGTATAGATCCATAAACACATTCTATTTACTTTTTAATTTTTTTTTAAATATTATTTATTTAAGGGCATGCCATATGGACATTTTACTGTTTCCTGTTAACAGTATATATATGCTGCCTGTGATCATTACCCTGGAACAGAAAAATTGGAACTTAGAAAGGATTTTGTTAATAAGCCTTTCCTAAATGACACTTTTACAGTCCACCTCTCAAAGGAGTACAGTGCCAACTTTGTTGTGAGGCAGATGGTAGTGAAAAAGGTGGATGTGACTCTGATCATTTAGCAGGGAAATTAATTTATGTGGTACTAACCAGCCTCCAAATTGGGTTTATTGGCTCATTACAGTTTCTCCAAAACACCAAAGCTTTATGTTTTAAAGAAGCTGAAGGTTATTTTCAGGATATTTGAGAGAAAGGGAGAAAAAAAGAAAGTGAGAAGCAGAGAGAGAGAGAGAGTTGAAGATTGAATGATGAGGATCTGTATTAAAGGTAAAATGACAACTTTAATGGAAATTTCAATGAAGGACTTCGCAGATCATCCAAAGAATGTTGAAGAAATTCTCATGTCTGGTAGTGAAATGCATCTTTAGCCACCTTTCACTGTTGTAGTATGAGTGTTCTTAAATTATTAACATCGTGCTTTTGGCATCAATACACCTTCATTGCACAAAGTAAATTAAATGCACCGTGGTCTAGCATTGCAACATATAGGTACTATGCCATTTTTTTTAATAAACAAAAAATGTAGATGTCCTTATCGCAGAATAACTCTGTGTCTGTTTAGTATAATAAAAAGAGTAAATTCAGGATAAACCTTGGACAGCAAAATGGAGCTCATGCTTTATGTTTCAGAATTTTATGTCAGATGGGTAATCCTTATATTTTCTCTACTTGTGGCATGCTATGGCCCATCGTTATCCTAAGGACAATTAGGAGCCTTTACTACCAGCCTGCCTGAGGAAACAATAGTGTTCCTAGATCTGGTGCTTTAAACTTGATTGCCTCACTTCCTTCAAAGTAATGATTTGTGCATGTAAATTACCTACTCTGGAAAGGATTTATGTAATTACAATATGCACTCTGATGAGATTTATAAAAATTCCTTAAAATTTAATTCTGAAATTTTATTGGGATGCTGTAGTCATCTGTTTAATAATTTTTTTGACATTTCATGGAATATTCTACAACTATGAGACTAATAAAACACTAGCCTGTGACTTGGTTTTAGAAATCTTTTCTTACACTCTTACTGGGAGGGACCTAAAGATCATCTAGTTTCCATCCCCTCCTATGGACAGGGACACTTTTGCTAGACCAGAGACTACTCTCAGTTTGAATCCTTACTCCTTTTCCTGTCACCACATGCTCTTGTAAACAGTCTCTCTCCATCCTTTTTGCAGGCTCCCTTCAGACACTGGAAGGTCACAGTCAGGTCTCTCTGAAGCCTTCTCTTCTCTGGGCCAAATTCCCTAATCATTTCCTCGTAGGAGGGATGCTCCATCCCCCTAATCATCTTGGTGGCCTTCTGTGAACTTACTCCAACAGGTCAATGTCCTTCCTGTGCTGGGGAACCCAGAGCTAGATGCAGCACTGCAGGTGGGGTCTCACCAGCACTTAGTTCATGTTTAACTCAGTAGAAATTATTTGGGTACTATAAAGTTAATTTCCAAGGGATTTTTTTCAAGAACAAGTGGTATTTTAGTCTTTCTATTTTTATCACAGTATTTTTTTTTACCTTCATGGAGTGTAGACTATAAAAATATTAGCAGTTTGTATCCAGGCACACCTGCACAGAAGCACAATTCATGATGTGGGTAATACTCCCAGATTAGGATAACTCCTTCATATCTGTTGGATGGGCTTTTTATAGATCCTGCACTACAACCTGAAATTTGCAGGATGCACATGATTGTGCTTTCCACTTGAAACAGGGGCACTCTCATGGTTTCCTTATTTTCATTCTGTGAGCTTAAATTTTTCATCAGAAATAGAATCACTGAAAATTTTCAAAAGGAACAAGATGATGAGAGCCAGAAGTCTGGGGGGATTTCATGGCTTTTGAATTTTAAGGAAGGGTTATTTATATTGTCAGGTGACTTGAAATTCCTTTTCAAAAAATGAACAAAAATTTCTGATGCTTTTTGAAAGTGGAAATGTTGCATAGAGGCTCATATGTGTCTTCTATTGCATTTCAATCCTGTACTAATACTCATTTTCTCCAGAACAGATTGTCTGTAATTAGTTGAAATAAATACCTGCTATGGAGTTTAGGACATCCTCCAGAAAGACTTGGCTGGAATGAAGGCTTCCCAAATCCAAAATTGAGACTTAAAATAGTCCTCCCTAATCATAGGAATATTTATATTTGACAGCTCAACCTTGTTTGACATGGAAGTTTTCAAGGCCTATGCTTCTAGTCCACTTTTCTAGAAGTAAATTAAGTTTGTCTCCCCTTCATCCTGTTTTTGCCAGCCTGATTGGGTTTCTCATAAAGTCTCACATGTGGGATGTACAAAAGCTGTGATTACTTTATTTAGAAAATGGATGTGGTAAAAGCTGTACAAAAGCTCAGAGTTCAGAGCATCTCTGTAGGTGCACACCTTCTTTGCAGAGGACAATCCCCTCCCATGGTATTACAAAGAAGAGTTTTTTTCTCCAGTTCTGCCTCAGTCAGCAGGTGTAGATCAAAGTGGTTGAAGTGGTCAAGATACATTGGATTCATAAGTACAAAAATTTCCTCTCTGCTGGTTAAGCTTTCCTTTTGATTACAACCTAATCCTTCCATAATTTATACTGAAGACTCTCTACCTGTTCCAGTTGCCTGACTTCTTCCAAGCATCAATATTGTTGCAAACTTTTGAAGGGCAATTAGAGACAAAAGAATTGCATATAAAGCCTGGTGAAGTGAAATGGAGCAAGGAAAGAGAAGGACTTCTTATCAAATAGTTTTCAGTAGCACTACTGGAGTGTGGAGGAGCTCCCTGTGAAAAGCTGTGGTAGTTCAGTTATCCGAATAAAATGCAGCTGTTGTGTAGAAGAGATGCATGTACCCCTCTTGCAGCATCATACGTATGTCCTCCTTGCCTGTAATTAAAGGCTGACTTTGAATGCTGAGATCTGAGTCTCTCCAGATGCTGAGGTGGAATCTTGAGGAGTCCAGTAACAAGCAACAAAACACAGCAGATAGTAGTTTATACTTTGGGGTGGAAAAAATGCAAATGGGCCTGTTCCATGAAACGGTGCAGGTCACAGCCTACAAAAGATAAATGAGTCTATGGTATCATACTCAGAGCTTCCCATGGGAACATTTTGTAGGATAGTATAATAAATATGACCCCGAATGTGAACCTTTTGGACCAAAAAGTCTACACACTCCTTCCCAGTTTAATTCCTTTTCTATTCAAATGCTGATCTCCACCTACAATACTATATTCTCATTTGATTTAAAGAAAGGAAAAGGAAATAGAAAGGAACCAAACACTTTAAATGACTTTTAAAAATCCCATACACTATATTTTTAATGATTATAATTTGAATAGATTATCTCTTAGTTGAAAAACTGCAGATAAATAGAATTCATAAAGCCTAGATCACACTTTTTGGAGTCATTTAGTAAACATTGCCACTCCAGGTTTTAAGAGACTATTTGAAGCATATCAAAGACAGATTTTCAGAAAATGGCAACATTTCATCTAAAAAGGCTGAAAAGCTGAGAGAATTTGTATTTTTCATCCTGGAGAAGAGAAGGCTTTATGATGTCTTAACTGAGGCCTTCCAGGATCTATAGAGGGCCACAAGAATGATGGAGAGAGGCAATTTAAAAGAGCATGCAATGACACGACAAGGGTCAATGGCTCCAAAATGAAAGAGGGTTGGTTTAGATTAGATTTTAGGGAGAAATTCTTTAGTGTGAGGATGGTGAGGGACTGGAACAGATTGCCCAGAGAAGCTGTCAATGGCATGGGAGTAATAACTAGATCATCCTTAAGGTCCTTTCCAGCTCAGGCCATTCTAGGATTCTCTGAAGTCTGATGTGTTTCTCCTCATGCTTCACAGTGTTCCAGGTCTAGGTGTGCAAACAGGCAAGGAAGGCATGCAGAATGAGATGGGTGCCTTGCTAATGGTGGGCATCTCTGTGCAACACGTTAGAGCAGTTCTCTGTAGAGCCACCCTGTGTCTGCCATCACTAGTGAAATGCAAGGGCTTGCAGGATGAAGTTTACCAGAATATCTAATTTCCACTGCTTTAAGTCCCATTTCTGAAGTGCCTTTGATTTGCTTTACCACTAGAGTCTGTCACAAGACACGTTCTGGGAAGATTATGTGGTCCAGGACATTACATGATTTGAACTTGATCCTTGTGCAGGTGCTGTGCCTCAATAACTTCTGCCAGGCTACCCCTGAAGATAAAGTGTCAGCTGCTATGGGAACCACACACCAAAGTGGCTCTGCAGGACCCTGTCTGGTGTCCTGAAGTGCTGGCAGTAGGCCAGCATGAAACAGCTCAGCTAGCACTGTGCATTTTTTCCCCTAAAAATACTTGGCATCTCTTCTCTTCTTGGTATCCTGCTGTACTAAAAGTCAGTTCCTTGTACTTTTGGCAATACCCACATTAGGTCTTCCCCCATCTGACTATTGCTTATGCCCTAGTCCTAAATCACAGAGTCTGCAATAGTAGCTCAGAAGTCTATTTTGTTTCTTTAACCCCAAGAAAGGGTATTTAACATGTTTTTTCATTGTTGGGGACATACTCTATCAAAATCATTAAACCTTGAGTATTTATTTACCTTATATATAAGTTTGCTGACATTAGGAAAGACAAGGGAGTCTATTTGTTAGTGAGTGTTTTTTGTATGTACCCTGGCTTCTTTAATTCTTGACTGTCAATCACTCATTGTCTTGGTTCATTACACAAACCAATTCTTAAGACTCACCACAGCAGGAATTGTTTTCACTTTTGTTCTGATAATGGAACCTGATTTGGGAAAACTCAGTGGAAGTCGTTTAAGGAGCCTTAGCTTCAAATGAAAAATATGAAACAATTTATTTTCCATTGGGGAAAAATGTGGGTTGAAGAAAGAAAAAGGCAGCAAAAGAAAGAAATGGAGTTAGATATAGAATCACAACTCAATCCAGAGTGAGAGAGCCTAAAATACTACAGGAATAATCCAGGTAATAAACCAACAGTCTGAGAAACCTACAGGGAGTTTCCAAAACATTTTGTCTTTGGAAAAGATAAAAATAATTTCCATAGAATTATATTCATGGGCTTATAACCAACAAAAAGATCACATACTATGTTTTCAGCCAACTCTTTCTCCAATGTGGCTGAATAGAAGTTGGTAAAGCCCTTCTTTCAGATAAAAGACGTTGTTCTGCAGCTCATACAGCAGAAATAGCTTTGTTTCAAACCCTGTTGTAACCATCCTAAAAAGGATTGCTCTCTATCTTTGATACACAGCTGTATATCCAGGTAACAGCACCACTACAATGTTTGGTTTGTTCAGAGTTGAGCTTGACAAATAAGCCTCTCTAAAAATTCAATATCAATGACAAAACTTTTGTCTCTTAAATTTCCCACAAAAGCTTCTGTGAGGTTTCTTTCATATTATTTTTTGTAAATATTCCTTAGAATATAGGGAACAGAAGAACCAGAACTCATTATTTGCAATTCACTTTATGAGTAGCATTTGGTTTTAGCTTCATGGATATTCATTGTGGTATCAAATCACCTTGTGTCAACAAATTTTTTCATTTCAGTGAAGCAAAGGGATTAAGTCTCAGGAAAACAAGTCAGAAAAACATCACAATTCTAAGGAATATAAAATTTTTGTTAAATAGTTCTATTATTACCAGTGAAAACAAAGTACAGCAATTTGGTAAAACTAGGTTGTCAAGCACTTAATCCATTATTCTTGGGAATTCCATGAATTACTATGTTTTTTAAAAAAAAATATGGAAGCACTGAAAATAGTTTGTAGTGTAGCCAGTACTTGAAAACTAACTAGGCAGGCCAGATGAAACTGTTGTTAAAAGCAAAATATTAACCACTGAAATACTTGAATCCTTCTCTTCGAGGGGTGATTGGGAACCGTGAGAAAAAGAGCTTACAAAAATCCCAATCCAAACCCTCTGCACTGCTTTCCGGGCAATGTATAAGACCAAGCAGGAATATTTTTAGGCTGAAAAACCTGGAATTTCTTCATGTCCAGCCCCACCTGAATAATATGGCTCTGAACTTCCTTAATGAGGGCCCCCTTGCAGCTCTTCATAATGGCAAGGTCCTTCAGAGTTTCTTTGGATCATGACACTCCTAACAACACCCCAGCCGTCAAGTTTCTGCACTCAGCAAAATCCAGATGGATTCAGAGTTGAGGGTACGAGATAATTAACCTTGAAATCTGTTTCCATCCTCTTTGAAGTCCCATATTCACAACTGTCAGAAAGCACAGGTAGAAATACTGCTCAAAACATGAGCAAATACTTTCTGTTGCTTAATGCAACCAGGGTTGTACACTCTGGAGTAGCTGGTTGTAGCTGTGGAAAGATGTGTTGCCTAAGGGTTTGAACTGAAGGAGAAAGAGTTTGCAAAACTCAGTTACACTGATATTAATAGAATACAGCCAGATGGTGCAGTCATCAATAATCTAAAAATATCCCTGGTGCATAGTCAAAAGCAAAGTAGCATGAAAATTAAAGTAAAAAAATTGCACTCACCAATAATGTCCTAAAAAACCTTTAATGGCACCCTATGTCTGCCGAAAGGTCAATGCATAGAGACAGTGAAAGCCTTTGGCTGTGGGAAGTCATTGAAAGAGGAACTTTCCCATCACCTCCCTGGCTGATTTTAGTGTTGTGTTCTTGAGCAAGTGAGTTATAATAAATACTTCAAACAGTGACTTTAAATGACACCAATTTTTTTGTTAAAAACATGCACTCATCCTTCTGTATACCTGGCCCACTAATGAGTCAAAATTCCTGTGACAAGCCTGATTCATCACTCCTGTGTGGGTTTTGATATTGTTTCTAAACCCTTCTGCAGAAGAGGCAAAAATTTACCATTCTGGTACAGTCCCATTTGTGCAACTATTGGCAACTGTCTTAAGATAGAGTGGTAATCAAAATAATTCTCATCAAAATCAGAATATAGGTATTTATGTTTATATGTAAAGCTATGGCAGTACCATAACTAATACATATAAATTTGATAGTTACTCAAGTTATTTATATATATATACACATACATGCATACATGCACATGTTTTTGTGAGCAATGATCCACCCTGCCATCTGCATAGAAATAGTTCAAGATGTCAGCTGCTAAATTTTTGCCTTACTGTGAACCTCTCCATCTAAGACTGTGGTTGATTGCTGAATTAAAGAAAGTAAATTAAGCACTAAGCAATAAGCCCAATGTTTATTTCAATGTTTATTTAAATGCTAATAAGATTGTTAATATTTTTATAAAAATTTATGAGGAAGTAGTCCACATTTAAGCCTTAGCAATTAGTTAATGCAAACTTTAAATTCAACATTAACTAAGGGAAAAAAAAATTACATGTATAAGGGTTATTTTTTAAAACCCTTACCTGGGATGATCTAGAGTTTGATTTTCTCTAGGCCCAGGGGAGGAAACACCACCAAAAATAAATCAATTTTTCTTCTCCTAATCCCCAAAGAGAAAGGCTGATGCAGTACATTTTTATTTTCTGCACATAAGCTATTTCTCACTAACTCAGTCTTTTTATAGTACATGTCAAAAGACAAGTAGGATGGGTTTTGTTGGTGTTTTTCTTCCCCCCACAGGTATTCCCTAGCAAAGGATTTGGGAGCTTTTGTTCTATGCAAAGTCAGAATCTCCTGTATGCCTTCAGAGATCTACATGTACAGTCTCTGTATAAGAAAGAGTACATGGAATTTCTCAGGGCATGTCAGCTTTTATGAAACTGAGCATTTCTTCAGTAACAAGAGAAGCAAATAGAAAAAGACATGGCAGGAGATTATACTTGTTAAGTGGAAGAAATAGCACAACTGCCTGCCACAAAGCCACCTCAGCCCCACGACTGCCTGTGTAGCTCAAAGAGATAACTCAAACCAGCAGTGCTTGAAATAGTGATGTACAGGAAATACTCAATAAATCTTCAGAGCAGGAGAAGATCTAAAGATGTTTTCCTTGGTTTTGGGGATTTTTTGTTTGGTTGGTTGGTTTTTGGATTATTTTTTTTTCCTTTGGTTTTGGTTTTTTCTTGGCTCACATTCCCATAATGTTCTGTTCTGACAACCTTCTCACAGATTTCCCTTTTCCAAAGAAGCTCAAGGCTGGGATACTGAGACCACATGAACTTGCTTTGTCAGTGGTGGCTTTTCTAAAATATGGAAAAAATTATTTTAGGGAAAGCAGACACCATGAAAATGGGAAGTGAGATGGAGGTTGCGATGTAAAGTTTGGGATGTGCTAAAGATGACACTACATGTAGAACACTCCCATACATGACCATAAGAAATGCCCAAACTATTAAAGAAAAAAATACCATTTTTAAAATGCTTGAGCACTGCTGAGAAGGAAAACATTTGAAAGAAATTAGTAGATAAACAAAGGCTACTTTTGCTCAAGAGAGCAGGCAACAAAGACAAGGTGTTCTGCTCAGCCTCGTGTCTCACTATAGATGCATATTATATAGAAATGCAGCAACATCAGAAGCATGTATAAGAATGATATATGTGCTGATTTTTTATTGGTGTAACCAACAGTTGAATCTAGCCTGGATTTATGCTGTTCTATGCAAATCTTCAACAGTGGTTTCTTGGTATGATATTTATTTCTTTTCCTCAAAGCTATTCACTCCTTGAACCATTTCAGAGCAGAAAGGAGCTGCCCTAAATCACACTGAAAGACTAGCAAGAACTGAAATGAAGGTAAAACACATAATTTTTATAAACCTTTATTTATTTTTTATGCAAAAATAAGACTAGAGATGTTACAGCTGTTCTTACAATACAATACTTCAGCAGCTGTAAAACCTGACACTTCTTTTTTGGTGCCACCCAAAAAAACAATTCAAAGGGCCAAAATATCCTCATTACCAGAATCCTGTAATCAAAGGCTCACAGTGCCCATGAGAGATACTCAGAAAACATTTGGATTTATATGTTAAAAAAATGAAAAGGAACACATTATGATTTGTTTTTTGTTTTTTTAAAACCAATGAAAACCAATTTGTTTCAAAGTGATTCATTGAAAAAGCCTGAACACCAATATGGTGTTGGGCCTGTTTTATGCTTCCCTTTTTTTCAGACAGCTGGTGATACCCTTATTTCTATGAATAATTTTTTATTCATGCTCACTTCAGGGATGATTTCTGAAGTTACCAGTGGTCCTTGTGAAGGAAAATCACTTTTGAGCATCCAACTTTTAAGGATAAATTTTTGAAAGGCACATAAGTGACTTAGGATCCTACACTAATTTTCAAAAGTGATTTAAGCCCCCCTAGCCTAGTTTCCTGACAGCCAGAAAGATTTAGGATTTGAAGGGATTTATTTAGATGGTTTTCAGCATTGTTTGGCAGAGATGCACAACACAACTCCTCAACTGCTCACAGCTTGGAATTTCAGCACCAACTTGAGTGTCTGTTTGCAGCTTGGGATCCCTACATGGGAATTGCTAAGCTTGTAAGAAAGGGATTTTCAGCTTTTTAAGGCAAACAGCTGAGCGAGGAAGCTGCTTGAATTAGCCAATAGTGCAAGGCTGAAGAATGGGGCTTATGTGTCTGAGCAACTGATGTGATGCCAGTTTAGAGGTGGCTCCCCTCGCTCAGGATCCTTGGCTGGGAGCTCTGCTGGACCTGGGCACTGCAGCCAAGTCAACTACTTAAGCAGCCTGTGCCCTAGTTGTCAAAACCTCTGTGTGTCTTGAAGGCTGTCTCTGCTCACTTATTCTACTACTCTCATTATCCCTCAGCTGTCAGGTAGGCTGGAGTTGGGCTTTTCTCCCATCTAGAGGTGTCCCTGTATTGTTTTTTCTGCCATGGTGCTGGGAGACAGGCAGCCTCAGGCATGCTGAGGACACTGCTGGATGGGTAAGCCAGTAATAGAAGGATATTGTTTAGATAGAAGGATATACATGTTTGGATATCCAGGCTAAAACCCTGGTGTCCGGGCTTGCCAGATCTTTGCTTGAGGCAGGGCTCAGAGCAGCTCATTACTGTGGTGCTGAAGTTGAGATTGGGCTGATTTGAATGTGCTGGATAGCAGCAAGTGAGAAGTTATCATTACTGATTTGCACTGATGGATTCACCGTGATCTGGTTTTAAAATGCTCAGTGGAGCCTCTTCAGGTGCACAGTTTGATTGTGTGACCTGTCTCAAAGGAAGTTGTTTTTGGAAATGGAATTTATTACCATAACTTGTTTATGCTGGGATCCCTCAAGGTGATCTATAGCACAGTATCACACAGCATGTGACTAAATAATAAGTGAGTAAATAATAAATGACTAAACATGTAGGTATCTGAATTTATGTAGGTAGGTGAATCTGAATCTTACAAGCTTTAAAAATAATGGATACTTATCAGCATCCTCTAACTCCTCAACTTACAAACTTAACCCATAACGTCCCTGAAACTCTCGGGGTTTCAATTGGAAGTCGTTCTGAGCATCTGAATTGCAGTTCACAGATTTGAACATTCAATTATAAAAAAATATTAAAAAAAAATTCTAAAAATAGCTTCTTCTGAGATTACTGTTAAGCTATTAACTATTTTGGCAGCTGCATTTTCTATTTTGAGCTTCATTATAATGGAACATGTCTTTGTTGTTTCACAGTTTGTTTTGAAGTCCTGCCATCTATTGGTTTATCGGAGCAATGATCAGGGGGCTGGATGTCTCCCTGTGAAACCCCAAAGGAAAACGGATCTTACAGCATTGAACCTCTAAGCATTAAGAAATCCAACAAGTGAACAGAAATAATTTATCCCCTTTGCAATTGCCAGATAATTTTGTAGTGCTATATTTGCACCCCATATGGACAAGGCAGTTGCTAAACCTTAGTTTCTCTCCTTTTGAATTTAGGGGAAAAAAATCCTCTTCAAAGATCAAAACACTGAAGCCCTGGAACCTTATTCAAAGGATTTGCAGACTACACTAGAAAAATGTACATATGTTCATTGATGCAAAATAGTTTTTAAATATACAGATATGCATGCACTACATTTACTTGTTTTGAGCCAAATTGTGCATAAATAACTTCTCTCATAGCTGCAAACAGATCAATCACTTTGTCTGTATTTGCAAATGCCTTCTTGTGTACCACTAATGCACTGAGTGAATATTTTAGAGTCCTCTTGTAGCTTATATTAATGTTATCCTGCTATCACACTACTTTCAAGGTCTCTACTACAACACTAAAAGCTGGTAACAATAAGAGTATCTGGGTAGTGAAACAGAGAACACATGGAAGTTAAGAATTACATGAACAGTGCAGGACAAAATCAAGGAGTAAGTATCACCTATATGGGAGCAGAAGTAAACACTGGGTGAAAAAATGTATTTCTAGACCTTCTGGTCTAGATATTTGAAATTTTTCTATGAAAGTGAGGATTTTTCAAGACATAGCTCAACCTGCTTTTAACCTTAACTTTTCTTAATGGTTTATTCAGGAGATGTTTCACTTTTGGACAGTGACCTTTGTCACTTCCACTGCCTGATTTCTGCCTGGTATTCTTCATGGCAAAATAAAACAAATAACCACGTGGGGAGAAGAGACTGGCAGCTACTGAGGGCTAGTCAGTCAAGCAGCCTCATGCTTTCTCTGCTAGTACCAAAGCAGTATAGGCAAGTGTACAGAAGAAGCAATGATCAACTTGTCACAGCTGCGACATAGACTGTATAGAATAAGGCATTATTGTCAACAAAGCTTGCCCTGACAGCTCAATCAAGTTGTGTTATGCTTATTCATGCAAAAGGATCTGCATGAAGAAGACAAAATATTTTAAGAAAAGAGCTTAAAAAATATATCACCCACAAGAAACTTCCAATTAGTTAACGGTTCTTTAAATACCAGGGATAGGAAACTGCTTAATTCACAAGGCTTGCTGTCTTCTGTTCATTATTTTGTGTACCCAAAAGAATTCACTAAAGTGCACTCCACAAGATGACAGTGTGACAAGGGCCAATTTGTGAATAACTTGTCAACAGCTTGAATGAAACTCTAGAAATCCATAACAGGTGCTCAATAGCTATAATCGAGTGACAGATGGATTAGATACATGAAACCACAACAAACTGACTGAATGGGAGAGGGAGAGAGAACGAGGGTGAGAGTGGGGGAGGTTCATTAACTATAGAAGAGAGCAAAAATACATGAATTATTAAAGAAGCAGCATGAGCCAATTTGTGTGGATGCTTCCTGCTCATCTTCAGCAGCCCTGGGAAGAGGAGCTGCGATGCCAGCTACTACACACAGCAGCATTGGTCTGATATCTTGACTCTAGGCAGGGGTGTACCAGAGCTTGGCACTGGCCTTGATTGCAGAAATCACTGTTGTATTTCAGCACACACAAGAGCTGATTCAGCAGCGTACTTGAGCACAGGCCTTGCTCTAAGCATGTGAATAGCACCATTAAGGTCAGCATTAAGTGTGTTAACTCACACAAACACGTTTAAGCATCTTGCTGAATTTTTGTTCTGTACAAAACACAAGGGGATGAACCCCAGCTAGTACAAATTGTTATGAGCTCCCTGGGGACACAAGAGTGTTGGGTACCACTCAGGGGCACAAGCAATGATGGACCAACATTTCTCTGCAGGCTTAAAGGGAGGGGGTTGCCATCTGGGCCAAACCTGGGCCCTCCAGGTCTGTTCCTGTGCCAGCAAACCTAGAGGGTCTCTCTCCATAGCCAGAGGCTGCCTGCACCCATCCTCTATTGGATTTCCCTAGTGGGGGACCCACAACACCATCAGTGCTGGATACCCTGTGTTTTAAGCACCTAGAGCCATTGATAAGCACCCACTGATCACACACAACTTTGTTCCAGGTGTGTCAGGATATTATATTTAGTCTCAGGAGAAACACATTCTACTTAGTCAGTTCTCAGCCTTTATCTTCTACCTGGACCTGACTGCAGGCAGGAGTGAGGCTCCTGTTACTGCTCATCATCTCTCTTCCTCTTCAAAGGGTTTTCCCTTAAATTAAATATTTTACTTTAAAATAAATCTTTGATTTCCTTATTTTTCTCCTGTGCACCCTGCTCAGAGCCACAATCCCAGACTTGCAGTTATTCTATCCAAACAATGCTTTTCCACAGCTACCTATTAAGGGAACAATCAAAACCTTGACAGCTGGTTTGCTTTTATAGAGTCACGTATCTTTTTTGTTCTGTCACAAATCTTGCTGTGCCTAATATCTTCCCTCAGAGAAAAAATTGTGACATTTTGGAACCTATTCAGATGACAAAAAAAAAATACGGTTCTTGAACATTTCTAAATCAGTAGAAACTTGATTTCTATTTCTCTTCTCCATAAAGATAAATACACAGACTAAACTACTGTTTAGAAAAGGAATTTGCTGTGCAGTCATTATCATACCAGAAACCCCTGTGATAATAAAATGCAGCCATTTTGCAGTAAATGTTGGACCCTTGACACCATTTAATTTTCTTGCACTTTGGCCTAATCCTTATGTTTTATGATATATTCTTTCTTGCCACCATCCAGGATACTCTGTTTACCTGAGGTGAGACTGTTCTCTCTGGCTGTGTGGGTAGTGATCCCCAAAATATGACATTAACACACTCAAACTCCCATGTGAACCTTGCATCATGAATTCAAAGTGTCAGAATTAACCCAAGGAAGGCACTGTTTCATACTTGAATACCTTTCAAAAAAGAAAGTTGAGTTTCTAGATTCAGAACAAAGGGAAAAGGCAGTCCTGCATACAAGGATCATGCATTAATGAAATTCTATTTTGTTTCATTTAAGCTCCACTTTGTAGTGTTTCAGCAGCACATAGCTGCTTGCTTTTAAAGATTACCTGAGAAAAAGATTTCACTGATTTTTTTTTTTTTTTCTGGGATGCAGTAATGTTCATCTAAAGATATGACTGGGGGTTGAAAGAGCATAAGATAGGAGATGAAGAGATTGTGAGCTCTGATGAGGGTACTCAGCTGTCACCACTGCCACGGTGGTCAGTAATGATAATATAATAGCTAACACCACTGCTTAGGACAGAGCAGGCAGGCACATGTAGCAAGCAATAAAAGCATATTAAAGGAAATTGCAGATACACAGACAATCAAAACTCTGAGTTTGTGTGCTTGGGTAGTTCTTAACCATTGCTTCTACAAAAACAAAACTAAGATTGAAGAAAGTTTCCTGTTTAGTAAGTGAATTTCCTCATTTCTCATTCAGATCTAACTAAATGTTTCTCTCTTTTGGCTGAGAAACCTATTTTATGTATATTAGCCTTGGATCTAGCAGTGTTTCTCTGTTCCAAAGTTAAAAAACCCAATCTGATTGCATGCTCTTATGTCTATGCCTCCTTTGTAATGCACACTGTAATTATCACCATGTAGAGAATTTTGCCTGTCTACTCCACAGCTGCTTGTGGGTGAAACAGCAACTCTCTGTGAGCAAGTACACAGATGTTCAGCTATTGAATCACTTCTTTGCAATCCAGACCTGACAATGATTAGGATGTCAGTGATCTCCAAGCACCTGATCCAGTGTTGGCTTTCTTATTTTGAGAAATCAAATTAAACTTTGACCTGGTGGATTTTAGGGTACTGAAACAAAAAGTGATAGTTGTGTAGACTAGGAGAAACTGGCAATTGCAACTTGGATCTACAAGGAGATGCTTATTTTGAGCCTTTCTACTTTGCCTAACCCTTTTGAAGAATATCTGTAACATAAAGAAGGCAAACAACTTCTTTCACTGTAAAGAACAAGTAGTAGACAATGGTTTAGGTTTGGTTTAGGATTTTTTACACCTATTACTCTAGGTACAAAACTCTGTCTGAACTCCCCAAAACTCTGTCAACAGCTGTACCACTGATTTACACCTAGGATCTCATTGAGGGCATTCTAGAGACCATTGCAGGTCTTGCTCAAGTCTACTGCTAACAGCTAGATAAAAGGAATGTTATTAGCCCCCCATTTCACAGATGGAAGGTGAGAAAGAAGCAGCAGCAGCTTCTTCACAGTTGCAGATTCATACACTTGTGTAACCAAATGGCAGACAAATGCCTGTGCACATCTTTCACACCTCCGAGGGTAGGAGTGAGAATTTGCACATGTGCCATTTGCATGTGGTCAGCTGTTTGAAGTGTAAATGGTGTTAACCATGCAGATTTGCTTTTCAGACTCATTCCATTAAGACACTTCGCCAAGAGTTGTAGGTTATAAGTGTTAGACCAAGGAACAGCTGCAAGGAGAGTATCTTTCCCTTTGCATTGTGAGAGCAGCTGTTGAAAGAGGTGTTCTCCTGATTGGATACTATAAACAGAAACTAGAACTAGTTTCACATTACAACTTTTGTAAAATCCAGTCATCTAGATGATTAATCTGCTGGTAGCCTATATGAAACTGAAGAACTTTAGAAAGACAGTACTTTAGCTTAAATGACTTTTTCCTTTAGCTGATCTGACCTGAGGACATCAATTTCTTCACAGTTTGATTTGGCTTAGCAGTTTCAGTTTGAGCCGGTAGAGAAAAGGCATAAAAATGTCATACAAAAAGTTTCTCATGTAATTCACCATCTTCCCAGCCAACTCATGTATGTTATTTCTATTTCAAAATAAGAGCATAGTTTTTACCCAAATACTTTTCCTAAAGATATTGTCTTCTAGACAGAAAAAAAAACCAAACAACAAACAAAAAACAAAGAAAACACCCAAAACAATGAAGCAACATAAAACCTCCCATTAAAAATCTCATTCTTTATTATCAGCCTGTGTCAATGATGCAGGTTGAATCCCTACATAAGGACTGGGTCTAGGTTCTGAAGTTTCAGAAGTTGTTTTAAAAGACCATCAAGCCAACCATAATCAGCATGATTAGACCTCCTTATGTTTAAACCTGAAGAGTTGCTCTTAAGCAAAAATCCGTGTGTATATTGTAACTTCTAGGTAAATTTGAGACCTGGAATAGTAATACTTGATTGGATCCTAGATTTCAGTGTTAGAACTATTCCTGTGTTCCTGAGGTATATGCCAAGGGGTGCATGAGGGTGTATTAGGAGATGTGTTGAACAGCCTTCATGCTGATTTTCAGCTCTTCTGCATCTTTCTGGGATAACTTACTGACTGGCTTTGATATTATATATCACTCTGAAGTGGACAAGAAGTCTAAAGGATGAAGGACCTGAATCACATTTCAAGGATGTGTATTCATACCATAGGGGAAAGAGAGACAGTATTAAAATTTTGGAAGCTGAACGCTTGTGCCCTCAGGCCAATGCTGTACATTCAGCAGCAGGCTGTTATACCCTAATTGCTAGTACCCCTTTGTGAATCAACATCTTTGAGCAGCCAATTCTACATGAGGCTTCTTTAATATACGTCTTCTCATTTGCCCCACGTATATTTCAGTTTGCCATCTGATAATTGGAATTGTGTGGGTAGCAGCCGGTACCATCTGGCTTGTTAATAAGTAGAGGATAAAAATGTCTAATGCCTTGCTCTACATAAATACAAGAATTGCCCTACAAATAAACAGCTCCCTAAAACCTCAACTGATGAGAACAAAAGAAAATAGTGTGGTCTTAGCTCATTAAAAAACACTGAGGAGAGAATGAGGGAACAGTGGGAAAGCCTCATCACTTCCCATCTGAAGTTTTAGTGTAACTAAAACATATGGGAAAAATAATGCAAAATTAAAAGTGATAATGCACTTTTCACACCAAAACATATTGGACCACTATACAAATGATGCAATTAAAACTGCTGCCTTCAGGAGCCAAAACCTAAGCTGAATAAGTACGGTACAATTAAAGTTTTTGATTTAAAACCAGTGAAAGATTTATCATAATGAAGCTCAGAACAGAGATAATATGACTTGGGGGCATCAAAGCTAGGCTATAGAAAGCCACATGTCCTGCAACATGGAGTTAGAATTGGAAGACTGACATCAGCAGATTTTAGGGCACAGAAAGGCTTACAAGTTCATTTGCACGTGAATGGCCAAGACCATGCAAAATCTTGCATGTAAACAGTGCAGTATTGTAATCACTACTTTAATTAACAGGAAGGCAGTGCAAAGCTGTCTGCTTTGGGGAAATAAACTGATCCTGTGGGCTGGATGCGAAAGCCGCGCTGTTGTATTTGGAACCTGCTGGAACTTGTACAGCGCCTTATCTGGGAGGCTTCATGCACATCACGACAATGTCCTCTAATCTGGCAATAAAAAGGGCATCACGAGCAGTGGCAGCCGGGCCAGCCAGCGGGGGCTGCAGTCACGCTATGCTCCCAAGATGGTGAAAGGAGATTTAAGCCTCTTGCAGGAAAAAAAACCCAGCAAGGATTCCCTCCAGAGTGGCCTGGGTATGGAGGGGGGGAAAGGGAGGAAATGAAGCTGGATGGTCACGACCTGGTTGGGGCTGGCAGTACGTGGGAAGGTGCCACCAACCAGAGGAGAAAAGGCACACAGCCAGCACCTTGGTTCCTCCCAACCACCAGTCATCCCCACCAAACTTCAGCTTGCAAAAGCAGATGTGCTGCCCATTGGGGTTTTGCACCTCTATAATTTTCCTCAGCAAGGCTTAGCCTGCCCTGCTGATGCTGGGAGTTTATTCTTCCAGATATAAATTCATCCCAGGATGAACCAGAGCCCAGAGGCAGCATGTGCTTCCCTAGGATGGGGGGTTAGTAACACTGCTCCTGATGGTCCCAGAGGAAGCTGGAGAGAGTATGACAAAATGGGTAAAGACCTACATTTGGGAAACAGGGCTGTTCTGCACTGAGTGGAGCTGATGTACTGTGGCACCCAAGGTTTTCTGCATGTGCCCCAACCCTGCAGGTGTCATTATGAAACCAGGCCTACAGCCACTGCTTGTCTACCTTCATTTTTGCTGAAATATTTGCACTCACACATAAGACTTGTACTGTTTACATCCTTTGGCACTGCACCAAGCACACAAGAACAGTTCTCTGGCCAGCCTTGCACTAACTCTTGCTGCTACTCTGAGTTGTACGTCATGCTGATCTGGAGCTGGCCCTTGCCAAACAGAAGCTCTAACAGCTGAACCTCCCTCCTCTTCCCTCTTCTCATGAATCATAATTTTGCTCTCATAGCAATCAGCTGATTTTTCACAAAATCTGTAGGAGCTCCTTTATCTCAATAAAAATACTTCTGCTTTCATAGCCTTTGCTTCTGTTGTTTTGAAATTTAGCTTCTGCATTTTGAAAATTTAGTTTGAGACTGGCCGGCAGCACTAACTGGAAGATATCTTCAAGGGAAACCCTATAAGAAGCAGGGCAATGAAATGAAGACTATAATAATGTCTTAGAAAGTAAAAAGAAAAAAAAAAGGGGGGGGGGGGGGGGGTTTTAAGC